>ML660771.1:2423776-2829513 GCA_007570785.1 Antilocapra americana
CAGGAGCAGTCTGCTTCGGCTGTGCTGCTGCTCTCGGCTGTGCTTGTAGCCAGAGACGAACCTTGCAGGGCTTAGCTATTAATCTGCTTCTGCTCTCAGCTATATTGCTCTCCAAGATCCACCGCAGATCTGCCAGAGAGAATGCTCCCTGGTATTCAGAAACCTTTCTCCTCTTTTTTTTTTTTTTTCCTCTTTATTCCAGACTCCCCTTCCGGGACGGAACCGTCCCCAGCTCTTTGTCTCTCCCTCTACTTTTTTTTTTTCTTTCTTTTGTCCTACCTCCTCACGTCGGCACTGGGTCGCCTCTCCAGATGCCCGATGTCCTCTGCCAGCATTCAGTTCCTGTTTTTTGGAGTTTGCTCGGCCTTTAAAAGTTCTTTTGGTATATTTATTGGGGAGAGAGTGTTCTCCCCGTCCTATTCCTCTGCCATCTTAGTTTCTCCTCCTCCTCTGTATTTTAAATAAATTATTTTTAAATGGTGTATTCATTTAAGTATGTAACTCAGCTATAATTTAATGTACTTGTTTTGATAGTATAAACACATTTGTCTTAATTTAATTATGACTTGTATTGAAATTTTAACCTTATTTTACTTCTTTGGACACTCGAGATTTTTTTTAACAAAGCCAATACTTCACTGTGTTTTGCCTTGATGTTCTAGATATTTATCAAAGATGTTTATTATGGAGAAAGTAAATGTGCATTGTTTGTTAATAGCATTTTCTCTGAAGTTTTGAAAATTTAGTAGAAATATTTTAGGAAAAAGTGAAAAAAGGCTGGCTTTTAAATTTCTGATTTCCTCTGTTCTCAATTTAACATTCTTTACTGAATGTACTTCATTTTGAAATATGCATTTTAAGACTTTTTCTAACACTACCCTTTTTTTTTCAGTGACTAAAAGGCAGTGGTGCTATTATGTTATTTTGGTGGTTTATGGTATGTATCCTCATAATCAACCTACTGCTTATGATACACATGTAAAATAACATATTTCTGCCTTGTTACAAGTTTATAGTATAGTTTTCTGTAGTGTCTTACTTGTATTGTTTATACATGTTGAATATCATTTAAAATATTTTAATTGAGAAAGACTATAAATGCAAAACTCACATTTTTTGTAACTAAAAATTGCCAAATACTAACAGTCTTAAGAATTTTGCCTTTACTGAGCTATTATTTATTAATGGAAAAATATATTAGGTATTCTGGTTTTTTTGTGGGATTTTACTAGCATTTTACTTTGATTTTTTGATGTTTATAGCAACTCAGAGCATTGTTTGAAAAATATTATACCAACCTTTAAAATGTGGCAAATACTATATAAACCCAAAGTATATATTCATATATGTATGTGTGTGTATATATATGCACATAGTTTTCATCTCATATCAAAGGTAGAGTGCAAAGTAACACTAAAATTTTTTATAAAAGTGATTAAAAGAAATACATTATAGTTTTTATTATTTTAAAAACATCACAAAAACAGAGAAAATATATTACTATTTTATTTATATTAACCAGACAATTACTTCTGTCATTTTGCAGGAGTGAAACATTTTTTATGGCCAAATTCCTAAAATGAAATAGCATTATCAAAATGTTAGAAATGACTTTCATTTAAATACTTGGCAAGTAAATAGGCACTGGAGTCAAAGAATCCTAATAGACTGCAATATGATCAATGAGGAAAGACTCAAACACAAAGGATTATTATTATTTATCACAGACATGTTAAGCTTAGATGTGTAAATAGCATACAAAGATTTTATTACAAACTTCTTATAAAGACGTTCAAGGTAGGCCAGTATAGATATTTCTGTTGAAAAATGAAACAAACATGCTCTAGTATTGGCTTCAGAAAGATTCATTTTGCTGGCTGGAGGAAAACAAGGAAGCAGAGTAAAAAGCACAAAATTCCAGCTATATGGACATATGTCACAGATACTGTGAGCCTGGCTGCAGACCACCACAATAAAGTGAAAAATCTCAATAAAGTGCCACATGGATTTTTCAGTTTCCTCATATACTTACATTATTATACTTAAACATTACATTATTACATTATACTTACGTTATACTACAGTCTGTTAACTGCACTAACACTGTATCTAAAGGAAAGCAATGTATACACCTTAGTCAAGAAGTAATTTATTGCTAAAAATGTTAAGCATCATCTGAGGCTCCAGCAAGTCACAGTCTTTTCGCTAGTGGAGAGTGTTGCCTCAGTGCTGATGGCTGTTGATGGATCAGGACAGTGGCTGCTGAAAGTTGGGAGTGAGATGGGGGGTGGTGCTGTGGAAATGTCTTAAAATAAGACAATGATGATGTTTGCCACATAGATTGACTCTTCCTTTCATGAATGATTTCTCTATAGCATTGTTTGATAGTATTATCAAATGTTATTTGATAGCATTATCAACAGAAATACTTTCAGAACTGGAATCCATCCTCTCATATATCACCACTACCTTATCAACAAAATTTCTATGATATTCAAAGTCTTTTGTTGTCATTTCAACAATCTTCACAACTATCTTCAGAAGTAGATTCTGTCTCAGTAAACTACTTTGCTTGCTCAACTAAAGGAAGCAACTCCTCATACACTGAAGTTTTATCTGAGATTGCAGCAATTCAGTCACATTTTCAGATGTCATTTCTAATTCCACTCTCTTGCTATTTCCACATTTTCGGTTTACTTCCTCCACTGAAGGCATGAAACCTTCTCTGGGCAATCCATCATGATTGGAATTAATTTTTCCATAGTCCTATTAGTGTTGATATTTTGACCTACAACATGTTCTTAATGTTATCTAGCAGTTAATCCTGTCCAGAAGGTTTCCAACTGACTTTGCCCACATCCATCAGAGGAATCACTATCTATGGCAGCTATATCTTTATGAAATGTTTTTCTTAAATGTTAAGAATTGATCAAGACTATCCCCAGGAAAAAGAAATGCACAAAGGCAAAATGGTTGTCTGAGGAGGGCTTACAAGTAGCTGAGAAAAGAAGAGAAGCGAAAGACAAAGGAGGAAAGAAAAGATATACCATACCCATTTGAATTCAGAGTTCCAAAGAACAGCAAGGAGAGATAAGAAAGCCTTTCTCAGTGAACAATGCAAAGAAATAGAATAAAACAACAGAATGGAAAATTAGATATACCAAGGGAATATTTCATGCAAACATGGGCACAATAAAGGACAAAAATAGTATGAATGTAATGGAAGCAGAAAATATTATGAGGTGGCAAGAATACACAAAATATTCATTGAATTCAGTCCTGAATATTCATTGGAAGAACTGATGCTGAAACTCCAATACTTTGGCCACCTGATTCGAAGAACTGATTCCTTGGAAAAGACCCTGATGCTGGGAAAGATTGAAGGCAGGAGGAGAAGGGGACAACAGAAGATGAGATGGTTGGATAGCATCACCGACTCAATGGACATGAGTTTGAGCAAGTTCTGGGAGTTGGTGATGGACAGGGAAGCCTGGTGTGCAGCAGTCCATGGGGACGCAAAGAGTTGGATATCACTGAACAACTGAACTGAACTGAGTTGAACTGAAGACTGAAAGGTGAAATTACTCCTTGATTCTCAGGCTGCAGAATGGATACTGTGTCAACAGGCAATAAAAAGCAACATTAATCTCATTTTACATTTTCACAGAGCTCTTGGGTAACCAAGTGCATTCCCAATGAGTAATAATACTTTGAAAAAAATCTCTTTAGTTTTCAATAGTGGAATTAAAATATTTAGTAACCAATATTGTAAAGAGATGTGCTGTCACCCAGGGTGTATTGTTCCATTTATAGAGCACAGAAAGGTTAAATTTATCATAATTCTTAAAGGCCATCAGCTTTTCTGAATGATAAATTTTATCATTTATCACTGGCTTCACCTTAAAAGCACCAGCTGCATTAATCCCTAACAGGAGAATCCATCTGTCGTCTGAAGCTTTCAAGTCAGTCTTTGGCTTTTCCTCTCTAGCTATGAATGTCAGAGGTGGCATCTTCCTATCTAAGGCTATTTCATCTGCACTGGAAATCTGTTCTTAAGTGTAGCCATCTTCAGTGATTATCTTAGCTGGATCTTCTGGACAACTTGTTTCCACATCAGCACTTGCTGCACCTCTTTGCACTAACATGCAATGAGGATAGCTTCTTTCCTTAAACTTCCTGAACCAACTGTTCTACTAGCTTCACACTTTTCTTCTATAGCCTCTGCACCTCTCAGCCTTCACATAATTAAAGGGACTAAGGCACTGTTCCTGCTTTAACCTACAGAAATGTTGTGGCTGGTTTGATCTTGTATCTGGACCGCTAAGATTTTCTCCATGTTAGTAGTAAGGCTGTTTCACTTCCTTATCACTCATGTGTTCACTGGAATAGTATTTTTAATTTTCTTTATGAACTTCTCCTTTTTATTTACAACCTGACCAACTGGTTCAAGAGGCTTAGCTTTCAGACTGTCTCAACTTTGTACTGCCTGCCTCACTAGTCATTTCTAGCTTTTGATTTACAGTTATAAATATGAGAAGATTCTTACTCTTATTTGAAACTTAGAGGCCATTGTTTTTATTGTTTGTTATTTAGTCACTAAGTCGTGTCCAACTTTTTTGGAACCTCGTGGACTATAGCCTTCCAGGCTCCTCTGTGCATGGGATTTCTCAGGTAAGAATACTGGAATGGTTTCCGTTTCCTTCTCCAGGGGATTTTCCTGGACCAGGAATCAAACCCATGTCTCCTACAGGTGGATTCTTTAACACTGAACCACCAGAGAAGTCACAGTAGTGTTATTAATTGGCCTAATTTCATTATTGTTATGTCTCAGGGAATAGGGAAGCCTGAGGAGATGGAAATGGGCTGGTGGTTAAAGCAGTCAGAACACAGACAATATTTATTATTAAGTTCACTGTCTATCTGGGTGTGGTCCACGACACCTCAAATAATAACAACATTAAAGATCACTGATCACCGTAACAAACATAACAGCAATGAAAAAGATTGAAATACTGCAAGAATTATCAAAATGTGACAGAGACAGGAAGCAAGAAATCTTATTTTAAAAATGGCACTGATTAACTTGCTGGATGCAGGGTTGCATAAAATCTCATTTATAGAAAAAAAAAGCTCAATATCTGTGAAGCAGAATAAAATGAAGCACAATAAAAAAAGTATGCCTAAAATTCCATATTACCTTTAATTAAAACAGCAGCTTTCTTTTTCTCTAAGAAAGATTCAGATTATCCACATTACAGTAATTTGAAAATATTATGAAGGTGAGACTCTTTAAGTCAGTCATATGCTTTAAAAGAGGGCTTCCCTAGTGGCTCAGCAGTAAAGAATTTCCCTGTCAATGCAGGAGATGGGTTTAATACATGGGTCGGGAAGATTCCCTGGGGCACGAAATGGCAACCCACTCCAGTATTCTTGTCTGGGAAATCCTATGGACAGAGGAACCTGGTGGGTTACATTCCATGGGTTCACGAAGAGTTGGACACAAATTAGGGACTAAACAACAAACAACCAGGGTTTAAAACAATTCTTAACATATAATTCTCAATTAGTTGAACAATAATGCTAATAAGCCAGTTTTAACTTAAAGCAGTCAGTTCTCAAAACTTGCTACACTTTAATAATCACCAGATGGACACTAAAAACTTCTCAGTATCCAAGCTCTGCCCTTGCATATCTCTAGTCAGGAGATCTAAGAATCAGTTTTTTCTTTTTTTAAGTTCCCCAGGTAATTCCAACTGTAATCACATTTGATCACTAGTGACATCGAAACTAGACAAAACAAATATTCAGCTGAAGCAAGACTTTAATTAAATTACATAGAGTCAGAATTAATCAATTGTTTCTCACCTATAAACAAAGAGGAAACACTTTTCCTAAATATACAGCTAATCCTACACATCATCTTAACATTAGCCAAACATGTAATGTTAGTGCTGCTGCTCATGCTGCATGTAATCTTATTCACCTTACTGATTATAGCTGACATTGCCTGTGAGTCTCTATTTTTCTGAAATAAAGATAATTCTGTTTTGTTTTGCTTTTCCTCACAGAAAGACTAGGCATGATCAAACAACAGAGTTTCCTATTTCATTTCTTCTCTGTGTCATTTTAATTTTCTTGACACTGTTTTATTTCCTTTTCATACCAAATAATTTATTCTTCTAGGGCCTCATCACTCTGTAGATTACTGTTTATGTAATCATTAACTGTGGCCCTCCTACATCAGAATAAGCTGGATTTAATGAGCAGATCCATTAGCTCTGACAAAAAATAACAAAGACCCTGAAAGATTGAGGGCAGTTGGAGAAGAGGGTGACAGAGGATGAGACGGTTAGATGGCATCACTGACTCAATGGATGAGTTTGAACAAACTCTGGGAGTGAAGGACAGGGAAGCCAGGCATGCTTCCTCATGTTCATGAGGTTGCAAAGAGTCAGACATGACTGAGCTACTGAACAACAACAAAAAGAACAACTTCAAGGAATCTCTAGAGAGGACTCCTTTTATAATTTACATGAGAAATGAGTCTTATGCACATGAGAACTACTACTTTTAGGCATTCTTCATGCTATACATCTTTGGGCTGAAGAACAAAATAATTCATGAAAAAGTTTTGTACATAAAATCACAGACTACTATAACTTTCTCCAGTTTTCGTCCTCTGTAGCTCTAGGTTGGGAATTCCTGTTTGCCTAGCATAATGATTCCTCCTGCAATATAGAGGATTACCTGCAATGCAGGAGACATGGGTTTGATTGGTGGATCAGGAAGATACCCTGGAGAAAGAAATGACAACCCACTCCAGGATTCTTGTCTGGGAAATCTCATGGACAGAAGAGGCTGGCAGGCTACAATCCATGGGGTCATAAAGAGTTGGACACAACTAAGCGATGAGCACACACATGCACAGCTCAAGGTAACCTGCATTGTTTTTCTAGACTGCCAATCATACAGAGCTCTCTGTTGGCTGATTATTGCTCCCAGGTGACAGGACTTAGTGATAATTCAGCTTTCATACCCACCCATCTGCCCCTACTGGTATCCTCTGATGATATGCCCAGGCATTAACATTTAGTATTTGTTATCAGTGATTCCACACCCTGTCTACACAGTAAAATCAACTGGTAAGGTTTTAAACATTACCGATGCCTTAGCATGACTTCCTACGATCACAATTAAATTATTCTGGGATGCAGCCCCAGCATGTCTACATATATATATATATATTAACCCCAGCTGATTATAATAGACAGCCAAAGTTTAAAACCACCGAGCTACTAGTTAGCACAATAGTTTGGTATGCAATTTTATCAGGAACTCAGGTTTTCAGTTCATTATGATTTCAAACATCAGGAATAAGGCACTGGTCCCAGGGTATTAAGATATAATAATTACACAGTCTTACTTTACTACACAAATACCAGAATACTGGAAAGAATAGTAATGTCTCTCAGTTTGAAAAGTCCTGATTTCAAGCTGCTGTTACATCTATCTTCAAAATTTATTGCCTGGGTTGCATATGGTAGAGTGCTACTTAGAAAAGACACCCTGTTGGGAAAACCACACTGCTGTGCAATTAATAAGCAGGGGAGTTTCATTTTCCACACCCTCTTAGTTACCAGTTGAAAAGAATCTTTATTGACTTACAAAGGTTAACTAACCATATAAATTTGAAAATATATAAACATATTTACATTTTAAACAAAAGGCAAATATGTTTAGAAATATTTTGCAAATATTTGTCTCAAGGGCAACTCAGTAGAGAAAGAGTCTTTAGCATTGATTTGATTTCAAAAAGTTTACAGTATCCAGTGATATTTTTGTACCATTTCAGATCAGAAAACCAATTTTTCAAGGAAGACTTCTTATTTTTCTTGACATTCCATCCAGTAAGTAGGCAATGACCAAGCAGTGTGAAATTTTCCCATTGCTTGTATACATCTTTATGTTGTTACAGCTTGTATATATTCAGAAATTCAAGTTGTCCTTCTTAATTATCACTAAAAGAAATGCAAGATAGTGGAGTAGGAAGTTCCTGAGATCACCTACTCCAACAAACATAACACAATGAGAACTACATGGAGAGCAATTCTGTCTCAGAATGAACTGAACACTAGCTGAATGTCTCTTCTACAATCAAGGCTATCAAGCGAGAAGCACACAGAGTCTCATAAAAGGAACGGAGAAGTAATCTAGTCAGGAAGCCACACTGCTAGGGGGTGATCCAGAAAAGGAGAAGGGTATCACAGGCTTGGAGATCCTATCCAAGGAGTAAGGGACTCAAAGCCCCATACTGGGCACCCTAGCCTTGGGTCTAGCACCAGGAAATGAGCCCCCTTGCCTGGTTTGAAAACCAGTGAGGCATACTGGAGGGTTATTAAAAACCAAGACACTGTCTTGTTCCAAACCCAACCCAGAAGATTTGGAACTGCCCGATGCTTAGGCAGGCCTTCCAGGACCACTGAAGTATGCCCCAGAGCATGCAGCATGCTTCTGCTGCAGCCACTCTTCATCCAGTACTGCTCCCAGCCAAGGTGGGGACTGCTGGGGAGAAGCTGGGCTAGCTCACATTTGTAGCCATAACCTCTCCCAGCCCCAGACCCAACCCCAACCAAACAAGAGACTTACCACTGTGCCAGGGAAAAGCTTAGAACTGTGGTTTTCGTCCTCTCTGACCTCACCCTGAAACAAACACCCTGACCAAAGCAGAGACCATCACTGTGCTGGGGAGAAACGGCAGTAGCTCAAGTTTGCCATTCCAGCACTTCAAGCCCTCGCTCTGCCCTCAACAACTTGAGGACAGCCATCACATTGGGGAGACGCATGGCTCCCTCAGGGTTCCTGCTCCTGCACCTGGGACCCGGGTCCTGCCTCCCATCAGGGCACAGTGGTCACTGAGCCCAGGAGAAGCCCCAGCTCCTCCCTGGCTCTGGCTCAAGCCCCCTAACTCTATCCCCACACTCCACCAAGGCAGCAAACCTCAAACAGAGTGAGAAGACAGAGGAGTACTTTGCAAACAAAAGAACAAGATAAAATCCCAGAATTAGCTTCCCAGGTGGCTCACTGGGAAAGAATCTGTCTGCCAATGCAGGAGACGCAGGAGACGTGGGTTCAACCCCTGGGTCAAGAAGATCCCCTGGAGGAGGAAATGAAACCCATTCCAGTATCCCTGTCTGGAAAACTCCATAAAAAGAGGAGCTGGAGGACTACCATCCATGGGGTCCCAAAGAGTCAGACACGACAGAGTGACTGAGTATGCTATGTCTAAATAAATGGAAATAAGTAATTCACCTGATAAAGTGTTTAAAGCAATAGGAATAAAAGTGCTTGCTGAACTCAGAAAGAAAGATTAGAAAAACACAGCGAGAACTTCAACAAAGAACTAAAAAATATAAAAGAACCAATAAGAACTGAAGGATATAATAAACGAAAAATACACTAGAAAGAATTAACAGCAAATTAGGTGATACTGAAGAATGCATAATTAAACTGGAAAATAGAATAGTGGAAATCATCAATCAAAAAAGCAAAATATGTGTGTATGTGTAATATAAAAACACACATGAATATATATCCATTCATAAAAATACATATATATATATGTATATATATATATATAACATAAATTTTTCTAGAAACATACAATTTTCCAGACCAAATCAGGAAGAAATAGAAAATCTGAACAGACCAGTTACTAGTATGGGATTTGAATCAGTAATTTAAAAAGTACCAACAAACAAAGGATCAAGGACCAGAGGGTTTCATAAGGGAATTCTGCCAACATTTTAGAAAGTGTTAATAACTATTCTCTTAAACTATTCAAAAAATTGAAGAGAACATGTCCAAATGTGCTCTATGAGGTCAGAATTACCCTGACAGCAAAACAAAAATACTACAAAAAATGAAAATTACAGGCCAATACGTGGTGGCTCAGACAGTAAAGAATTTGCCTGCAATGCAGGAGACCTGGGTTCAATTCCTGGGTTGGAAAGATCTCCTGGATAAAGGAATTGCAACTAATTCCAGTATTCTTTCCTGGAGAATCCCATGGACAGAGGAGCCTGGAGGGCTGCAGTCTATGGGGATGAAGTCTGATGTGACTGTGTGACTAACACTTTCACTTTCACGTCTAAAGAACATAGATGCAAAAATCCTCAACAAAATATCAGCAAACTGAATTCAACAATACTTAAAAAGGAGACATTAAGATCAAGCTGGGGCTTCCCCGATGGTCCAGTGGTTAAGAATCCACCTTGTAATGCAGGTGATACCAGCTCAACTCCCAGTCCAGGAAGATTTCACATGCTGAGGAGCAAATAAGCCCTTGTGCCAAAACTACTGAGCCCGTGCTCTAGAGCCTGTGAGCCAGAACTACTGAACCCACGTGCTGCAATTACTGAAGCTCACACATCTAGAGACTGTGCTCCACAACAAGAGAAGCCACCGCAATGAGAAGCCTGTGCCCCACAACCAGAGAGTAACCCCCACTCATCACAACTAGAGAAAGCCCACATACAGCAACAAAGACCCACCAAAGCCAAAATAAACAAGTACTTTAAAGAAAGATCAAGTGAGATTTATTCCAAGGATGCAAAATGGTTCAATACCCACAATCAACATTAATAAAGGAAGGATAAAAACTAAATGATCATCTCCACCATGCCATGTCCCTGCACTTAGAAGCAAAGTGTGTTTACTACTGATACATTTTTTATAGGTACCCATCATCAGATTGAGAAGTTTCTCTTGTACTCTAGTTTTGCTATCAGCTTTGTTTTTTTTAATACAAGTGTTAATTTTTCAAAATTTTGCCAGTTATTGAGATAATTATATAATTTCTCATTTATTTTGTTTATTTGACGTATTTAATTTTTGATATTAAACCAAACTTAAATTTCTGGGGTAACAAAGGTTACAATTAATAACTGTTGGTTTTGTCTTGTCAATATTTTTTTTAAGTAATTTTGTATCTGTGTTCTGGAGGGATAGTGTTCTATCATTTTTTTTTTTCCCCTTGTAGTATTTTTCATGTTAGGATATAAGCATCATGTTGGCCTCCATCTTGGTCCATTCAGGCTGATATAACACAATACCACAGATTGGGTTACTTTTAAACTTCTGTGTCTCATAGTTTTGAAGGCTGTTAAGTCTGAGATCATGGTGTCAGGTGAGGCTCTTCTCATGGGCTGGATACTGTCAAATCTTTACTGTAACCTCACAGGGTGGAAGCAGCTGGGGAGATCTGTGGGGTCTCATTTATAAGAGCACTGATCTCACTCATAAGGCATGAGGCACGCTCATGGCATATGTAGCTCTCGAAGGCTCTGGGGAGGCACAAGTAGTCTCATAAAATGAGTTTCCCATTCTTACATTTGTTTGATATTTAGCAATTTGTTCTTTGTACCTCCTTTACCACCTCTGTTGAATCAACTATACACACTGAAGTACTTGATTTTATACCCTATATTTACAATTTAGCTCCATCTCTTTTTGTTAGTTTCCATAGATACCACCATATGCATTTTCATGTGTTTACACTAGCTTTGAACAATATTATGCTATTTCATGAAACAGTCTAAAAACCTTTATGTAAGCTTTTATGCTACTATTTTGTTAGATTTTTATGTCTGTCATATATTCTATATCACAGTGTTAATACCATTGCCTTAGTCACTTATTAATCTTTTAAAGAAATTAAGAAAAGCAGGCAGGTTTGCAAATTGCTAGCCCCATCTCTTCATGGACACTTTTCATGTCCTGTGCTCTGCATCATTCTTATACATTTGGAATTTCATACTTTACTTTAGCTAGGAGTATTTCTTTCAATTTTTCTTATAGAAGAGATCTATTAGGGACATACTTTGTTAGATTTTTCCCTCTGAGAATTTTTTTGTATAGATTATTTCACTAGATTTATAATTATAATTTGAGAGTAATATTTTCTCTTTCAAAATGAAAGTATTTCAAAATTACCTATTATTTCTGATAAGAAGTCAATCTTTCTTAATATCATTTCTTTCTCCTGTATCTAACAGGAATTTCCCCCTGATTTCTCCTTTTAAGAATGTGATTTTATTTTCAATTTTTAGCATTTTGGCTGTGATGTGTGTTTGTATGTATGGATGAGCATATATGTTTTATATTTATCTATTCATACTTCTGGTTCAGCGTAAAGAATCCATCTGCAATGCAGGAGACTGGAATTCGATCACTGGGTTGGGAAGATCTCCTGGAGAAGGAAATGGCAACCCACTCCAGAATTCTTGTTTGGGAAACCCATGGACAGAGGAGCTTGGTGGGCTACAGTCCATAGGGTCGCAAAAGAGTCGGACATGACTTAATGGCTAAACAGCATTCATAATTTTGGAATACCCACTGAATTTCCTGGATCTGGACTGATATCTTTCATTAGATTTGTTAAGTTTTCTTGGCCATTACCTCTTTAAATATTTATGTGTTACCACCAACTTCTGTCCTTTTGAGATTCAAAGTACACATACTTTACACTGCATGATATTTTCTCATATATCTTGGATGCTCTGTTTCTTTTGCCTCTTTTCTATTTTTATTTTTGTTTGTATACATTCTCATCAACAGTTCTTTCCTCTGTTGTATCCACTATTACATTAAGCACATTAAATGAATTCTTTATTTCTGATATATGTACATATATATGTAAACATAATAGCATTTCTACTTATTATTTCATGTAGTCCCTATGTCTCTGCTCAAACACCCACATATCTCTAATATTTCTTTCTACACTTTCACAAAATGCTTCTTTATTTTTATTTTAGTCATTTTAAATTTGGTGTGATAATATCAACATCAAGGCAATCTCTGTTTCTAAAGATCATTCATTGCCACTTAACTATATTTTCCTAAATGTTTGTGTATTCATTATAATTTGTGACTATGTTATACTTGGTGCATTCAAGAGCAACAAAGATTGAAATAAACAATCTTTATAAGAAAGGCTCATTCTTATAAAGACTGACAGAATTTACTGTGGTTTACTTGATTCTGGGTTTTGTTTACACTTGAATTAGAATGAGTTAACACTGGGCTTTAGATATTTTAAAGATGGGATCACAACTTTCTCTTTAGCAGGGTCTAGGATCTAACTCTGGTATGATTCTGGAGATCTTATGCTTCCAAATTAAGCTGTGCGTTTCAGATACTGGAAAGTCTCTCCTGATTTCCAGCCCTGCTTTTTGCATTTCTGGTAGATGAAGCAGTTTCTTTGCTCTCCATTCTTACTCACTGGTGTCTGAGCCTCCAGAGATACTATTTAGCCCTGCTCCCACATTTCAAGTTCTCTGATTGTGGCCCTTATCTTGTTTTCTATAGATAAAAGTATAGATCACTTGGGTGGAAGAATTATCTAAGTTATGCTCTACCTTTAGCCTAAGAGCATTTTACATGGCTTATCTTCTTCTCTGCACTGTGATTTTAGATGAAGAATCTCACATTTCACACACTCACACATACACAAAATTGCTGTGTATGTAATTTTGGTCTCTGGCAAGAATTTTTATTTAAATTAACTTATTTACTTATGTGCAAATTGTGTAATTCAATGGGAACCCAACATATCAAATGAAATACAGTCATGAAGCTTAGACTAACAAAAGATTTTTAAGATCTTTCACACCAAATTCATTGAAAAAAAATGACAATTCTAAAAAGAATTTAAAGAATCACATTTTTTAAAAAAAGTTACTAACATCCTAGACTATTTCATAACTAAATGTTGAAGAAAGTACTCAAATTGTTGAGAAAAACACATGCTTTAAACATCTTTTAAAGAAATATATTCAATAATAAGATAAATTATTTGAAGAGAAATGAAAATTAGATACTTTCAAAACTCTGATGCTTGATTATCCCCTTATTCTTAATATTGAATTTGCTTTGTCATTACAACTTAAATTTTACAGCTATTCAGGCAGCTTACAGATTCTTTTGCATAACTATGAACTTTATCATTTAAGAAATAATTTCAGCAATGCTAAAAATCAGTATGTATTTAATCAACAGGCAGTTTAAAAAGATGATTAAGACTCCCAATCTAGGAGAAGATCTATAATTATTAAATTAATTTCCTTACACACTATATTACTTTGAAATATTATTTGGGAAATATTCATCCAGACATTTATGAAAAACACAGACTACAATTTATTTTTTTACAGTAGTCTCAGGGCTAAAACCAGTTGTTGTTGTTGTTGTTGTTCAATCCCTAAGTAAGTCATATCTAACCCTTTGTGACCCCAAGGACAGCGGCATCCAGGCTTCCCTGTTCTTCACACTCTCCCAGAGTTTGCTCAAACTTATGTCCATTGCGTCAGTGATGCCATCCAACCATCTCATCCTCTGCCATCCCCTTCTCCTCTTGACCTCAATCTTTCCCAGCATCAGTGTCTTTTCCAATGAGTTGTCTCTTCCATGAGGTGGTCAAAGTATTGGAGGTTCAGCTTCAGCATCAGTCCTTCCAAGGAATATTTAGAGTTGATTCCCTTTAAGATTGACTGGTTTGATCCCCTTGCTGTCCAAGGGATTATCAATTCTTCTCCAGCACTGCAATTCAAAAGCATCAATTGTTCGGTGCTCAGCCTTCTTTGTGGTCCAACTCTCACATCCGTACATAACTACTGGAAAAACCATAGCTTTGATTATATGGACTTTGTTGGCAAAGTGATGCCTTTGCTTTTTAATATGCTGTGATCTTTATTTGGAAGACAGCATGGTAGATGCAAACATTACTCTGGATGGATGGCAATTATTATTTATTTTATATTTATTAGTTCTGAGGAAACAAAATCTGTGAAGATAAAACCAACAAATCCTGATTGATAGATTTTTGATTATTTCAATAAAGATGAGAATTTCATCTCTATACTGTTTTATACTGTGTCTTGATATCTTTGTAAAGAAAGAAATAGGACATATCTTTCCTGGTTTTATTTATTTCCTTTAAGAGTTTCTCAGAACTATCTATTCATATTTCCCTGAACCACCTTTAAGCAACACAATAAAATTTAAGGAAAAGGTTAGCTCTAATTTTGTGAAAGACAAGTGTCACTAATGCAAGAAAGATACATAAAACTGTCAATAAGCTAGGACCACAAGATTATACTATCTCTTAAACTAAAATGACTCTGACTTATGTAGAAATTATATTACTGTCATTGAAGTTGCCTTAATAATTAACAGTATCAATTAAACATAGATACACTTTTTTCGGTGCTTAATGCAGTCTGAGGTTCACTGAAAAAATTCCAAATGCTTTAGCAGTTTATAGCCTACATTATCATCATACTATCTCAGTAGTATTTCTAGGATAAAAATAGGTTTTCTCAGATAAAATAAAGAGATCTGAGGAGACCATCACAAATTAGCTACACATATTAAAGAGTGAATAAATTATACTGTGGAAATTAGTATACCCTGTAATTCTCTTAGCAAGAAAACAAGATGTCTCTCAGATTATATCTACATACAGAAACTGTTTTACCCATTTTATTCGAGTTGAATGGTAGTGTCAGGAAGCATTTGGCAGGAGGCTTCCTGTGTGCTGTTTCCTGATGTCCCTTATTAATCCCTGAATATTCAGAGATGAGTGGAGAGGCATACTTCTCCTGGGGGCAAAGGAATGCACGCATTCTTAAAGTAAAAGTAACTATTTACACCCTTCCTCCCTTTCTGTTATGGAAAGTGAGTTTTACAACCCCCTCTCTTTGAGATGGATTCTAGCCTTATGTTTCCTGGATACGTTGTAAGATTCTTGATCTTAAGACAGTATATATATATATGCCCACATTATGCTGAATAAACGCCTTTGCTCCATCAGAGCCTTGGTCCCCATGTCTCACTTCTTTTCTCCCTCTCCCTTTTTCTCTATTTCTCTCTTTCAGGCCAGTTCCTTAGGGTGCCAAGGTCCGTTGAGCTCACTAACCTGCCTCGGCTTTCAAGTTCCCAATGAGAGGGTACCCTGTGCCTAACTTGAAGCAACGCAAACCTCATGTCAGAGGTGTTATTGATTCTTTGCGTAAACTAGGGGATATCGGCCTCTTTTTCTTTCCTTTATTTTCTTATCGTCGACTCTGCACCCCCAAGCCCTGGCCCTTAATGGGGACCTCTAATAGGGCCAAAACATGGTAGTTTTAGTTAATAACAAATTAGCTCATATTAAGAACTAATCAATTAAAATAAGAGTTGCCTAAATTGACAACTGAATGTGACTGAATGCTTAAATAGAAGAAAGAACTCTCCTGTGACTTATATGCATTTAATTCTGATCATTTCTTTTGCTTATCTGGAAATAAATTTTAGGTTTCTGTTCTTATAAAATAACATCATAGTTCAGGCTGCTTTAGCAAAATGCTGCAGGTTGGGTGGCATTCAAATATTTCTCAGAATCCTTGAGTCTAAGAAGTCCAGGCCAGGGTGCAACATGGTCAGGTTCTGGTAAGAGCCTTCTTCCTGGTTTGCCCATGGCTATCTTCTCGCTACAGCCTCACATGACAAAGATATCAAACTTCTCACATCTCTTCTTACAAAGGCACTAATCACATTCATGAGGGCTTGAAAGGTCCCACCTCCAAATGCCATCAAACTGAGGATTAGAGCTTAAAGTGTGAATCTGGGAGAGACACATTCAGTCCATAGTGAATAACACTCTTTTAACTGACAGAAATTAAACTAATATTGCCAAGACACTTATATACTAGTACCTATGAAATCCAATTAAATATATATTTACATAGTAGTGAGGTGGCTTCAATAAATACTCAGAATTTGGTCTTGACCTATATTGTATTTTTTTATTTTGATTTACTTCAATAATTATATTTAATAAGACATGTTACTAGAAGCTAAGAAATATAGAAGCTACTAGCTCATCATTACCAAAACATGTGCCCAAATTGAAGCTGATGTGCAGATCCATGTTTGAAAATGCATATGTCTTAAGCTACCAATATTTTAAAGTCATTTTTATGCAGCATTATCAAAGCACACTCATGGAGCACTGAGAGACCAGGGCATATGTAAAGTAATGGAAGTGCACAGGTCAAACTTGTGATATCCAGAGCATGTGTTGGGATGTGAAGATATTAAGCAGGAGAAACTGGCTTAGACATCAGGCTCAGCACTTTGTAATTTATCCTAAAATCAAAGTGATCCACTGAAACATTTTACTTACTTTGGTAAAATAACCATATTAACATTTTTTTTAGAAAGATTGTTCACTTACATCTGTAGCAAATTCTGCCAGAATTTTCAGAGGAAACCTTCCCAAACCAACATACAAAATATTTCTCCATGAAATATGTTGCATTTTTTTTTTCTTAATTCCATAGTTTCAATGGCAGGAAAATCAATTACACGGGTATTTAGAAAGCTCTATTCCAGAAAGAGAGGTGAGCTCCACCACTGGCATTTTCCCTGGAGGTATCCGATAAGATAAAGCCGGGGTTTTAACAGGTGTCTGGCTTAGAATACAAGAGATAGAACTTGACTATTGCCAATATATCAAGGCCACATTATAGAGACTCCATTTCTACCTCTTACAAAACTTGGAGCCCCAAAAGATATCATTTTGCAGAAAAAAAAATGCCCTATAGAGAGAATATATGCCTTTTTAAAATTCTACTTAGAGTATAACACATAAAATGACATTAACATTCCTTAAGAATACTTAATTGCATGTCCACATGAACCTGAATTTGGTCTATGAATTCATATTCCAGGGATAGTTCAAAGCCCACTAATAATATATTATTTTAGTTCTGTCCCAAATCAGTAGTGTCATACATTGCCTGACAGAAACAGTAAACTGAAAAAATGAATTTCAAATGACAACTTCAAGAATATTCTACTAAGAAAAAAAATAAACATATGAGACATTATATTTTGAAATCATTAAATTAATAAATGGGCCAGAATGCTAAAAGATAAAATAAATCATAAGTTAAAGAATATGAGTTTATTTACAACGCTTAAAATATAAAGGAGATATTGAAATCATAATGAAGGATCAATGATCTATAAAAACTAAGAAAGGTGAACTTTTAATTTATTTATTTATTTTAAAATTTTCTTTACATTATCGTGTTGGTTTTGCCATACATTGACATGAATCAGTCATGGGTATACATATGTTCCCCTTCCAGAACCCTTCTCCCATCTCCCTCCCGATTCCCTCTCTCTGGGTCATCCCAGTGCACCAGCCCTGAGCATCAAACCTGGGCTGGCAATTGATTTCACATATGATGATTATGTTTCAATGCCGTTCTCTCATATCATCCCACCCTTGCCCTCTCCCATAGAGTCCAAAAGACTGTTCTATACATCTGCGTTCCTTTTGCTGTCTCGCCTACAGGGTTCTCGTTACCATCTTTCTAAATTCCATATATATGCGTTAGTATACTGTATTTTTGTTTTTCCTTCTGCCTTACTTCACTCTGTATAATAGGTTCCAGTTTGGTCCTCCTCAGTAGAACTGATTCAAATGAATTCTTTTTAATGGCTGAGTAATATTCCATTGTGTACATACATCAACAGATGAATGGATAAGAAAGCTGTGGTACATATACACAATGGAAAGATAAACTTTCTAAAGATAGCATATCTAAGACTTTAATATATAATAATTAAAATCAGAAACTCAATGCAGAGAAAGAAGTAACAGACTTGACTTCGCTGAACAGTAAACAAGTAAATAAAATGATACACTGAAAAAATCTACCAGGATTAAACCATAACATTATTAGGTCAAATGAAACTACATATTACATCTAGTAATCTGTTCTCTCCTCCTGACTGACTGAGCTGGCTCACTGGTTTCCTCTCTTCAGCCTGGAACTTACACCTCTGTCTTTCTTGGTCTCCAGTTTACAGACAATAGATGGAGGTGAAGGGAGGGGTTTTGTAGATTCCATAATAGCATAAGTCATTTCCTTATAATAAGTATCTCAGTGTATGTATCTCTCTCTATATATATATCCACATGTATACATATGTATATGTGTGTGTGTATATATAATGTATGTATGCATACAACCTATTGGTTCTAAAAAATATCCTGACTAGTAAGATAGATAGACAGAGACAGATATAAATTAGGTCAAATTGGGTTAATTGTGCTACTCATCACATCTTTATACCATTAATAAATTTCTCTCATTCAATTATCTTGTGAGAAGCTAGAACTGTTAAAACTTCCCATAATAACTATAGCTAGTTTCATGGTCTATCAAATATTTTCTCTTTTTCAGGGAATGGGAAGGATTCTTTAATCAAATCATAATATCTAAAATGAAATTGGGCTAAATCACATATATGTAGCCCAGTGAACTTTCCTAGGCTGAACATACCTATGTACCGAGCACTCTGATTGATAAATGGTACTCCTGCTCTACAAAAGCTCTATTTATGCCCATTTCAAGTCATTTAATTCCTACACCCCAAGGGACCCACTCTGACTTCTGTCACCAAATAAGTGTTTTGTCTGTTTTTGAACCTTTATTTGTTTCATTTACACTTGCTCCATTTTGTTTAACACTATGTGTATGTGGTTCATATAGTTGGCGGTACATGGTTTTAGTTTGTTCCCTTTTGTTGCGGTATAGTACTCAATGTGGAATTCCTACTATAATACATGTGTACATTAATACTGTGCATGGATATTTTGGTAGTTTCAAATTTTTAGCCATTTTGAATAGTGCTGCTGTAAACATACTTTATCTTTTGATAAACATATGCACATTGCTGATAGCTATATTTCAAGAATAGGAATGACTGTGTCATAGCACTAGCATAGCCTCTGCTTTAATCAATACCAAAACCCCCACACTGTTTTCTTAACAGATACCTCTAGGCTATCTGTTATTTGTGATTTGGGGATCACTTCCTTCTAGTGTACACTAGTCACCTTAACTGGGGATAAGATAGATAAGTCTTTTTGGAAACACTGGCAATTATTTATTTCACAGAAAACCTGAGGAAGTTTTATTACAGTATTTTTATCTAATTACAAATATCAGTTGCATAGAAGACAGAATAACTTGGTGGAACCAGGATGCATTAATCAAGTTGTCAAGAAAGTACCTTTATAAAGCCAAATCTCATAAGTTCAAATTAGTCAGTTCATGAATAAGACAACAGAAATAAATTTTTTTTACACACAGTATGAAAAAAACATACAGATTAAGAGAATATGTAAGAAAATATCACATGACACGAGGAAGAGAAGCAAGACCTTTATCTGCTCCCTTGGAATCCCAATTTCATGGATACTTTTTTTTCCTTCTCAGAGAGAGTAACATTCTGTACTTTTGCAGGCACAGATTAACATAAGAATTAAACAAAATGCTTACTTAAGACTGACAAGATCAAAGAGGGCTCAAGGAATAAGTAAAGACAAATCCATAGTTTTACACTGAACATGAAGTTAACATGAAGATAGCGGCTGCAATCTAACTTGAAAGTAAATTATTTATCCCTTTAGAAATCCATGCCTTGTACAAGGAAGCAACCCAAAGTATTTACATAGCAAACAGAGCAACAGTTAATAATACACAACAACGTGCCAATTTAAACCACTGAAAATGTCTCTAATTAGTGTAAAATAATTTCACGGTCACTATATTCAAAAGCAATCAGTTAGGCAGGGAGTTCAAATGTTTCACAATCTAAAATGATGATTTTTATAAAATGGCCAATACTTTGGCCACCTGAAGCAAAGAACTGACCCATTGGAAAAGACCCTGATGCTGAGAAAGACATAAGGTGGGAGGAGAAGGGGACGACAGAGGGTGAGATGGTTGGATGGCATCACCGACTCAATGGACATGAGTTTGAGCAAGCCCTGTGAGTTGGTGACGGACAGGGAAGCCTGGTGTGCTGTAGTCCATGGCATTGTAAACAGTCGCACATGATTGAGCAACTGAACTGATAAAAATATCAGGTGATAGTGACTGCAGATTTAACTTCACTTCGGTGCAGTCGCTCAGTCGTGTCTGACTCTTTGTGACCCCATGGACCGCAACACACCAGACCACCCTGTTCATCACCAACTCCCAGAGTTTACTCAAACTTATATCCATTGAGTCAGGGATGCCGTCCAACCATCTCATCCTCTGTTGTCCCCTTTTCATCCCACCTTCAATCTTTCCCAACATCAGGGTCTTTTCAAATGAGTCAGCTCTTCGCATCAGGTGACCAAAGTATTAGAGTTTAGACATCAAAATCACTCCTTCCAATGAATATTCAGGACTGATTTCCTTGAGGATAGACTGGTTGGATCTCCCTGCAATCCAAGGGACTCTCAACAGTTTTCTCCAACACTATAGTTCAAAAGCATCAATTCTTCAGTGCTCGGCTTTCTTTCTAGTCCAACTCTCACATTCATACATAACTACTGGAAAAACCATAGTTTACTAGATAGACCTTTGTTGGCAAAGTAATGTCTCTGCTTTTTAATATGCTGTCTAGGTTGGCCATAACTTTTCGTCCAAGCAGCAAGTGTCTTTTAATTTCATGGCTAGAGTTACCATCTGCAGTGATACAGGAGCCCAAAAAAATAGTCTCTCACTGTTTCCACTGTTTCTCCACCTATCTGCCATGAAATGATGGGACCAGTTGCCATGACCTTTATTTTCTGAATATTGACCTTTTAGGCAACTTTTCACTCTCCTCTTTCACTTTCATCAAAAGGCTCTTTAGTTCTTCACTTTCCGCCATAAGGGTGGTGTCACCTGTAATCTTGATTCCAGCTTGTGCTTCACTCAGCCCAGTATTCCTCATGCTGTACTCTGCATATAAGTTAAATAATCAGGGTGACAATATACAGCCTTGACATACTCCTTTTCCTATTTGGAACCAGTCTGTTGTTCCATGTCCAGTTCTAACTGTTGCTTCCTCATCTGAATACAGATTTCTCAAGAGGTAGGTCAGGTGGTCTGCTATTCCCATCTCTTTCAGAATTTTCCAGTTTACTGTGATACACACAGTCAAAAGCTTTTACATAGTCAATAAAGCAAAAATATATGTTTTTCTGGAACTCTCTTGGTTTTTGATGATCCAATGGATGTTGGCAATTTCATTTCTGGTTCCTCTGCCTTTTATAAAACCAGCTTGAACATCTGGAATTTCCAATTCACATACTGTTGAAGCCTGGCTTGGAGAATTTTGAACATTACTTTACTAGCATGTGAGATGAGTGCAATTATGCAGTAGTTTGAGCATTCTTGGGCATTGCCTTTCTTTTGGATTGGAATGAAAACTGATCTTTTCCAGTCCTGTGGCCACTGCTCAGTTTTCCAAATTTGCTGGCATATTGAGGGCAGCACTTTCACAGAATCATCTTTTAGGATTTAAAATAGCTCAACTGGAATCCCATCATCTCCACTAGCTTTGTTCGGAGTGATGCTTTCTGAGGCCCATTTGACTTCTCCTTCCAGGATGTCTGGCTCTAGGTGAGTGATCACACCATTGTGATAATCTGGGTCATGAAGATCTTTTTTGTATAGTTCTGTGTATTCTTGCCACCTCTTCTTAATATCTTCTGCTTCTGTTAGGTCCATACCATTTCTGTCCTTTAATGAGCCCATCTTCACATGAAATATTCCCTTGGTATCTTCATTTTCTTGAAGAGATCTCCAGTCTTTCCCATCCTATTGTTTTCCCCTATTTCTTTGCACTGACCTCTGAGAAAGGCTTTCTTATCTCTCCTTGCTATTCTTTAGAACTCTGCATTCAAATGGGTATATATTTCCTTTTCTCCTTTGCTTTTTGCTTCTCTTCTTTTCACAGCTAATTGTAAGGCCTCCTCAGACAGCCAATTTGCTTTTTTGCATTTCTTTTTCATGTCATACCTGAATGCAATGGTCTACTGGTTTTCCCTACTTTCTTCAATTTATGTCTGAATTTGCCAATAAGGCGCTCATGATCTGAACCACAGTCAGCTCCCAAGTTAATCCTTAGTCTACATTCTTATCTCTAGAGTTTTAAATGCCCTGCCACAAATGTTTATCCTTTCACAATTAAGGCAAAGAAAGACAAAATTTATACTCTATTAAAAGTTTGGATATAGTATGTAAAATTGGAATTAGCATTTATAATGTCATGAGGCACATGTAACATTTTTTCTAAAATATTGTTTATGTCCATTTGACTAATCAAAAATTATGTTTAAAAATAGAAAGCAAAAACTAGTCATTGTGCAAATGCACCAAACCATGAAAATTCTATATAGGTCTCAACTATGACAAAGCTGCCAAATAATTTTAATCTTCTCTTGTTGACAAAATAAAATTTGCCATCAAGAAACCAACACCCAAGTAATTCTAGAAAAGAAGCACACTATGTTAAGTGAAGAAATCGGAGCTGGGGGAGAGTTTTCAGTTATTTATGTTTCCCAGGAGAAGTGTAGATAGTTTAAGGACAGCTACTTCAAAGGGTAGTATCAGTCTTATTATTGATTTATTTTAAAATTGTCACGGCCACGCCACGCGGCATGCAGGATCTTAGTTCCCTGACCGGGGATCAAACCTGTGTCCCATGCCTTGGAAGCATGGAGTCCTCACCAGAGGACTGCCAAGGAATTTCCAGTATCTATTTTAAAAATCAAATGATAACAAATCTAATGTTCTATTTTACTAAAGATTATTTTGCTCTCTCAGAATCACATCCTTGCTGGTAAAAAGTGAAAGTGAAAGTCATTCAGTCGTTTCTGACTCTGAGAACCCTGACTTCTACAAATTCTGACTAATTAATGGTGGTTTCTTCACTCTGAGAAGTTATATAAATGTCATCTGTTAACATATTAATTGGTTTGAAAAAGGAATTGTCCCTGTCCCCGAGAGATGAATGTATGTATACATATATATATCTATAATTTTGTGTGATAAGGTTTATTAAATGGAACAGAACTTTATCAGGAGATATTTGGGATATGGATTTGACTTATGTATGTGATGATCTTCATCACAATGCCAAAATCATCCAATACAAATATAAGTGGAGACACAAATGTTAGACATATGTGTAACAGCAAACTTTCTATTGCCACATAATAGAAGCAAGAGGAACTAGCAACATTAATTTTAATAATATTTTCTTTAAAACAATATATTAAAATAATTATGCCATGTAATTAATATAAATGTTAATAAGTAATTTTACATTTTTATGCTAAGTCCTTGAAATAGGGGTGTGCATTTTATAATTATAAAATATCTCAAATCAACCAGTTACATTTAAAGTGCTCAAACATGACTAATGGCTAGTGGCTACCATATTGGACAACACAGCTCTAGATTAAAAGAAAATATATTAATGTTTTTATTTTCAAGGAAAGATCATTAAAATACTTATTTAAGTAGATTAATTCATGTTTTTTCAAACATTGACATATATTACTGGAAATCTATCTTAACTCTCATTTTACTACGATTGATGACTTGAGATAGAGTTACATCCATGGTGGCTTTCATTTCACTTTTCACTGTCTACAGGAAAACTACTATCTTTTAGGCCTTCATCTTCTTTTCTGTTTCTGCTCTTTCAAGTTATTTGCCTTTGTTGTCTCCTCCAAAATAAATAAACAAAAAGAAAATAAAAGATACCTGAAATTGGGGATTCAATTACTGCATTTCCAATTTTACACCTAATGCCAGGGGGAAATTGTTCTTCATTGAAAGAATATCTCAATTCAAACCCATTGCTCCCACATAATTTCTACATAAAGTTTACTGATATTCTAAATGTGTCTAAAAGACTAACCAGAAACATACTTTTAGAATTCTCTTAAGAATTTGCACAGAAGTTGTCCAAACCTATACTTTCAAACAAGAGGAATGAGTTTGCGGTGCTGCCTGCTCTGATATATTCTGATTCAACTTAAATTTTTTATAGTTGGACAGGTTGGATTGTTTGCAGTACTCTAATCGTGATTCTTCCCAAGAAATATGGGTGTACAGCAATTCCTACTCTTATTTATCCACGTCCTATAACAATATTTCAGTTATTTTTATGTCTAAGCTGTAAGGTCATAAATCAACAAGGACCATTTCCTCAGGTTGCCTTAAGATAGGTTTCCCACACTGGATTTATTCCAGGGGCATCACAAAGAGTTTTACAGAACTTTGTCTGATGTGGTCTTCCATTGTCTCTCCTCTTTCTTCTCTTTCTGTTAAACTAACTTCAGCTGGCTGGGCCATGATAGCAGTGGATTATACACCTCTTCTCAAAATAGCTAAGCTTTCAAAATATTACAAAAAGACAAAACCTCAGGTATGGTTACA
Organism: Antilocapra americana; assembly: GCA_007570785.1. Classification (NCBI taxonomy): domain Eukaryota; kingdom Metazoa; phylum Chordata; class Mammalia; order Artiodactyla; family Antilocapridae; genus Antilocapra; species Antilocapra americana. The sequence goes on from ML660771.1 coordinate 2,449,105, forward strand.
TGCCTTATACTTTAAAGCCCTGGTTAAGTGCCATTTCAGTTGGGCTATTTAATGTAAACCAAAGCTATCATCTGTTGTTGTAGCCCTGTAAACTGTACACAGAATATTAAAAGTGACATATATGCTGAAACATCAAATCTTTGGAAAGAAAATACAAATTCTAGGGGTTCATATAATTGAAATATTAATGATTTTAGGTTACTAGTATCTGAGTTCATTCTGGGTTTGCCTCTCCCTTGCCCAGAATTTTATTGCTGGCTTTTGGAAAATCATAATTTTAGTGTAAAGAAAACAAACATTTATTTTGGCAACAGAAATGTGAGAGCCAAATAAATTAGCTTCCAAGATAGTAATATAAATGTTCTTTTTGGTCCATGCACAATAAACTCAAAATTATATCTAACAAAATTAGTCAACTACCAATTATATTTTGCTAAGAAACATACCAAAATACACACTAGAAAAAAATTCTAAAATAGACTCTATTAAATATTTAAGTAGTCCAGCTATTTATGAGTAATATATTTGTCTTTCTTTGCTTTATTCCTCACCTTCAGTCTGTCAATATTTTTCTTACATGAAGATACTGAAATTCTAATGCAGTACTTCTGAATCAACAGCACATACAGTTTTAATAATTTAGTAATCCTAATTGTTAAAAATATTAGAAAATAGCCTTTTAAAAAAGATAGCTGATAAATTTCAATGGTAAACAGAAAGCAAGCATACTTTCAACGTGGTCACAAAATTATCTATTTCAATAGTCTACTCTGGCAAAGTTTTTCTAATTCTCATAATTTCTCTAATTATTCTATAGTAACAATTAATGATACAGGATTATCCCAGGAGTCTAAAGGGAAATAACATTTATTTTTATGTAAAAAATAGGAGGAAATATCCCCCAAGCAATAGAATTACAGTCACAGAAGGTAGCTCCACTCAACCAGCTGTTCGGTGACACAGTTCAAGAAAGGATACAAAATGAGCAAATGAGAGTTTGGGGCAAGAGGCCTGTGCTACATCACTGCCTTGGTAGTAGAGTAGGGACATCTGGAACTAAGAGCCAAAGGGAATGGAATTTTACTTTAATGAATACAATGAATATGTTTATATAAGCCAAAGAGTTTTCAATGTCACAGTTATGACTCATTCTGAAAGAAGACTTGTTTGTGTCTGTGAATGACATTGGTAGAATTCCTCAAGGCCATTTTGTTATGTAAAAGATTACTCCTAAGGAAAAACTGGACTCTTTCTAACACAAAAGTAAAATATACTAAAAATTGTTACTCTCACTCAGGAATTAAAATATTTTAGTTTTTTTTTTTTTTTTACCATAAACTTACAAGGTAAGTAGCGATTTTTCCAGAATGCAATATGCATGGCATGTAAGTAGTTACAACATTCCTCTATCTTCATTCATTTTGGTAATTAAGGGGAGAGTGGGATGAATGGAGGAAGTAGCACTGACCTATATACAATATCATCTGTAAAACAGATAGCTAGTGGGAAGTTGCTATATAAGACAAGGAGTCCAGCCTGATATCTGTGATGACCTAGGCAGGTGGGAGTGGAGGAGGGGAGAGAGGCTCAAGAGGGAGGGGATATATGTATACTTATGGCTGATATGCATCACTGTATGGCAGAAACCAATACATCATTGTAAAGAAATTTTCCTCCAATTTAAAAATAAATTGAAAAAAATAGTTGTTTTAATAAAAAAAACTTCATTGTTACAACCCCTTTTTTATTTGTAAGGTAAGTAAAAATGTGGCACGGCCTTGGGTTATTTAAGAAATGGGTAGAATAGCCCTTGGTCAGGAAGATCCCCAATTCCAGTAGTCTTGCCTAGAAAATCCAATGGACAGAGGAGCCTGGTGGGCTACAGTCCATGCAGTTGCAAAGAGTCAGACATGACTCAGTGACTAAACTACAAAAATATCATCGAAAGTCTACAAGTGAAAATCATCTTCTTAGGAATTCACAAGAAGACAAGGGTGATTTGTAGTTTTAAAACATAGATGATTTTTAGGTTTAATGTGAATGGAAGGCATTGGTTTCATTCTTACTTTATTGCAGTTAGCAAAAATACATTACTCACAGTCTCACAAATCTTAAAATTAATTATGCTTTTGCATACAAATTTCTGTTGTAAATCTAGAGAAATAAACTTCTTCCCTTAAACGAGGCTTTATTGACTTATAGACATTTGTAAAGTTGAAAACTAAAAAATAAACTTTGTTATAGGTCATGAGCTAGTACATATATTTTATACACAAACTTCAATTTCCAGTTGATTATCCAAGATAATTTATACACATAGGTTGCAAATAGTAAAATGACACATTTTGTCATTTATTGATTTTGTTTAAACTGCAAAGGAGAACAGAGATGGAAATGTACCTGCCATTAACTGTCTCAAAATTAATTTTTAAATGAATGACAGGATACTCTCTTTCTTAAGTGGCTGATTCCAAAAGCAGGGGCAAGTCTGACCAGTCCCAAAGAATGAAAAGCTTATAATGAGATCTTGGGTCAAACAAGCAGCATCTTGAAATACTCAATCTTGTCACTGTGAGAACACAGTGGGGATATTTAAAGCCTTATTATTCAAAGTGTGGTCCACCAGCCAGCCGCAAGGGCTCTACCTGGGAGCGCTTTCCAAGTGCAGAATCCTAGGCTCAATCCTAGGCTCTGTGTACCTAGCTTACCAAGTAACTGAAGAAATGCTAGTAAAAAGGAAAATGGTGGCATAGTAACAATGAAAGGCTGAAATTCTCTTTGATGGTGGTAGATTTCAGAAGGAACCCTCATCAATCAAAAGCCTAAGACATGAAAAAAAAAAATACTATGAACATGCTATGAACACAAAGCCAAAGTGAAAAAGTATGAGAAACAAAATGAGGAAGCTAAGACAGAAAACAGATCATGACATGTTTGGAGAGGCTGGTATGGTGGAGGTGCTTCACACTATTTACAGAGTTAGCAAGATTCAGAAGGAAACCCAGCAGAGGCTGTGTGTTCAGTGTCTGAGTGGATAAGCTCTGTGTTGCTTCATGTATGACAAACATCTAGGGAGCTTCAGAATGAAATGGTGCTTAGGCTGTCATGAATGGAGCTCCAAGAGTAAATTAGCAAAATAAAACACATTTGTTAATATATGTAAATCACTATTTCCTATAATAAATAGAGACTACGCAAAATTTAACTAATACCTAGAAAGAATTATAGGTCTCCTCCCATACACTGTCGGGGTATGGGCAAAAGAGTTGAAGGCGATTAAGTGGCACAAACTACTAGGTATAAAGTAAGTTATAAGAATGTAATGTACAGCAAAAATAATACAGTCAATATTTTATAACAACTTTGTATGAAGAATTTTCTATAAAAATACTGATTTACTGTTTTATACACCTGAAACTTATATATTAAGTGAAATATATTTCAATAAAATTAATTAATTAAAAATGCAATACATTCTGATATGAACAGAAGGTCAGAAACGAGAAAATATTAAGTTCAGACAATTTATGGCAAATAGAAAACAGAGTGCAAATCAATATAAAAATACCATTTTTTTACTATATGGACAAATTTCATCAAAAATGTACCAAATCGAAAAGGATAAAGCACAAGTTTGCATTAAATAACTCAAAAAGGCAAGAATAAATGGATAAGTAAATATATAACAAATACTAACCAAAATTAAATCTGTAAAAGAAATGGTGCCACCAGGAAAAATACTCAGGTAAAATATGACTTAGAGTAATGTATCAATGGGGATAAATAGTAATGGGAGTAATAGTGTGAATTAATATAAAGTGAAAAAAAAACTTTTCAAAATTAAAGGTAAAAATTAAGATGTTACATTAACCTCATAGTGAAATTTTAAATCTACAAAGAAAAGTTAAGAACAGAATGATATTGATCAGGAGAAACAATCTCACCCAGAGTCTAACAACGATGCTGTAGCAAAAGAACTATATAATCATTTAAAAAATTTAATTGTAAAAATATAGAAGATTTCAGCAAACCAGTCAAGAAACTTGAAAGCATATTTAGAAAAATTCTTTAAACATTACAGCTGATAACCAGTTTTATCAATCACACATGATACATTTACAAACGACAGACACTTTCAAGGCCAAAATTTTTTTGATTCCAAATATGATACTGATAGTATCCTCCAATAATAACAAATCTAAGGTAAAAAACCAATTGATGATTTTAACATTATATTTAAAAACTAAGAGAGGTGTACGCTTCCATGAAAACATACAACATACTTTGAACTATTTTATATATTTGTAATACTTAATTTACTATTTCAAATCCTAAAAGATGATGATGTGAAAGTGCTGTCCTCAATATGCCAGCAAATTTGGAAAACTCAGTAGTGGTCACAGGACTGGAAAAGGTCAGTTTCCATTACAATCCCAAAGTAAGGCAATGCCAAAGAATGCTCAAACTACTGCGCAGTTGCACTCATCTCACACACTAGTAATGTTCAAAATTCTCCAAGCCAGGCTTCAGTAATACGTGAACTGTGAACTTCCAGATGTTCAACCTCAATTTAGAAAAGGCAGAGGAACCAGAGATCAAATGGCCAACATCCGTTGGATCATCAAAAAAGCAAGAGAGTTCCAAAAACACATCAATTTCTGCTTTATTGACTTTGCCAAAGCCTTATTGTATGGATCACAATAAACTGTGGAAAATTCTTAAAGAGACAGAAATATCAGACCACCTGACCTACCTCTTGAGAAATCTGCATTTAGGTGAGGAAGCAACAGTTAGAACTGGACATGGAAAAACAGACTGGGTTCCCAATAGGAAAAGGAGTACGTCAAGGCTGTATATTGTCACCTTGCTTATTTAACTTTTATGCAGAGTACATCATGAGAAATGCTGGGTTGGAGGAAGCACAAGCTGGAATCAAGATTGCCAGGAGAAATATCGATAACCTCAGATATGCAGATGATACCACCTTTATGGCAGAAAACAAAGAAGTAAGGAGCCTCTTGATGACAGTGAAAGAGGAGAGTGAAAAGTTGGCTTAAAACTCAACTTTCAGAAAACTAAGATCATGACGTCTGGCCCCATCACTTCATGGCAAATAGATGGGGAAACAGTGGAAACAGTGAGAGACTTTATTTTGGGGGGCTGCAAAATCATTGCAGATGATGACTGCAGCCATGAAATAAAAAGATGCTTACTCCTTGGAAGGAACGTTATAACCAACCTAGACAGCATATTAAAAGGCAGAGACATTACTTTGCCAATAAACGTCCATTTAGTCAAAGCTATGGGTTTTCTAGTAGTCTTGTATGTATGTGAGAGTTGGACTAGAAAGAAAGCTGAGCACCAAAGAATTGATGCTTTTGAACTGTGATGTTGGAGAAGACTCTTGAGAGCCCCTTGGACTGCAGGGATATCCAACCAGTCCATCCTCAAGGAAATCAGTCCTGAATATTCATTGGAAGGACTGATGTTGAAGCTGAAACTCCTTTGGCTGCTTGATGCGAAGAATCGACTCATTTGAAAAGACCCCGATGCTGGGAAAGATTGAAGGCGGGAGGAGAAGGGGACGGCAGAGAATAAGATGGATGGCATCATCGACTTAGTAGACACAAGTCTGAGTAGACTGTGGGAGCTGGTGATGGACAGGAAGGCCTGGTGTGCTGCAGTCCACAGGTTCTCAAAGAGTCGGACACGACTGAGCAATTGAACTGAACTGAACCATTAACAACTAAAAATTCTCAAGCTTAAGTATTAACACAAAGCAAAAAATATCTGTAATATGAAGAGAAGATAGTGTTTCTTTTAGTGCAGAGATTTTTACAATGGATTTTATTAGCTTTTATACAAGTCAGTCAAGTCAGTTAATGCTTTAATTATTTTTATTTTTGAATGACTGTTTTAGTGTTATAGAATTCTTGATAAATAGTTTTTCCAAAAAATATTTTGAATATGCCCTCTCTATTCTCTCCTTGCCTATATACAACAGAAATTACTCTAATGGGATCATAGTTTTAACAACCTTATCCTACAGAAAATATCAGCTATAAAGCTTTTTGAGTAACCTTAAATGAGAGCTAAAAAGGGTGAACAAAAGCAGGAAAATTTTAGGAAACAGAGAGCAATTCAAAAATCATACATATTATATTTATAAATTACATGAATGTGAAACGTAATGGGAATAATCACTTACCTCTGATCAGATATCAGAAAGGCTGGAAGAGGAACGTTATCTTTGTAGTGCTGAAAAAAATAAAAAGAAAGTAACTTTTAATTCAGAATTCTGTTATTTTAGTGATAACATTTTTCAAGAAAGTAGTAAAGATATTTTCAGATAATGGAATGCATTACCTGAAAGGTTCTTTCACTTTTCATCTGAAACTACCACAGCATTGTTAATCAGCTATACTCCATTGCAAAATACTATGTTTAAAGTTTGGAAAAAAAAAAAGAAGAAGAAGAGTGACCTCAAAGGATTAAAGGGGAAATAAAAGTCCAAGCTCATAAACTACCAAAAATACTGTCTGTTCACAACAGTCAGGTTAGAAGACTTCATATTTCACAGGATATTAGCTAAAGTACTCCGAAGAGTTTTGTCTCAGATGTGAGGGCAAACAACTCAATTCAAAGAATTTGAATTGAATTTGAATTAAATTCAAAATAAAAATGTCCCAACTTAATCTTAAAAGCAGGACCTAAAAGTATCAAGTTGTTTCCTTACATTAAGAGCATCCCAGAACAAACTCAAGAATATTTATAGCATGCAGAAATATCCTGTTAAAATTATCAGGTAGACAAATAAGCAGATAATATGACCTATGATTATAATACAAAAAACAAATAAAAACTGACCCAAGCATGATACAGATTACATAATTAATAAAAAACATTAAAATAGTTACTATAGCAATATTCTGCTTGTAAAAATAAAACAGGAAGTGTATGCTTTTTAAACTAGCAGAGAACAACTGAAAACTAAAATTTCTACATTTCATTCACAACATAAAAACTAAAATAATCAGCAATAAATTCACAAAAGCTATGCAATATTTCTACACTGAAAACTACAAAGTATTGGTGACACAAATGAAAGAACATTAACACAATATATATTATTATATATGGGAAGAAATCAGTTATCTTACAGATTCAAGAAAATATCTATTACAATTACTACAGATATTTTTGCAGAAATTAATAAGCTGTAATGGATGTCCTGCTGCTAGCTATAATACATTGCTAATAAAACATTAAAACAGTACAACTACTTTGGAAAGTTACCTCAAAGTCTCCTAAAATATTAAACATATACTTGCCATAATTTCCAGATATTTCATTTCTATGTATGTGTTCAATTAAATGGAAACACTCTCAATACAAAGATATATTCTTGTACAAGTGGCCAATATTGTACCAGTTGTAGCTCTGAAAGTCCTAGGTGCTGAGAAACCCTTCAATCCTGTGCAAAGTTGGATTATCTTTTTTTTTGTTACCCATCATACAGATATGTTGCTGCTGCTGCTAAGTTGCTTCAGTAATGTCCGACTTCTGTGTGACCCCACCAGGCTCCGCTGTCCCTGAGATTGTCCAGGCAAAAATACTGCAGTGGGTTGCCATTTCATTCTGCAACACATGCATGCACGCTAAGTCACTTCAGTCGTGTCCAACTCTATGGACAGCATATGTTCAGCTCTGTGTCCATATGTGACCCTATGGACAGCAGCCTACCAGGCTCCTCTGTCCACAGGATTCTCTAGGCAAGAATACTGGAGTAGGTTACCATTTCCTTCTCCAATCATACAGGTATAAGAGTAAATAAATTAATGTTTGATGAATAGCAATATTAATATATTTTCAAAGTTCCTTGCTCTAAAACATATTGACAAAAAAGCAAAAACAACTTTTCAGTGTGGAAGTCTGGCAGACAAACATTAGCTAAATGATCAAAGTGAATATCTTAAATAATAGTGCAAATGGAAATTTTATGCTACTTGAAAAAAGCAAAGAAGATCATGCAGCACACTTCTGTGACATTCTTGTCAAAAACTGTAGCCTGTATATCTCATCAGAGGGAATATCAAACACATTTATATTTAGAGACATTCTTTAAAATAATTACACTGAAATTTTCAAAAGTTTCAAACTCCTAAGAGTCAAGAAAAGACTGAGAAACTGTTGCAGAATGAAGGAAATTAAAGCAGTATGACAACTAAATTCAGTATGTGATTCCAAAGCGAATGTTTTCTCTATGAAGAACATTATTGAAGTCATTGGTGGGATGAAACAGGCTCTAAAGATTAGATGACAGTAATGTATCACTGTAAATTTTCTTATCATATCAGTCCTACTGTGGTTATGTGGGCTTCTCAGGTGGCTCAGTGGTAAAGAATCCACCTGCCAATGTAGAAGACGCAGGAGATCAGGGTTCAATCCCTGGGTCAAGAAGATTCCCTGGAGGAGGAAATCACAATCACACCAGCATTTCTTGCCTGGAAAAACCTAAGGACGAGGAGCCTGGCACCCCAAAGAGACAGACACAGCTTACCAACTGAGCATGCACTGTGGTTATGGAGGGAGATGATTTTTCTTATAGAACATATACAGTAAAGTATTCAGGGTAAAATATTAATAACTTATTGTCAGATAGCACAGCAATAATTTTTCTCTCCTCTGTCTCCTTGTTTTCCTAAGTTTGTAACTGTTTAAAAATTCAAGGAAAAAGAATTAGAATCTTATAAATGAAAAAAGGTATCAAATATAAAGCTCTAAATAAACTATATTTTAAGAGAAGATGAATGATCAACAGCTATTTCTGCCTAAATTTGAATTCATCCAGCACACAGGATTTACTGAAGAGAAGTCTGGGACAGCTAAGATTAAAAAAAAAAGTGATATTCTTACCTTAGGACAATATGAAATGTTAAAGCAACTAAAATTTTCATGGGAAGTTAAAAATTTTTATAAAGCGCTTACATTTTCGTATTTCAATATCGTGAAATACTGTCTTGCAGTTTAAAAACTAAGTGTACAAAGAATAACACAATGCAACTTTTATACTCATTTACAAATTATTAATTAAACTTATTAACACTAAATTTCACATATCTGCATGTTAATAGATAGTACAACTGGCTTCCCTGGTGGCTCAGTGGTAAAGAGTCTGCCTGCCAATGTAGGAGAAGCAGGTTCTATCCCTGGGTTGGGAAGATCCCCTAGAGAAGAAAATGGCAACCCACTCCAGTATTCCTGCTTAGAGAATTCCATGGACAGAGGAGCCTGTTGGGCTACAGTCCTTGGGGTCACAAAGAGTTGGGAACAATTGATCAACTAAACAACAACAACAACAACTTATGTCTCAATAACAGCCCCAAAATTATTCAACAGCAGTGCTGGTACAAATTATCTTCCCTAGGTTATAGGGAAATATTTCAGAAATCAAGAAAAAATAAATTAATTATATGGAGAATAATGTATTTTTCATTCTTCATAAAGACATTTTAAAGGAAGAGTGGGCAGTCTGAGGAGGGACAGAGACCTCACCTTCATTGGATATGGAAGTGTTAGTCACTCAGTCATGTCTGACTCTGCAACCCCATGGACAGTAGCCCACCAGGCTCCTCTGACCATAATATTCTCCAAGCAAGAATACTGGAGTGGGTAGCCATTCCCTTCTCCAGGAGATATTCCCAACCCAGGGATCGAACCTTGGTCTCCTGCATTGCAGGCAGATTCTTTACTGTCTGAACCACCAGGGGAACCCTACCTTCATTAGTAAATCCATATTAAAAGTTTGATCAATAAAAAGGGTCTTTGCCATTGAAAGTGATTTGCATTTCTATCTACAAGGAGAAGAAAATTTAGGGAAAATAACAAAGATAAAAGAAAGTGAGTGAAAGGAAAATAAATTGGAACGACAGGAAAATAAATTGGAACGACAGGTCTAAGAACAATTTAAAATCTTCCAGCAAGGCTTCCTGGGGACTCTGCTATTAATAAGCAGAGGCTAAAGTTAAAAAAAAATGTTTTCAAGCTTGACATCAGAACTCCACTACGGCTGTCAGGGATTTAATGGTGAGCTGAAGTTCTGACCTCCTCAACAATGAGAGAAGGAAAATTCAGAGGGAAAGAAATTAAAATATGGATTGATAAGGTTGTACTCTGCACGTGGTGATCACAAGTCCTTCTACACGGATATATCAATGGTGTATACTCTTGACACATCAGACACAATTACAAGAATTTGAAAGAAAGTATTTTTTTAACAAAGTTGGATTAAATCTTTAGAATTAATACTTTTAGAATATGGACCTCAAATATTAATATTTTATTTTGTAGTGAACAAATATAATACATTAATATTTTATTTTTCAATGTATTATAAGCTTATTCATTGCACTAGTACTCACAAGAATCCTAAATCAATTACCATTTGTTAACATCAGTTTCCTCCAATTATTTTCCATCTGGTTTAGGTTAAAATATTTTCATGTTTTTGTCTCCAAAAAAGTTTTAGTGATTTTTTTTTAAAGTTTCCAGTAACATGTGATAGGATATTTGACATGAAAGAGATACTTAATTCTGTTTATTGAAGTTGTAACAGCTATTATATAAAGAGACTGTACATTCTTGAAATATAAAATCTATTTAAAATTTCCTTCTTAATGATCTTGCCTTTGCCAGAGACTGAATGTACTAACAAGTCATTAAACAGAGGCATTTAGAAGTGCTTTGAAACACATGGATTATTGTGCTCAGTTCTCTTTTATCACCATTATAATGTAGATTTGTACAAACACGAAATTACTGAAATGAAATGGAAAGAAACAGTATCCCTCACCCTACGGTCTTTGTGAAATGTAAGTGGTTATAAATGGCAGTATTCTTGCCTGGAAAATCCCTTGGACAGAGGAGCCTGGCAGGCTACAGGTCATAGGGTCACGAAGAGTCAGACACGACTGAGGGACTGAGCAAATACTGGGAGTATTTGGAAAACTGTTGAGAGGACACTGTCTCCATAGAGAGAAGGACTTACTGAACCAAAGTTAGGAGAAACAGCATAAGAAGGAGTACCTTAGAAGGATGAGGAGGAAGGGATGGAGGAGAAAAGGGAGCCTGAGGAGAAAATTAGAGAAAAGGGGTAAGCCAAAGATATACAAGTGAAATGGAGAAGGAAGTGGCAACCCAGTCCAGTGTTCTTGCCTGGAGAATCCTGTGGACAGAGGAGCCTGGTGGGCTACTGTTCATGGGGTCACAAAGAGTTAGACACAACTGAGAGTAAGCATATACAGGTGAAAACTTCACCAACCTCCCCACACCAGTTTCCTGTGTCCAATTTTTCATTGCTACATTTTCACCAAAATCTACTATCCTGATCCCACTTCCATTTCAGTTTCCTTTATATCTCTAACTTCTGTGTGGCTTTGGGCCAGATTATGTGATATATGCAGACAAATGATAGAACTTACACTATATATCCTATTTCGTGAAAAAAGGGAGTTCCTTTTATTTCCTGAGAAACCAAGAAATTTCCTTGTGGAGCATACAAACATTTTATATAAATTCATAAATGCTCATCTCTTAACATGCTACTAATATGCTACATAATGGGAAACTATGATTGTCATACAAAAGATTTTCTAATGCTTTCCAGTGATTATATTGGAGGGTAACTATATCCACACACATAATATCCTATGGTCCTAATATTAAAGTCATAATATGGGAAGTCACATTATGGCTTATGTGGATTTAGTTTAGAATAACAAAATGTTTAATATTAAAAAAATTAAAAGATCTATCTATCTATCTATCTATCTATATGAATTTTTGGAGGACATAAACATTCAGCCTATAGAAATCATATTCTCCAAGCCCTTCTTCCTCACTCTTGTGTTTTGAAACTTACTATAGAAGCAAAATGCTTTCTTAAAATATGATATGAAGAAACTGAGAGGAAGGATCATCAAAAATAAAAGTGTATTACAATGACTAGGCCAGCAATTTTGCAAATTTTTCTCCTTTATTCACTGTCCTAGAGGAGTATAAATCACTTGATCTCCACACCTTGAATTCCATTAAAGAACTTCTCAAATGAATACGCAAAGAGTTGGAGCATTTCAGTTTCTTCTACCTTATAAACACCCATAGGAGCTCAGATGTTTGGAACAGCTCACCATGTACAGCAAAGCATGAGCTTTCCTGCATTAACACTAAAGCAGTGAAATATTTAGCAATCAAGTGACAAGAGGACAAGGTCAGACACGTAGCACAAAGTTGACATAATCAAATTATTCCCTATTCCTGTCAAGCAGATGTTTGAGTTCAAGAGTTTTTGTTGGGAGGAAGAGGTAGAAATACTGGAAGGCTAATTTGGGATGTTATTGGAATTTTGAATTTATGGAATTTGAGCCTCAGTTTGGTACAAATTTGACTCCTGAATACCTTGAGTATAATCAAGTACTATATGATGCTACAAGTTCAGTAGTATTTCCTTCCAGTCTTTTTATTTCAATCTCCTAGGATGCAACAGATCACTTGAATCAGGAGAAGGATCACATACATGAATATACTCTACTGCATAGACTTAATATATCTAGAAATAGGTTAACAATTACCTGAATAGAATATACTCCAATATCTATAATGCTTTTGTACATGCCAAATTTATCCCCCAAATATTGCTTTTAATGATTTATCAATAAATATATTTATATTAGTATTATTTTTACTTTTATTTTTTAAATTTGTTGTCAGAAGTGGGAAGTTTATAAAATGAAGACTCATGTATAATAGCTGCTATTTACTGAGTGACTGGCAGGTGCCAGACATTATGCTAAGTGCTTTGTAGGTTTCGTTCCATTTATTTCTTCAACATGATGGAGGAACTACCAGGGTCTCCATTTTACAGCTGAGTACCTGATGCTTCAATAAATAAAGAAATGCATCCATGGTCAGTAAAGGTAGAGGATGACTGACCTGGGATTTGGATAGAAGTTTGGTTGACTCCAAAGCCCTCCCTCCCCCTTTCTATAAACTAGTAAAGAATGTATTTTTCATAAGTGAATAACATACTGAAATATCACTCCCACAACTTTGTTTTTATATAAAGGTTATGAGTCAAGTAAGATTCCAAATTCTCAGAAGAAAGCATTCATAATGAAGTAATTCTGTCTGAGGTAATGGAATAGTGTCTGCTACAAACTGACTAGAGACACATTACTGAACAACTGAGCACCCATGTTCTTTTCTGTAAAATGAGCACAGCTATGCCAGGTTGAGAAATGTTGAGAAGACAAAATGAAACAGCATATTAAATTCAGTAACTATTCACTCTCATCCCTCTTCTCAGCCTGTTTCCCTACTTTGCCAACAAGAGATAATAAGCTTTCTTTTTTTTTAATTGTTTTTGCCATACATTGTCATGATATCACCATGGGTTTACATATGCTTCCCCTCCGGAACCCCCCCTCCTCCCTCCCCCCCAGGAAATCTAGCTGCACCAGCCCCGAGCATCAATCCTGGGCTGGCGATTGATTAGACACATGACAATTAACATGCTTCAATGCCCTTCTCCCATATCATCCCACCCTTACCCTCATCCACAAAGTCCACGAGTCTATTCTATACATCTGCGTTCCTTTTGCTGTCTCGCATGTTGGGTTCTCGTTACCGTCTTTCTAAATTCCATATATATGCGTTAATATACTGTATTGTTGTTTTTGCTTCTGGCTTACTTCACTCTGGATAATGGGCTCCAGTTTCGTCCATCTGAGTAGAATTGCTTCAAATGAATTTTTTTTTAATGCTGAGTAATATTCCATTGTGTATATCCTATCACTGTGATGGAGATCCTTAAAGGGAAAAACTTATTAAAATGAAAATGCTTTGAAAAGTGCAAAGTGGTATTTTAGAGAAATTATGTTTCTGATCATTAGAACTTTGAGGTTACTGAGTCCTGCCAGAAAGAAATGATGAATTATCACATAATTCACATTGAGCGGTTCCTATTTAAGAGAGTCTGAACTTTTGTTATTTTGGGGAGCAAACTAACCTGACATGTGTTTTTCAACTCTGAATTGTTTATTGGGTTTGGCTTTGTTTTACTTTTGATTCTACTGAGTATGTTAGCATTCTAATAATTATTTTGTACTTTTGAGAGCACTGAAGTAAATTTGAATGACTTTTCATTGTTTCTCTTCTGCCTCTAAACCACAAGAGAACGGAGATGGTATTTAGTGTGTAAATCCTCATATATTTTTCTGGCCATTGGTATTATAGCTGCATATGGTTACGTGTTGTTGTTGTTTAGTCGCTAAGTCATGTCCGACTCTTTGCGACTCCATGGACTGCAGCCCACCAGGCTCATTTGTCCATGGGATTTTCCAAGCAAGAATACTGGAGTGGGTTGCCATGCCTCCTCCAGGGGATTTCCCCATCCCAGGGATCGTACCCATGTCTCCTGCATTGGCAGGTGGAAAAGCATGATTATGTTTTGTTGTTGTTATTCAGTCACTAGGTTGGGTTCAACTCTGAGACCCCATGGACTGCAGCATGCCAGGTTTCCCAGTCCTTACTATCTCTGAGAGTTTGCTCAAACTCATGTCCATCAGTCAGTGATGCCATCCACCTATCTCATCCTCTGTTGCCCCCTTCTCCTCTTGGTGTCAGTCTTTCCCCGCAGCAGGGTCTTTTCCAGTGAGTCAGTTCTTCACATCAGGTGGCCAAAGTATCAGAACATCACTTCAGAATTACTCCTTCCAGTGAATATTCTGAGGTGATTTACTTTAGGATTGACTGGTTTGATCTCCTTGCAGTCAAAGGAACTCTCAAGAGATGCTTACAAAATACACAGAACCATATACAGGTAGCAATTACATCAAAGAAACCACAGACTGTTGTATTTAGTAGATTAGGTAAGAGATATACTTTCTAATGAAAAATTACTAGAACCAGCATCAAGACACTTATGAATATAAATCAGCAAATAAAAAATACAGTTCTCAAAAAGAAGCAACTCTTAAAGCTACTCTCTGTGGTAAGTTTGTTTTGATTGAATAAGAGTAAACAATCTAACACTTGAAAAATACATTTTTATCAAATGTTGCTTGCGTGCTTAAATTTTCATAATATACCTCTAACAAACTAATTCACTGGAGGGACTTTCACGTTTGCAGTCTGCTTGAGGTACAACTAAATGGCCCTCCTAAGAACAAGCATGTCTCATTTTGAATAATTCTAGTATTGATAGAAATGTAGAAGAATTCAGATATATGATAATTCTCTTCAGTCAAATTATTTTCATTAACAATATGAAATACAGCTTGCTTAATAAATTGTAAAGAAATTAGAAATCGAAGGTTAGTTAAATTTATATAATTATCTATGAGCTAATCTGGATTATTTAGTAGTCTTCAATTTGTTTTTAAAGATTGTTATTTAGCTGCTCAGTCAGTTGCCATTTCCTTCTCCAGGAGATCTTCCCAATATGGGGATAGAGCCCTCATCTCCTGCAATGTAGGCAGATCCTTTACCACTGAGCCACCAGGGAAGCCCATTTTAAAGATATTAAAAGTTTTTCAAATTATAATACTATTGTTTATTTCTGTTATGATTTTTTAATTATTTATTAGTAGGAAATAATATGGAGAGTAATACATGTTGCAAAGCTTCAGTAAGATATCACAGCCAGAAAATTCACATTGATACAAACCACCAACCATGTTTGCATTTCACCCATTTAAAAGTGTATGTCACCCATAATAAATGTGTATGCCTACAATTCTGTAATTCTATCATTTCTAGAATGGTATGCCAATTTAATCATAGTTATATTTTGCATTTTGAGACTGGTTTTTTTTAATTCAGCAAAATTCTCTTGAGATTCAATCAGGTTTTGCACTGTTTTAGTATCCCACTTTGTGGATGGACCACAGATTGCTTAATCATCCACCTGTCCAAGAACATCTAGGTGGCTTTCATTTGGGGGGGTGTTATAACTAAAACTACTATGAGCATCTGTTTACAGGTTTTATTGTAGACTTTGGTTTTCATTTCTCTGGGATAAATGCCCAAGATTAAAGTTACATGGTTGCATGGTAATTGTATGTTTAATTTTTAAAGATACTATTACAGTCATCCAGAATGGCTTATACTATTTCACACTCTCAGCAGTAATGTAGAAGTTTCCCAGTTTCTCTGTATTCTCCCCAGTATTTGCTACGATTATTCTTTATTTTAGCCATCTGATGGATATGTAGTGATATCTTGTTTGGTTTTAATTTGCTTCTCCCTAATGGTTAATGCTGTTGAATATATTTTCATGTACACATCCACCATCTGTAAATCCTTTTCAGTTAAATGTCTATTCACATATTTTGCTGATTTCCTAATTGGATTCATTCATAGCTGTTTCTATTATTGAGTTTGGGAAACTCATGCTATATTCTAAATGCAAGTCCTTTGTCAGAATTGTGATTTGCAAACATTTTCTCCCAATCTGTAGACTGTCAATCCATTCTCTATTTAATAGAGTTTTTCACAGAATAAAAAATTTCACTTTTAAAATGAAACAATTTATCAATTTTTCGTTTGCCTTTGGGTTAAGTCTGATAATTTTTTGCCTAGCCCTAATTTTTTCCAGTCTACTTTTTGTAAACGTTTTGTATTAATTTTTGTTTGTTTTACTCTTAAGTCCATGATCAATTTCAAGTGAATTTTAATATAAAGCATGAGGGTTAGTCAGAGATTTTTTCTTAAATTTTTTGGTATTCAGTTCAGGTCAGTTCAGTCACTCAGTTGTGTCCAACTCTTTGCAACCCTATGGACTGCAGCACGCCAGGACAGGCCTCCCTGTCCATCACCAACTCCCGGAGTTTACTCAAATTCATGTCCATTGAGTCGATGATGCCATCCAACCATCTCATCTTCTGTCATCCCCTTCTCCTCCTGCCCTCAATCTTTCCCAGCATAAAGGTCTTTTCAAACGAGTCATTTCTTCACATCAGGTGGCCAAAGTATTGGAATGTCAGCTTCAACATCAGTCCTTCCAATGAATATTACATGACCAATTTTGAGTGAAGTTTAATATAAAGCATGAGGTTTAGCCAGAGAATTTTTTTTCTTTTTTTGGTATACAGATGGCCAACTGTTACCACATTCTTTGTTGAAAGTGCCATCATTTGTTATTGAATTGTTTTTTCATCTTTATCAAAGCTTATTATTGCATATCTGCATGGAATTATTTCTAGATTTTCTATCTTGTTTCATAGGTCTATTCTATTGGCCAATTTGTCCCTTTTCAAGTATCAAAATCCCTTGATTACTATAATTATGTAGAATTCCTTAAAATGGGCAAAATTATTATCTCACTTTATTTTTCTTATTCCAAATAGTTAATATCTATACTAAGGTCTTAATCTTTTCCATGTCATTTTCAGAATATGCTTAATATGTCTACAAGAACTTGCTGAGATTTCAAAAGGAATTGTCTTAAATCTATAGATGAATTTGGAGAGAACAGATAGTTTACTCTGCTGAGTCTTTCATTCCATGAACATAATATTTCACTCCATTTATTTATGCATTCTTTGATTTGTGCCATCAAGATTTTATAGTCTTCAACATATAGATTCTATACATGCTTTTTGAGATTTATACCCAAATACTTCAATTTTCATTGAATCAATGATAAAAGATAGTGTGTTCTTAATTCTGGTATCAGCATATTCATTGTTAGTATGAAGAAATGAGATTGATTTTGTTTATTTTGTATTCTAAAACCCCACTGAACTGACTTATTACACTAATTCTTTTTGTAGTACTCAGGATTTTCTCTTGGAAGAAAAGCTATGACAAACCTAGACACCGTATTAAAAAGTAGAGAAATCACTTTGCTGAAAAAAGTGCATCTAATCAAAGCTATGACTTTTCCAGTAGTCATGTATGGATGTGAGAATTGGACCATGAGGAAGGCTGAATTGAATTTGAATTGAATTGAAAGTGGCTCAGTCATTTCTGACTCTTTGCAAACCCAAGTCCATGGAATTCTCCCGGCCAGAATACTGGAGTGAGTAGCTTTTCCTTTCTCCAGGGGATCTTCTCAACCCAGGGATCAAATCCAGGTCTTCCCTGTTAGCTCAGCTGGTAAAGAATCCAGGGTGATAGAGGAT
This sequence comes from Antilocapra americana, assembly GCA_007570785.1. Taxonomy (NCBI): domain Eukaryota; kingdom Metazoa; phylum Chordata; class Mammalia; order Artiodactyla; family Antilocapridae; genus Antilocapra; species Antilocapra americana. Next base: position 2,467,287 of record ML660771.1, read on the forward strand.
GAGATGGTTGAATAGCATTACAGACTCAACGGACGTGAGTCTGAGCAAACTCCGGGAGATAGTGAAGGACAGAAAAGCCTGGTGCGCTGCAGTCCATGGGGTTGCAGAGTCGGAAATGACTTAGAGACTAAACAGCAGGGTTCTTTTTATGTAGCTGTCACATCCTCTGCAAATAAGAATAGCTTCATTTCTCTCTTTGCAATTTGTATGTCCTTTATGCTTTTTCTTGCCTAGCCTTTTAGGGCTGCCTAGAATTTCTAGCATATGTTAAATAACCCCGGTGAGGGAGACACTCTCATCTTGTTCCTAATTCAGGAGGGAAAGTATTCATTCTGTCTTTGAAAATAAAGCATGATGTCACTGCAGACTTCTGTATGTGTTATTTTTCCAGTTTGGAAAGCCCCCCTCTATTTTAACTCGGAGTTTTTAGTCATGAATGGAGGTTGGCTTTGGCAACAGACTTATTCAGCATCTACTAATGATCAAATAATTTTTCTTATATAGCCTACTGATACTGTGGGTTGTAATGACTGATCTGCAAATGCTGAACTAGACTGGCATAACTACAATAAATACCACTTGGTCATGGCATATAATTCTTTTCACAAAATGTTGGATTTCATTAATATTTTGTTGATGATTTTTACATCTATGTTCATGGTTTTTACTGTTTTTAATTTTCCTTTCTCAAAATTTCTTTACTTCATTTCAGAATTTTGAAATTCAAGTTATTCATAAATTTCATTGCAACCAAGTGCCAGTTAATTGTGCTAAGAATAAAGGATACAAAAAAAGAATCTCAAGATGTTCATAAGATGATAATAGAAATAAAATTAAGATACCACTAATGTGGTGATTTAATCTCATAAAATGAGTTATAGTCTCTGCTGGAAGAGAACACAGAATACTGGCATGATTTCTCCTCCAAATGCTTGGTAAAATCCACTAGTGAAACTACTAGGCTTAGTGCTTTATTTTTGTAGGCTAATTTTTATTATCTCTCATTGCATGAATTTTGGTAGATTGTATCTTTGAAGAAAGTGCCTATTTCATCTGAATTATCAAATTTCTTGGCATAGAGTTGCTCATTTTATCATTTTAATGTCCATGGCTCAGCAGTGGTGCTCTCTCTTTCATTTTTGATATTACCCACGTTCTAGATGATAAATATAAACATAGGTATCTGTTAGTTAGTCCTGCAAAAGGTTCATTAATTTTATTTATCATTTCAAAGAAGTATATCAGTTTTATTTTCTCAACTGCTTTCAATTCTATAAATCTGTGACTTTAGTATTCCTCCCGCTCAGTTTGGATTTATTTTGCTTTTCTTTTTCTGTTTTCTTAAGGTAGGAACATAAATTACTGACTTCAGGTATTTCTTCTTTTCTATCGTAAGCACATACCCCTGTAAATGTTCCTCTCAGTATTGTGTCAGTTGCATCCCAAATATTTTGATGTATTTTCAATTTCTTTCAGTACTATAGTTTTTTTTTTCATTTTAAAAAATGCATACATCAACAACAACAACAACAAAAACTATGTATCAGGTAATATTTTTACTAAATATAAAGAAATTCTCCTCTCTTCCCTTTTCAAAAATAGTTAATGTTAGGGAAGCCTGAGGACTTTTTTCCAATCATGAAAAAATGAATTGCTTTGTAAACAGTGAAAGTCGTTCAGTTATGTCCTACTCTTTGCCACCCATGGACTGTAGCCCTACAGGCTACTCTGTCCATGAAATTCTACAGGCAAGAATACTGGATTGGGTAGCCATTCCCTTCTCCAGAGGATCTTCCCAACTCAGGGATCAAACTTTGGTCTCCTGCATTGCAGGCAGATTCTTTACTGTCTGAGCTACCAAGGAAGCCCCCATATATATAAAACACGTTTAATGTATGTATTATATATAATACATATATAGTGTATTACATATACATATATGCATATATTACATGTTTTATATGTAATACACATAACACATATGTATTATATATACACATATGATGCATACATATATTTTTTGTGTATTATATACATTATAAAACATATATAATGTATATATGTAACACACATATAATATTATTTTATATAAAGGAACAATATAAAGATTTTTCATTTCCCACTTACTATATTAACGGTCTTCTTCCAGGTCATGAGAATTAAGTATCTTTTTGCATATTTGAATGGAATATGTCCATTCTACCTGTGCAGTCAGAAACTGGGGAAGTATATAGTGGGTCACAGATTCACTTGGTCATGTTGTGAGTAAATCCAGTAGATTTCAGCTCATCAATTGATCTTTACATGCTTTCATTGTTACAGGCAAACATATGTTGCATATCAGATTTGTGAAAGTTCAGAGCCCAGTCATATTCACAATAGGTTTAAAGACAACAAAATTAGTAAAAATTCTGCACAACAAAAATACATGACATTCTCACTCCAGAATGGTCTTCGAGAAAAACACATCTGTTCAATTTATTTGAGGAAACCTCAATATACAAAATACCACAAGGAAACTGAAAATCTTGTAAAAATGATTTATCACAGTGTTTCCTGTTAAAAACGGAATTCATAGCATCTTACTTCTATACTCAAAACATTCCCATCACTTCTCATCTCATTAACAGTAAAGACTGATTTCATGTTGTGGGCAAGTGGTCAGATCTAGCATTATCCATCCTTGTATCATCCCCTACTATGGTTCATGTCGTTCCTTGTGTTGCAAACACAGAGACCACCTTGCCAGTCCTTCCTCAGGGCTTTCACACTCGCTATTCTCTCTGCCAGGAATACTCCTTCCCCTTACAGCATCTTGACTTACTTTCTGAATTCTTAGAGGTCTTTATGTTATTACCGTTTCACTTTATTTCTCACTTTATTACATTTTCACTTTCTTACTTAAGTCTTCATGGTACTGTTCAGCATTTGTTTACTGAATGAATTACCTAACCATCTATGCTGATGATTAAGAATGGGTCACCCAGGGGATGCTTAGGTTCAAATCCTTATATAGGCAGTTTGCAGCTGTGTCTTATAGCGAAACTTGGTTAATGCCTCTGTGGTTTAATTCATGCGAGCTTCGTTGTTCAGTCATGTCTGACTCTTTGTGATCCCATGGACTATAGCCCACAAGGGATTTGTTTCTGGGATTTCCCAGGCAAAAATACTGGAGTGGGTTGCCATTTATTCTCTAGAGATCTTCCTGACCCAAGGATGAAACCTCAGTCTCCTGTACTGCAGATGAACTCTTTACCCTCTAAGCCACCAGGGAGCCTGATTTAATTCATTCATCTATACAACAGAGAAAAGAGAAGTATTTATCTCATAGAGTTGTTACTCAAATAACAGGAGAAAACATGTAAATTAATTTTCACCGTGCTGGGCACAAAGAAAGTACTAAAAACTGTTATTTATTATTATGAAGATATTTGATATTCTGTTATATAATGATTAGAAATATCAATAGAAAAATACTCAGTTATGTATATTGGCAAACTTGGTGCCCTTGATGGTAAAACTATATTTTACATTACAACTTAGACAGCATGTTAAAAAGCATAGACATTGCTTTGTCAACAAAGGTCTGTCTAGTCAAGGCTATGGTTTTTCCAGTAATCATGTATGGATGTGAGAGTTGGACTCTAAAGAAAGCTGAGCACTAAATAAATGATGCTTTTGAATTGTGGTATTGGAGAAGACTCTTGAGAGTCCCTTGGACTGCAAGGAGATCCAACCAATCCATCCTAAAGGAGATCAGTTCTGAGTGTTCATTGGAAGGACTGATGTTGAAGCTGAAACTCCAATACTTTGGCTACCTGATGTGAAGAGCTGACTCATTTGAGAAGACTCTTATGCTGGGAAAGATTGAGGGCAGGAGGAGAAGGGGATGACAGAGGATGAGATGGTTGGATGGCATCACCAACTCAGTGGACATGGGATTAGGTGGACTCCGGGAGTTGGTGATGGACAGGGAGGCCTGGCGTGCTATGGTTCATGGGGTCACAAAGAGTTGGATACAAATGAGCTACTGAACTGAACTGATACTGTTCAGGTAAAAACAATTATGTGTATATGATGCTTGTATATACCATTGAGATATATTGTCAGGGGATATTTAACTTTAAGGAGTCCAATATGTTGCACTTTTCTTCCTTTGTGTGCCATTTCTCAAGGATTCTATGTTCCTTATCAGCTCCTATTCCGGAAGGAGTAGAACTGCATGCAGCTCTCAGGACTGAGATCATAAGACAGGGTATCTACTTGGATTCCTTTCAGTAACACCCTTCCGTGAGAATGGAGATCATGAGAAGGGGTATCGACTTGGATTCCTTTCAGCTACTCCCTTCCATGATTTCTTTCAGCATCAGTGACCTTGTATGTATTAGACCATCCATTTTTTGTTGCAGTCAATGGCACTTCATCCTGTGTAATCATTTCACCAAAGATACATAAACCTGCATTTCTGCTAATAAAACACCCTTGGTCTTCTAGAGACTTGGGTCCTCCGCATCCTTCTTTCTCACTCTCTCTCTCTTTTTGTCGACTCCCGTCCACCTGATAAAAAGACCACTATATATATATAAATATATATATATATACCCACCCATCTTCTGTGTGTTGCCTTTTCCTTAGAAACAATTTTGATTCTATTCATTACTTTCCACCAAAAAGTGATTCTAGATATACTATTTTTCACATCTCTATGGTCCTCTGGTGAGGCTGATTTATGATTCCTTTACTGCCCCAAAGGTCTAGCTCTAACATCTAAGAGATTTATTCCATGGGGCTTTCCTTCTCAACTTCCCAGGCAGCCTCCTTCTCATTTGCTCCACAGCTATGGGGTGGTACTTTTATTAAAAATATAAACCTACAGCTATGAAAACCAGAAATATACCCAAGGAAATTTTAAAGCTCTCATAGACTCCCTTAGTGTTTTCCCCTCAAGATATCCATGGTATTTCACTTCAATCAGCATGTAAATTCTTTTACTAAATCTCTGTCATGCTTGAAAATCATGTTACTCTCAAAAGGAATGAGAGAAAAATGCCATTAATGTTTCAGAGGATTGTTTTTCATTCTTATCATAAGGACAATACATAATTATTATCAAAAATTAAGTGGTAACAATACAAAGATAGAAATATTCAGAATGTCATTTGAAAAATATAAACTATACAGCAATGAAGATTTATATATCTTAAGGTTTTTTGGGCTTCCCTGGTGGCTCAAACCATAACGAATCCACCCACAATATGGGAGACCTGGGTTCGATCCCTGGATTAGGAAGATTCCCTGGAAAAGGAATGGTAATCCACTCCAGTATTCTGCTCTAGAGAATTCCATGGACACAGGAGCCAGGCAGGCTACAGTCAAAGGAGTTGCAAAGAGTCAGACACGACTGAGAGACTTTCACTTCCAAGGGTTTTTAATATAATCTCTGCATTCCTCCCCTTTTCCTCCTCTTCTTTCTCATCTTTTTCCTTCTCTCTCTCTTTTTCCCCAAAAAGAAAGGAATAATATACCCACATTTCTTTAAGTGTGCATTCTTCTGAAATTGTCAGTTAAAATTATCATTTTGTTATGAGCAATCTGTATTTTTTTTTAAATTTTGTGAAAGGCATATTTCTCCCACTTGCCCATTTTTCTATCAGTTAAGAGCTTTATGAGGGCTTATTCTAACTTGCAATAATGATGTTGTGAACAGAATTGTCTACCCCTCTGAAATCTGTATGTTGAAGTTCTAATCTGCAGCACTTCTCATCATGACTATATTTGGAGATAAGGTCTTTGAAAAAGGTAACTAAGTTAAAATGAAGCCCTTAGTGCAGGCTTTAGTCCATATGACTGGCAGTCTTTAAGAAAAGGAGATGGGGACACAGACATGAACACAAGTAAAACCACGTGAAGATACAGGGAGAAGACAGTCATCCACAGGCCAAAAAAAAAGATGCCTCAGACAAAAGCAAGCTTGAAATCACCCAGATTTTTGGATTTCTAGCATCCAGAACTGTTAGAAAATAAATTTCTTCTATTTAAGCCACCCAGTCTATGGTACATCTTGTGTGTGTGTGACAGCTCTAGAACAATAACACAGGTATTGATCACTTATTTCTTCAATATATATTTAAAATACATTTTCTAGTTTATCATTTGTTTTTTTATTATATAAAAAAGCTCCTTTGAAGTATGGCATAATGCCAGAAAGTACAAAATTATAATTATACTGTTTCATGGATTTTCTCACAACGAGTATACATACATAACCACTTCCAGATAGAATAGAACATCATTAGCACAGTTAGAACTGGACATGGAACAACAGACTGGTTCCAAATAGGAAAAGGAGTACGTAATGGCTGTATATTGTCACCCTGCTTATTTAACTTATATGCAAAATACATCATGAGAGATTCTGGGCTGGAAGAAGCACAAGTTGGAATCAAGACTGCTGGGAGAAATATCAATAACCTCAGATATGGAGATGACACTACCCTTATGGCAGAAAGTGAAAAAGAACTAAAGAGCCTCTTGATGAAGGTGAAAGAGCAGAATGAAAAAGTTGGCTTAAAACCTAACATTCAGAAAACGAAGATCATGACATCTGGTCCCATCACTTCATGGCAAATAGATGGGGAAAAAGTGGAAACAGTGTCAGACTTTATTTTTCTGGCTCCAAAATAACTGCAGATGGTGATTGCAGCCATGAAATTAAAAGACACTTACTTCTTGGAAGGAAAGTTATGACCAACCTAGACAGCTTATTAAAAGCAGAGACATTACTTTGCCAACAAAGCTCCCTCTAGCCAAGGCTGTGGTTTTTCCAATAGTCATGTATGGATGTGAGAGCTGGACTCTAAAGAAAGCTGAGCACCGAAGAATTGATGCTTTTGAACTGTGGTGTTGGAGAAGACTCTTGAGAGTCCCTTGGACTGCAAGGAGATCCAACCAGCCCATCCTAAAGGAGATCAGTCCTGGGTGTTCATTGGAAGAACTGATGTTGAAGCTGAAACTCCAATACTTTGGCCACCTGATGCGAAGAGCTGGTTCATTGGAAAAGACCCTGATGCTGGGAAGGACTAGGGGCAGGAGGAGAAGGGGATGACAGAGGATGAGATGGTTGGATGGCATCACCAACTCAATGGACATGAGTTTGGGTAAACTCTGGGAGTTGGTGATAGACAGGGAGACCTGGCATGCTGAGGTTCATGGGGTCGCAAAGAGTCAGACACGACTGAGAGACTGAACTGAACTGAAGCACCCAGAATCCACTCTCATTCTTTCTCTGAACCTTCATAGAGCGAAGGGTTAGTCACTCAGTTGTGTTCAATTGTTTGCGATCCCATGGACTACAGCCCACCAGGTTCCATGGAGTTCTCCATCATCTGAGCCACCAGGGAAGCCTTCTCTGAACTGTCCTTAAATCCAAATGTAAAGAGTGCTTTTTCTCTATTAAGTAGTTGTACATGGGCCACAATGCATATGTAAGCTCAGCTTATGTATAATGCCAACCCATTTTCCTAACACCAGCAGCAATGTAGCCACACATGGGAGCTCCATTTTCTCTATGTCCAGGACCACGTTAGGTAATGCCAGTCTTCATTCTAGTCATGTGTCTTTTCTTCATTTCAGTCATTCTCTTTTGCAAAAAGGAGTAAGAGTTTTAAATTTAATTTTTATTTGAGTGTGAGATTGAACATCTTTTCAAATGCTTTTTAATTTACTGCACTTTCTTTTGTATGGGCCCCTTATTCATCAGTTTTATTGTTTACTATCTTTTTCTGGCTGTTAGCATTCTTAATACATTGAAAACATACATAATTTATCTACATATATTGTACATTATGTCCATATTTCACTTGCCATTAAAGCTTTTAATGTTGTCTTTTAACAAATAGGAATATTTAATGTAGCCCTTTCTACCATATCTTTTATGGGTAATGTTCTTTATGTCTTCTTTTAGAAATCTTTGGCCTCTCACAAGGTCAAGAAGTTGTTTTCCTGCAGTTGTTACCTTATATAGAGTTTTGGGTGGTTTTGTTTTTAGATCTTTAACATCTAGAATGTAGAGTTTTTAATTTTATGATCTAAGATTACTTTTTTCAGGTGGGTATTCAATTCATCCAACATCATTCAACTTCTTTTGAATTACTGCACTAAAGTTTCACCTCAATCATAAATCAAAACTATATATTTGTAATTTGTTTTCTGGATTTTGTATAATCTTTCATTGATCTGTAAGTTCCTGCACAAAAGCCATTTTGGTGTCATATTCTCTCAGTTTTTGACTACCTGAAAATATGTTTACTTTGTCCTCATTTTTGAAACATATTTATTTGATTTAAATTTCAGGGCTAGCAGTTATTTTCTCTCAGATCTTCAAAGATATAATTCTATTTTCTTTTGGTTCTCTTTGCTCCTTTAGAGAAGTCAATAGTGAGGTTTGTTGTACCTAATCAAGTTGACTTATATTCATTTAAATGAAAATGTATTTTTACAACTTGGAAACTTTTAGGAGGGGAATATTAAATGTGCATAATTAACATATATATTAAATGTATAAATTGAAATTAAATATCAGACCAGAGAAAAATTAACCTGGATTATGTATGAAAATTATGATAAACTGTAATACACATTCACTTTAAATATAGAGTACTTAGGTAGGTTTTCTTTGCTTTCTTTCTGTTATTGGATTTCTTATTTTTTCCTGAATTTGGCTGAATGTCCCATTCCCTCTAAAGCTCTTAGAGCTCTAATTATATTTACGTTAAAATTTTTCAACTGTCACCTATAGTTGTTGATAATAGAACAACTAAACAATAGCTCTGTATTTTCCGTTTGTACAGCTCTCTATGCTCCAGATTAGGTATTTTCTATTGCCCTATTATCCAGTTTACCAGTCACCTCCTTAGCTCTGTCCTTTCTAGTGTTAAACTCATCTATTGAGTTCTTAATTATTTTTTAACTCTGTAATTGTCACTATATATATTTTTCTTTCTTTCTTTCTTTCTTTCTTTTTTAACAGATTCCAGTTCTCTGAAAATCTAGTTCTCTGGAGTCATTCATTTTGCTGAATATAATTGCAATTTAAGTTTGCATTTTTATAAACTATGTGAATAACCTGTAGATCTCTTTCTATTTTTTGTTTCTGTCAACTCTGTATGCATGCTGATGTTTCATTAAAAACCAAATAATTTGTTTGCAAAATTTTTAAATTTCTAGGTAATCTTACCTAATCTGGAAATAAAGGATTTCAGTTCATGACGGTCAGTAAATTTTGAAGCAAGACTACCTTAAATTAAATCAGAAACTGAATCAAAGCTGTGTGTTCAGGCCTTTTTCTGATTTGTTCTTAATTCTTAGAAAGATCCTTTCAGTTGTGCCAAAGACATGAGACTACCACAGTCAAAGCTTTCCTCATGCTTTTTTATCCTCTAGCCCTGCAGCATGTATAAATGTGGAAAATAGCTGAAGGAGAGAAGCGGTGAAGTGTATGAAGCTTACTTCTTGGGACTTCCCTAGCAGACCAGTGGTTAAGATTTCGCCTTCCAATGCAGAGAAGTGTGGGTTCGATCCCAGGTCAGGGAGCTAAGATCCCACAACCCTTAAGGCCAAAAAAATCAAAACATAAAACAGAAGGAATATTGTAACAAAATTCAATAAAGATTTTGGGAAAAAGTAACTAAAAAAAAAAAGAGAAAGCTGATTTCTCTATGCGTGGCTTATCTTAGGGATTCTGACTCCTTAAGTCATGGCTATCTTGCCATGTTATAACTCTAATAAATCCTTTTCTCCTCCATCCCAGGAGACTACCAAAAGGTTTCTTATTCCTGTTCTCTGTAATTTTCTTCTCATCAGAGATGTGTGTCAAATATTCTTTGTGAACTGGTAAACAGTTCTATAGGAAAAACAGCTTAAAATGTTGGGTTTAGCACAGAGATTGTGTTTTCTTTTTAAAGATTTTTGTTTTTTTAATGTGGACCATTTCTAAACTCTTTATTGAATTTGTTACAATATTGTTTCTGTATGATGCTTTTGGATTTTTGGTCACAAGGCATGTGGATCTTAGCTCCTCTAAAAAGGATCGAACTCACACCCTGCATTGGAAGCTGAAGTCTAACTACTGGTCTGCCTGGGAAGTCCCAGAGATTGTCTTTTTTTAACAATATCATGACCAATAATACGTTCATTACCTTGGTAACTCTTGTATGCATTTTAAATTGATAAGTTATTATTATCATGAAACTACTATACATTGAAAAATAGAAAATAATATTATATTTATTTCAATTATCTTAAATTTGTGATGTTTAAGAATGGTTCAAATGTTAAAACCAAGTGGATTTTATTCTCATAATCTGTGAAATTTTCAAAATTATGTCATTTTTATTGCAATTTTTAATTTTTATAGTTATTTTCTTGGGATTTGTAATGACTATTTTCAAGTATTTTTAATCTTACCATCAAAGTTTTCTTAATCTTTAACCAAATATTTCTACACTAGAATTCTCTCCTGTATATGTGCAGATTTACTTGCTTTAGAAGTCTAACCATTGCTGTCCTAATATTGACAGACTGCTATTTGGGTCCAATGTACAGTTTCACTGTATAGCTTCTTATTATTTCATTTTAGGTTAGTTCTATTTTTTCTTGAAATCCATATCTTTCTCCTTGTGATTTTTTTTTTCATTTCTTTTGCTGGATAATTTTACAAAGATAAAGTGTAGTTATATCAAAATAAATGATCAGAAAATTGATTAAGATATCCTTTGCTTAAAATTATCTTGTACTGCACTAAGATATAATTGAGAGTTTTACTGAAATATAGGATCCAAGCATCAACACCATTTCTGTCTCAGAAGTTACAATGTTATAGTCTCTGACATGCATTTCCATGAATCTAGAATGCCTCTTCTCTTCCTCTCTAGATCTTATACTTTTATTTTTTGCCTGATTCATTAATTTTACCAGAAAGCACATGGTTATAGACAGTAGAGATAGCTTTGTTCCATAAATACTATTTAATATGTACACTAACCTGTACTTTAAAATCAGAAGATTTTTGTCTCTCTTCAGCTTTGTTGCAAATTCCTTTATCATTTACTTAGTTACTTCATTAAAACCATGGTACCCTGATGAACACCAACTGAGCCTTTTCTTATAACTCTTATATCACTTTGTAATTTTTTACAGTTATATTACTATAATTGCAGTAAAGACACAAGGTAGTTTACTCCCCAAGGTAATATTTTAAAATATGAACAAAAGAAATAAAAATACCCTATGCCTGTGTAACAGGAAAACTTGTTAATATATCATACATAGTTGTACACAGAGAAGTTATTTCAATCTCTAAGATACTATTACCTTGATTAATGTATTTGTAAATATTCTTTTCAATGTTACAAAAATTTTATTTATTTCCCTAATACTGTCATATTGAATTTATATACAGTAGTTCAAAGTTATGGTTAATAAGCTCACACACACTGTCAGAATATAGATAGGTCTCTGTTACTTACTGTCCTGATATGTCTAAAAAAGTTACATTTTAGATAAATTCTGAAATTCACACACTTGTGTGAATTAAAAAAAAAAACAACACTAAAGCTGCACTTTCCTCCTCTGAAAATGAATTTGTAAATTTCCACGTTTATTGAAATAGCCCACTTATTTTGTGCATGCTCAGTCACTCAGTTGTGTCTGACCCTTTGAGACTGAAGCCTGTCAGGCTGCTCTGTCCATTGCATTTTTCAAGTAAGAATACTGAAGTGGGTTGCCATTCCCTTCTCTAGGGGTTCTTCCCGACCCAGGGATTGAACCTGCATCTCCTGTGTCTCCTGCACTACAGGTAGATTCTTTACCTGCTGAGCCATCGGGGAATGCCCACTCATTTTGTACTTACATAAGACATATCCATTTCCCATGCTGTCATCACAAAATGAGTGGCTTAAAACAAGAGAAAAGTTTTATCTCACGGTCCTGGAGGCCAGAAGTTCAAAATCAAACCCTCACTCTGTGAAACCTTCCTCTCCTCTGCTAACTTCTGGATTTTGCTAGCAATCCTTGGCAACCATTTGTAGATGAATAACTCTGGTCTCTGCCTCTGTGTCACAGAACCATACTTTCTTTTCACATCTCTGTGACTGTCTCATCTTTTCTTATAAGTACAGAAATCATACTGAATTAAGAGCCCACCCTCAAGACGGTGTCCTCTCAACTAATTACAGGGCTTCCCTGAAGCTCAGACAGCCAAGAATCTGCCTGCAATGCAGGAGCCCCTGGTTCAATTCCTGGGTCTCATGAAGATCCCCTGGAGAAGGGAGAGGCTATACACTCCAGTATTTTGAGTCTTCCCTTGTGGCTCAGCTGGTAAAGAATCCGCCTGCAATGCAGAAGACCTGGGTTCAATCCCTGGTTGGGAAGATCCCCTGGAGAAGGGAAAGACTACCCACTCCAGTATCATGGCCTGGAAAAATTCATGGACTGTATAGTCTCTGGGGTCACAAAGAGTCAGACACGACTGAGCAACTTTCACTTTCACCTAATTACACTTTTATAACAGCTCTGTTTGCAAATAAGGTCACATTCTGAGGCCCCAAGGATTAGGACTTCAACATATCTTTTATGGGGGACACAATTCAACTCAAAACATAGGAAACACTGTAAAATAGTTTAGAGTATGTCATTTTAAATATAACAGGGCAAATAATCAATTATGTAAAGCCCAAGTACTCAACTGAGGAATCTCAACATCTTGCAGTTTCTCAAATAGCCAATCTAAATTTTAACCCATTTAGTTGATAATTAATTTTTTAATAGCCAAGGCAATTAAGAATAGCAAATGAAGCAAATTGCTGTTTTAGCGATTCAACAGAATTAAAACCTCAAGTTGAAAGCAGTCAGAGCAAAGGGGGACATTACAAATACTCTGATTTTTTGCCTTCTATCCCTTTTTAGTGTGAAAATTATTAGGACATTATTACCCATGAGGTACATAAATGAAAAGATACTGAAAATAAGTATTATCTGGTTAAAGACAACTTAGTAAAACAATATCTGTCATTCATCTGTCTCAAATTTATTTTATTTTCTTTATGTTACCTTTTTCTCATTAGTTTGTTCAAAAGACTCTCAAATTTTGGCTGGAAAAGCACCATGTAGGGACCATCTGAAATCGCTGGGCTTAGCACAGTTTCTGATTCAATACATCTAGAATGTGATACAGGTATTTATATCTTTACTCTCTCCACCTCTATGATTCTAACCCAACTAAATCACATATTACACTTTGAGAAACACTACTGTTTTGCCACTGGAATTTACACAATAATTTTAAGACCTCATACTCTTACATTTTGAACATTTTCTATCAACTTATGTTTTTTTCAGTTGACTTTACTTTTTGACGCTAGAATTTTATCTACCCATGAAACTTTTTTTTTTTTTTTTACAAAACTCCCTAACCATAATGAGTAAGCATCGATTATGAAATGGGTAGGACTCATTCAACTATTTGCAGAATTCAACTACATTCTCCCTGATTACTACCTTTAGGACTACATCAAAATACTCCTTTTCCACATCTGGATGATATCAAAGGGAAGTCCTATAGTTTTCCAGGCAGAGCCAGGATTAGAAGAATTTCTTTATCATGTATTAATAAGCCCAGTAATCTGAATCCATACTTCAAGCTTATTTGCAATTTAAAGTTTCTCCCACTTCCCTCTATTTAGCTCAGACCAGCCAGAGAAATCTGAAAGAAGAAATCAGGTGCAGTGTTTGGTACTTTACTCCTCTGCTCATCATGCTATGAAAAATTCCTCCATATGTGGTCTGATAAAGTAAGATGAGGTTAGGACAGAGAAGCTGCAATTGTATACCTCACTGTATACTGCTTTCTTCTATCAGGGTCTCTCCACCCTGGCCCTGTCTAAAACAGGTATATGAAAATACTCTAGCTTCGCCACCTTCTTTCACCTCTTTGTCCAATGCTAGATACCCAGGATGTTCCTGCTGTACCTCTAACCTTTCTCTGCTATCACTAACAGCTTAGCCAGAATCTCACCTTTTTGGCATTTCCAGATAAGATTTAAAAAATGGAATCTTTATGCCTTTTAAGTTCAGGAGATCTAGAACAATCAATTTCAAGAACATTTTTACTCATGGTGCATGGTTTCTCTCAATCTTATTTAAATCAAATAAAATTAGTAGTTGTATGTGAGATGAGAGATGCAATGCTTTAGATGAAAAACTAAATCGGGTGAAACATCCAATGGATTTGGAAGAGAAAAGGAGCCAAATAGTGAAACTGAAAACCAGGAATATGTGAGCCAAGGAGACACAGATCAGGCAAGACAGAAAGGCATATGGAATAATTGCAGACAAACGAGGCGCTGTTTATTTCCTCCCAGGGTGCCTCTGGCACAAAGCTGAAGAACACTGGCTAAGAGACAAGGCAGCTCTGCACAGCTTGGAAGATTCCGGGTGTTTTTGTTTTGAGCAAGTTTGTGTGCCTGTGCTCAGTCACTTTGGTCGTGATCAACTCAGTGACCCCACGGAGAGTAGCCGACCAGGCTCTTCTGTCCATGGGATTCTCCCGGCAAGAATGCTGCAGGGGGCTGCCATGCCCTCCTCCAGGGGATCTTCCCAACCCAGGGATTCAATCTGCACCTCTTATGTCTTCTGCATTGGCAGGCAGGTTCTCTAGCACTAGTGCCACTTTGGAAGCCCATTGAGAAGGTTTATGTATGTTTAATTATTTATTTGCCAAACTGCCTTGAAATAAACACTACATTTTTTTTATTTCCACTGTAATTGAACCTCTTAAGATGTAATCATCTGTGTAAATATCAAGGCATACACAATGGAAATAGCACTTATATGACTATATTTCTTTAATGTACATTTTGAGGACATGGTATTAACTGCAGGTTTTCCATTTCTGATACACTGTTTTTAAAGTGGTTTTCAATTTTATTTTACATTTTGAAGAGGAAAAGCTAAGAAATGTATAAGATATTCAATTGCTATTAAGCTACTCTTCGGGTTGGCAAATTTAAAAAATCATTACAATTTCTCTCTCCTGTTCAAAATTAATCTCATGAATTTCAGGCTATTTAAAAATTTGAAAGTGTATTATTTGGTCTGACTGAGTTTAATTAACACATTCTCTTCTAAGTCAAGCTCTCTCACCCTCTGCTGGAAACCAACTTTTTCATTAGTGATTCTAATAATCTTTCCTAAATATGAATCCTTCTCTGTGTATCTCTATCCATGTATCTCTATCAATATATGTTTACTTTTTATGTAATTTGTCCATATATATTTTCCTGAATTCCATTTCCCCTCCAATTTACTTTAATATCATACTCAATGTGATCTTATATTTGCTTGTAGTTGAAACAGGAACAGTGGCCAGGGATATTCTGAATATTTGAGAGATTTTTTTTTAAATATCTCTCAAGACTTTAAGCATAAACATCAGATGAATCTTGCAACTGATATATGAGGCATCATTACTGATGGAGGAAGGAAGAACTCTGGACTCTGAGGCTTTGAGATGCTTTGGGTAGGAAAAAACAATTACAGCCACCAAGTAGGAAATTCAGTGGGACTGTTAACCTTCATTAGGGGCTCATAAACCTATTAGTAATCACCTATCAGTTCAGTTCAGTTCAGTTGCTCAGTCGCATTTGACTCTTTGTGGCCCCATGAACCTCAGCACACCAGGCCTTCCTGTCCATCACCAACTCCCGGAGTCCACACAAACCCATGTCCATTGAGTTGGTGATGCCATCCAACCATATCATCCTCTTTCGTCCCCTTCACCTTCTACCCTCAATCTTTCCCAGCATCAGGGTCTTTTCCAATGAGTTACCTATTTGCATCAGGTGGCCCAAAGTATTGCAGTTTCAGCTTTAACATCAGTCATTTCAATGAAAACCCGGGACTGATCTCCTTAACGATGGACTGGTTGGATCTCCTTGCAGTCCAAGGGACTCTCAAGAGTCTTCTCCAACACCACAGTTCAAAAGCAGCAATTATTTGGCGATCAGCTTTCTTCACCGTCCAACTCTCATGTCCATACAAGACTACTGGAAAAACCATAGTCTTGACTAGATGGGCCTTTGTTGGCAAAGTAATGTCTCTGCTTTTTCATATGCTGTTTAGGTTGGTCATGACTTTTCTTTCAAGAAGTAAGCATCTTTTAATTTCATGGCTGCAGTCACCAGGTACAGTGATTTTGGAGCCCAAAAAAATAAAGTCTGACACTGTTTCCATTGTTTCCCCATCTATTTGCCATGAAGTGATAGGACCAGATGCCATGATCTTAGTTTTCTTAATGTTGAGCTTTAAGCTAACTTTTTCACTCTCATCTTTCACTTTCATCAAGAGGCTCTTTAGTTCTTCACTTTCCATCATAAGGGTAGTGTCATCTGCATATCTGAGGTTATTGATATTTCTCCCAGCAAAAAATCTTGATTCCAGCTTGTGCTTCATCCAGCCCAGCGCTTCTCATGATGTACTCTGCATATAAGTTAAATAAGCAGGGTGACAATATACAGCCTTGACATACTCCTTTGCCTGTTTGGAACCAGTCTGTTTTTCCATGTCTAATTCTAACTATTGCTTCCCGACCTGCATACAGCTTTCTCAAGAGGCAGGTCAGATGGTCTGGTATTCCCATCTCTTGAAAAATTTTCCACAGTTTTTTGTGATCCACACAGTGAAAGGCTTTGGCATAGTCAATAAAGCAGAAATAGATGTTTTCTGGAACTCTCTTGCTTTTTCAATGATCCAGCAGAGGTTGGCAATTTGATCTCTGGTTCCTCTGCCTTTTCTAAAACCAGCCTGAACATCTGGAAGTTCACGGTTCACGTATTGCTGAAGCTTGGCTTGGAGAATTGTAAGCATTACTTTACTAATGTGCAAGATGAGTGCAATTGTGTGGTAGCTTGAACATTCTCTGGCATTGCCTTTCTCTGGGATTGGAATGGAAACTGCCTTTTTCCAGTCCTGTGGCCACTGCTTGTTTTCTAAATTCACTGACATATTGTGGACAGCACTTTGACAGCATTATCTTTCAGCATTTGAAACAGCTCAGCTGGAATTCGATCACCTCCACTAGCTTTGTTAGTAGTGATGCTTCCTAAGGTCCACTTGACTTCACATTCCAGGATGTCTGGCTCTAGGTGAGTGATCACACCATTGTGATAATCTGGGTCATGAAGATCTTTTTTGTATAGTTCTGTGTATTCTTGTCACTTCTTCTTAATATCTTCTGCTTCTGTTAAGTCCATACCATTTCTGTCCTTTATTGTGCCCATCTTTGCATAAAATGTTTTCTTGATATCTCTAATTTTCTTGAAGAGATCTCTAGTTTTTCCCATCCTATTGTTTTCCCCTATTTCTTTGCACTAATCACCAAGGAAGGCTTTCTTATCTCTCCTTGCTATTCTCTGGAACTCTGCATTCAAATGGGTATATCTTTCCTTTTCTCCTTTGCTTTTGGCTTCTCTTGTTTTCTCAGATATTTGTAAGCCCTCCTCAGACAGCCATTTTGCATTTTTGCATTTGTTTTTCATGGGGATGGTCTTGATCCCTGTCTCCTGTACAATGTCACGAACCTCCGTCCATAGTTCATCAGGCACTCTGTCTATTAGATCCAGTCCCTTAAATCTATTTCTCCCTTCCTATACCACTTTCAAAAAATAGTAATTATTGCCACAAAGACCAGAATTCTAGACTTAGAAGGCCTAGGTAACAGAAATGCAAGGAGGGTTTGTTAATTTCCAATTTTTTTAAAGGAGCAAAATATACCAGCTCCTGGGAGGCTTGGTTCAGAAAACGGAAACGTGCTATGTAAAATATTTCACATATTTCTTTTTGGAAAAAGGAAAGCTTAATGACATCCTGAGGATTATCACATTTCTCCAGTTCCTTCCAAAGGCAGTTATTTAACTAAATTCTGTACTTGAAGGACATGCAAGGAGATACCATAAAGTAAGCCTACCTCTTGAGAGGAGCAAATTAAGAGTACAGTGGTGGACAGCTTCCCTGTACCACTGTATGATAGGGCCTGATATGTTCGTGACTCAAGAATGCAGTGAAAAGGGTCTGCTATGTGTATGACGTGAGATATTCCTGCTGCTCTCAGAGAGGGCCAGTAATTTAGACTGAGCTTAGAGAAATCCTTTAGTATGTCTAGGAGGATTTGAGGACCAGTTGTTAGAGACAGAATATTTAGAGCTTTTTAAGCCATGATCAGAATCAAATATTACAATCAACATTAAGCAACATTAGTGCTCTGTTAGCACAGTTGTCAATAAAGAGTTTGGCTTTTATCTCATCTGTGTTTATTATACTTCCTCTGTTCCACTCTATACACCATTGGGCAAATAGTTTGTATGCAAACTGCTAGTTTTAAGATTGAACATGATAAATATTGTGGGTTGATGAGCCCAAATTTTCCAACTATCACTACAAAGAAGCAAGGCAGTAGGGCAAAAAGTAGCTTTTCTAGATTCAGGTAGGAGTATGTTAAGATAGTTAAACCCACTGTATGCTAGATGTAAAAGTCTGTCTATACCACTAGCCCTCACTTCAAAGTCTTTGGAAATTCAGCTAATTCATCTCTGTCCTAATTCCCAGAGTTGCTAGTAGAATTTAGGTAAGAAAGCTACTGAGACTGAGTTCTGGATGTGGTGTGGATTTCGCTTCCCACATACAGTGGAGAACTACTCCAAACTAGGAAGTGTATCTAGATACACAGGAACCAAAAATTGGCAAATGCTCCTTGTGGTGTGTATTTTAAAAAAGCTGTATAAGAAATTTGACACAAAGATGAAAATTCAGCATGCAACACTCAGCCTCAATCAGAAAAGAGGTATTGGAGGGAAGATCAAGATGGTGGAGTAGAGGATTCAGAGCTCACCTCCCCCAAAGTGAAAGTGAAAGTTGCTCAGTTGTTTCCGACTCTTTGCAACCCCATAGACTATACGGTCCATGGAATTCTCCAGGCCAAAATACTAGAGTGGTTAGCTTTTCCCTTCCCCAGGGAATCTTCCCAACCTGGGAATCGAACCCAGGTCTCCCACACTGCAAGCAGATTCTTTACCAGCTGAGCCACAAGAAACACATCAAAATTACATGTACATGTGAAGCAATTCTCACTGAAAACAAACTGAAGACTGGCAGAAAGACTCTTCTACGACCAAGGCTGTTAAGAAAGAGCCAAACATAGGAAAGGAAGAGAAGTGATCACATAGGGGCCTGGGCCTCTAGGAAGGGACACAGAAAAGGGAGGATTATCCTTACTGTTCAATCATATACTGTCCACCTTAGCCCTGTGCGTCTGACAGTCAAGGGCATGAATCCCCTTAGCTGGCTTGCAAACCAGTGGAACTGACAGTAAGGCTGTAAAAAACCTAAACTGCACTTGCAAAGAACACATGCATGCTTTGTTACTGCCAAAACAGGGATTATCAGTACCAACAGCAGTACTTGGTTTGTAGTAGATGCTCAATAAATGTTGAATGACTTACTGGATAAAGGAGCTTCAGTTTCTTCAAAAGTTTTACTCAAGGGAATAAAATAATATTTATTGTATGTTTCTTACAAGAATTTGAGGTACTATTTGTAAAGAAAACATTTAGTTTGTAATTTTAGTGTCTGGCAGTAGTAGAAAATCAGTAAGTGCTAATTCTCTCTTCATCCTGTTTTCTGAACACACATATAAACACAGAGCTCATTCAGTTACATTTTTAAATTTATAAATACTTTTATAGCCATAACTAGGCATATGAGAAAAATACAGTTATCACTCTTAAAACTAGACATTAAAATTGTATTATGTATATGAAAAATGATTATTAGCAAGCATCACTTTCTTATTACTTTTGTCAAATTGATTTCTAATAGAAGCATATCACATCTTTCATTAACTATGTAATATGATAAAGGAAAATATGAGATTTGCAATCTATGCATGTCAAATTAAGTTGAACACAGAAATATTACAATAAATATAGATTTTCTACTGTGCATAATTTTAAATGGAAAGCTTTATGTCAAGTCAATGTTTATCTATTTATCCAGGCCTCAACATGGTACTTAACATTCATTTCAATCATCATGAAAGTTCTATTTATAGTTGATCCCTCAAGCATTAAGACACTTAAGACATATATCTTGTACTTGGGTTTCTATAGAGAACTGTTTATCACAAATAGCTGAGTGGTGATCAATTAGTCTTTTCTGTACATTATCTCAAAAAAACCTTAATCATTTTTCCAAATAGACTTAGTCATTTATATAGTATTTTATCACATCGTATTATGTTATACAATGTTATACTATATATGTCTATTAAATCTCTCACTGTGCATACCTGTTAAATAGGAAGGTAAAGTTTTGGGGTCCTTGACAAGAACAGATAATGTACTATGCACCATAATGTATCACATTTTATGTGAAATGATCAAAATTATGGTAGTCCAGATTTGGATTGAATCTATTCAGATTCAGAGTTCTTGTTTTCCACACCTTTGACAGTGATACGGTTTCATCTGTTATTGGTTTATTTGATAGCACGGAATGAGATGAGTTTCGTTTTTATATTTCGCATTCTCATTTAATGCATTCCTACAACACAGCTGGGAACAGTTGTAGTCGTAAACTCAAATGATTATGTGGTTTCTAAAATGAAGGAAAACTAATAGAACTGATAGAGCACAGTTTTTAAATCAAAAGTTAAAATCTTAGAGAAGATTTGCAGTTCATTTGTGGCTTTAGGCCAGTCTGATCACTCCCATCAGCCCGAATAAAATTAGTTCAGTTGAGTGTAATTCAATTACTATGTTTAAAAGCCGGTAGCCTCTCAGAAGGGTGTGGAAAACATTCGTTGCAAATGTATTTTATGGTGTGTGAAACAGTTTGTATTTTTTACAGCATGTATATAGGAAGTAAATACTTTTCCATTTGGTAGATAAACAAAAAGCTCAGGCAAAAGTGTGTGAAGATAAATTTAGGAAGCTGAGTGCAATTTGATTTTCATATTATTTTTAATATTTTGAGTTTATTTTCCTGTGACGTGTGTGTGCTTGCATGTAGTTTAGACTGTCTGTGAGTCAAGTGGCTGAATTTTACATCAGATCTTCAAACAAATGTATGATATATATATATATATATATATATATATATATATGAATATAAATTAATAACCACTTGTAATACAATTAATTTTACTTCATAGGAAATTTTTAAACTCAGCAGTTATTGCTAATTGTTTGCAATATAACCTACAAGGAAGGGACATAGCAAAGAACTAGATAGCAAGCCTGGCAAGAACAGTGGAGTGGGTTGCCATGCCCTCCTCCAGGGTATCTTCCCAACCCAGGAATCGAACCCACACCTTTTACTCTCCAGTATTGTAGCAGGATTCTTTACCACTAGCGCCACCTGGGAGGCCCTAATTACCACTGATTGAAAATATTAAATAAATATCTACATGTAAAACAAGTTTCATCAGGTACATACAAAGTGAATGAACCAAACATTCGGTATATTTCTCCATAATTCCTCCCTTGATTTGCATAGGCACTCAGACTGGAAACAAAATATCAACTGTCTGTGGCATGAGATTTCATGACTAGATTATTTATACCACTTGCTGCTGCCACTAAATAGCTTCAGTTGTGTCTGCCTCTTTGTGACCCGTGACCCTATGGACTACCGCCCACCAGGCTCCTCTGCCCATGGGATTCTCCAAGCAAGAATACTGGAGTGGATTGCCATGCCCTCCTACAGACTATCTGCCATACCCAGGGATCAAACCCATCTCTATGTCTCCTGCATTGACAGGCAGGAGACACTGCTTAGTTCACATATTTAATTCTTTATTGGAGTATGTTTGCTTAACAATGGTGTGTTAGTCTCTGCTGTACAACACAGTGAATCAGCTGCATGTATACATATATCCCCTCCCTCGTGGACCTCTCTCCCACCCACCCCCATCCCACCCATCTAGGTCATCACAGAGCACTGACTTGAGCTCCCTGTGCTATTTAATTTCCCTATTATTTCTTTCTGACCCTTTAAGCTAAATACTAATTTAAAGACTAGTATCTGAAAGAGAACAAACTCATACTGGAATGTAGAATATATTTCCTATACATAACATTATTGAGTTTATTCAAACTTGATGTGCT
This sequence comes from Antilocapra americana, assembly GCA_007570785.1. Taxonomy (NCBI): domain Eukaryota; kingdom Metazoa; phylum Chordata; class Mammalia; order Artiodactyla; family Antilocapridae; genus Antilocapra; species Antilocapra americana. The sequence continues at coordinate 2,489,501 of ML660771.1, forward strand.
CAAACTATAAAACTGTAAAATTCTTTATTTCATGTATAGAAGGAGTTTCCTCTTTGAGTAAATGGCATACAGATTGCTTCTCACACACAAGGAAAAGAAATTCAGAGAAGAATGTAGGGAATTTTGGTCTACCAAGCTTAGAGAAAATTTCAGCATATTTTGTTCTAATATTTAGGCACATAAAATACAATATTTATTAAAAACACAAGCAGGGAGAATGATGCCGTATATGAAGTCATTCCTCTGAACAACAAATACCATTTAGTTGTGCTCTGTTCTTACTAGAACAAACCCCTAAAGGAAGGAAGTTTCAGCCAAATTTTCTCATTTATCATGAAATGACATTTTGCTTTCACTTTCTATAACCCAACTTTGTTCTTTAATATCTGCCCATTTTATTATCTAAGTAATGTGAGAACCTCAAAAAAAGTAAATCTAAAAAGCCAATACATTTCTGCCAGCTGCGATCTGTGCTAATGTGAAAAGAATACATTGAAGTCTCGGTTGGCATCTTCCCCTCAGCTGTACACATGCAACACCGCTCTCACAAATATGCAGAGATACACTTTCACAAATTATGTTATTAAAGATGTGGCTCCCGGCATTAGCTACTAAGCCTGACTTTGTTCTCTGTTGCTTCTATATACATTTTTAAAATAAAAATCTTATGAAAGTGAAAGCGTTAGTCGCTGTCATGTCTGACTCTTTGTGACCCCATGGACAGTAGCCTGCCAGGATCTGTCCACGGGATCTTCAGGCAAGAATACTGGAGTGGATAGCCATTCACTCCTCCAGGGGATCTTCCCAACCCAGGGATCAAACCAGGTCTCTCACACTGCAGGCAGATTCTTTACTGTCTGAGCCACCAGGGAAGCCCAAAAGTCTGATAGATGGATAGATAGATAGATAGAGATGTGTGTGTGTGTGTGTGTGTGTGTGTGTGTGTGTGTGTGTGTGTGTGTGTGTGTGTCTGTCTGTCTGTCTGTCTGTCTGTCTGTCTGTACAATAGTGGAAAGATACTAAACCATAATCAGTAGATTTATTAGATGAAAATTACTAATACCAATCAAATCATATATTTCACCACTGTGGTTAAAATATGTCTGATTATTTTGCTAACTCTAATCATGCTTGTTTTGTACAGAAAAGAGAGAGCAGGATGGGGTAAAGAAAGATGCAAAAGATATAATTATGGGAAGATAGTGAGCTTATGTGGAGAAGGCAAGGCAACCTGCTCCAGTACTCTTGCCTGGACAATCCCATGGACGGAGAAGCCTGGGAGGCTGCGGTTCATGGGGTCACAAACAGTCGGACACACTGAGCATCTTCACTTTCCTGCATTGGCGAAGGAAATGGCACCCCACTCCAGTGTTCTTGCCTGGAGAATCCCAGTGACAGGGGAGCCTAGTGGGCTGCCATCTATGGGGTCGCACAGAGTCAGACACGACTGAAGCGACTTAGCAGCAGCAGCAGTGAGCTTATGTCTCTGAAATACTAATCTTGTACTCATCTCTCTGCATTAAAAGAACTGAGAGAGCCTGGAGTATCCTTATGATCTTAATTTAAACAAAATCGCCAGTGGAAAGGGCAAGTGAATAGATTCATCCTCAGGGCATTAGGAGAGAGCTAGGGGAATGAGATCAGAGAAGAAAGGCATATATTCTATGCTGAAGATTCAAGAAAGTTAGTGAGCTTCTCTCTGCATCTCAGCTATCAGGTAATCCCTGACCAGCTAGTTTTAACTCTAGCAGATAATGTCACAGCATCCATTTTTACATGTCTGCCATTATTCAAGTGATCCCATAAGTCTACCTTTACAGCTAATGAAAAGACACAAAATAAATTCTACCTAAATAAAAGTAATATATTCATCTCACTGAAGGAGGATCAGTAACCTGGGGAAGGAAGATCCAGCTCAAAATACAAAATTATGGACTCCTATGGAACTATAATGAATGGAAAAAAACAAAAACATGTTTTAGGAAGACTATAATACAAACTCCCAGTGACATAAAATTAACAGTGCAAAAAACTTCTCAGAATTAAAAAAATAAAGGACAATGAAAACATAACTTTAACATGAACAGACTAAATAAACAAAACTAAAAAATAGAATGACACCACTAAAATCTGAATCAGTGTTCTCATATGGAAATATCTGACAACACGAATATAAGTTCCAAAAAAGCAGGTACATAATCTAGGTGTCTTTCTATAATTTAAGCACCTAAAACAGTACCTGTGGAAAGGCTTATTAATGAATACATACCAATGCAAAATGAGTTAAGAGGTTAAGAATGAAAGAGAAAATATACTTAAAAATTTAAACTGTACACATGATAGGAGATCTAGAAGGAGAAAATCATCAGTTTATAATATAATAAATACAAAAATGCTAGGATAGATTGGCAGCAGAGATATGCACAATATACACACACATATCCATACACATATGCATATATATATATATGTACAGTGTGTATCTTATTGAAAAATACAAGTGATAGAGTAATATGTTTAGTATGATTCCATTTTTTAAAAACAGAAGTCTTTTAAAAAACAAAACACCATTATGTATATTTAGATAATTCAAATATTATTGAATCAATGACTCAATATGTGTGTGAACTTAAAGAATGACATAAGCATAACAGAAGGTATTTATTAATGTTTACATCAGAGGAATGGAATGGGAGGTGACAGGGTCAGTTTCTATTTATCTTTATGCATTCTGAATATTTCATTCATTGTTCAACTTTTTAATAAAGATAAATCCAAATGGAATACACATTACACATAAAAAGCAAATAAAGCTAGTCAATCTGAGATGTTGATAATGTTAGCAGCTATGAGTCTAAAAGGAAGTATATTTGATTAGTATTACTATAGGACTTCCCTGGTGGCTCAGATGGTAAAGAACCTGCCCACAAGGCAGGAGACCCTGGTTCAATAACTGGATTGGGAAGATACCATGGAGAAGGAAATGGCTACCCACTCCAGTATACTTGCCTGGAGAATTCCATGGTCAGTATTTCTATAATATGTGACAGCATAAAATTTGTTTGAGTGCTAACACTAGGGTTAAGCTTCTTGGACTGAAATCATGTTTTTCCAAGAAGAAGTCATGGAAACTGCAGGGAACTATTTCCTCTCTGGTAATGACTCCAACCTCTTGCAAGGTGGTTGAGAGGATTTATGAATTAACAAATGCAAAGAATTTATAAGATTAGAGGGAAGATGATAAGATTAGATATCTCAGTTGGCATTACTGTCCTGCCCAAAACTCTGGGCAGACTGCAGGTCATTTAGTCCACATCTAAAACAGACCTTAGCAAATCTGAAAGTCAGAAATGTAGGTGAAGGCTGTTTCACAAAATAACCCTCACTCACAAGTTTCCTCAGTCAGTCTAGACTTGGAAGGTAAGCTGAATGCTCTCCCATTATCCCCCAGATGGATGGGATAATTTGAAAGTGATCCTTTGCTCAAGGCCTGTAAACAGTCTGGCCACTTTCCTAGATATCTCCTCATGCCAGGGCACCTGCAGGGAACCGAGACAGAAGAGGGTACCACTAGCCCAGTGTGATTTGTCAGGCAGGGAAATTCCTAATACCTCTCCCTAGGCTTCCCAAATCTGAAAATGTGGCTGTAGATAATTCTTCAGGTGAAGCACAAAGATTCTTGGGTCAGGTTGCAATTTATATTTTCCTGCTTATGGATTTTAGAGCTTTTCTTGAGAGTAGTTTTTCACAGTTACAAAATATAACTGAAATGAGAATAAAGGTCTATAACTGGAAAGCCAGAGGTGACTAGTGCAATGTGGTACAGGTCAGCACTTCCCTCACATATAAAAATAATGTAGTGAATATTCATCAGTATCTCCCCTCACTGAATACGTAAGATTAGCTCTTCAACATATTAAAAGACACCCTTTCACAGATTTTCTCATTTTATAAATTACATAATTTGATGATAGCTTTGATTCAAGGAAGGATAAAAAGGAGATAAATTTTCTGAATCTTTCTTCCAACTTTTAAAAAAATCATAACCACTAACTTATACCTTGTATTGCTCATGATATTAATTTTACTTAAATTCATTTTTTAATTTAAGCCTTTTTATCTTGTAACATGGAATGTATTTTTCTCTTTTTAACAGACGAATTAGTATCTGAGCTTATGTGGGTTTATGTGCACATGTATATATATAACATAGTTTAGGATGAATGTTCTACTCCTCTCTCTTTACTTAGCTACCTAGCCATCTACTTAGTGGCTGGCTGTCACTGTTTGGTAGCACAGCATAATTTAAGTAAATCTGTATTATAACCTACTAATATAATAAAAATGTTGTAAGACATAGTGTTCATGTATTTTTGTGAACTTATGTAACTTTTCCCTTTGAACAAATTTCAAATACAGAATTCAGGATCAAGCATTTCTTTTTAACTTTTTGATACATAATGACAAAAGTTTGCAGTATGTTATACACAGCCACAAGAATATGTGCTATTTTAGAAAGATTAGGAAAAAACACATCAGATTATTGCTTTTCTGCCCATTTCTTTTATTCACAGGAGTAAAAGATTACTCATAGAAGTTTCTACACTTTCCATATCATGTTTGGCATCTATTTCTTTTATATGTTCCCTGTGAATTTACATTATAAGCTGGCTTTTCTACAACATTTTGGAGATTTTTTAAAACTGATTTGCAAACAGCTTTTTACAAATTAAAGGTATTAACTCTTTATCATTTTATATAACTCCTTCACATTTGATATCTGTCTTTAGTTTAATGAGTTTCCTTTTAGTCATCTAGAATTTTTTACATTTTATGTAGTATGTGTATTAGTGCTTCAGGAAGTAACTGCATAAACCTTGAATATTCCAAATGCAAAGCTATTTCCTTTATTTTGGAAATGCAGAACTATCAAGTCATCAGTATTCCATAATAACTACCATTAGACTCAGAGTCCGGAAGAGTAAATTTATGAAAAAATACAGAATACAGTGTACACTGAATATACAACATTCAGAAAACAAAGATCATGGCATCCAGTTCCATCACTACATGGCAAATAGATGGAAAAACAGTGGAACAATGGCAGACTATTTTTTTGGGATCCAAAATCACTGCAGATGGTGATTGCAGCCATGAAATGAAAAGATGCTTACTCTTTGGGAGAAAAGTTATGACCAACCTAGACAGCATATTAAAAAGCAGAGACATTACTTTGCCAACAAAGGTCCACCTAGTCAAAGCTATGATTTTCCAGTAGTCATGTATGATGTGAGAGTTGGACTATAAAGAAAGCTAAGCGCTGAACAATTGATGCTTTTGAACTATGGTGTTGGAGAAGATTCTTGAGAGTCCCTTGGACTGCAAGGAGATCCAACCAGTTCATCCTAAAGGAAATCAGTCCTGAATATTCATTGGAAGGACTGATGCTGAAGCTGAAGCTCCAATACTTTGGCCACCAGATGCGAAGAGCTGACTCATTTGAAAAGACTATGATGCTGGGAAAGATTGAAGGCAGGAGGAGAAGGGGACGACAGAGGATTAAATGGTTGGATGGCATCACCGACTCAAGGGACATGAGTTTAAGTAAACTCCAGGAGCTGGTGATGGACAGGGAGGCCTGGCGTGCTGCCATCCACGGGGTCACAAAGAGTCAGACACGACTGAACTGAACTGAACAGAATACACACCTTGATAGTTCTAACTACTTTTCTAAGCTCTAAAGAAAACAAACTCCTGGTATGCCTTTTACTAGCATTAAGAATTTTTCCAGACCATTTAATTGAGTTACACAATCATCTAGTTAATCATTACCACTTTTATTCCAGGGAGAGAGAAGGCACTTTTATTAACCTTTGTTTAAAGGAAGAAACTGCAGCACAGTACAATTTCACTGAATGACCCCTGTCAGTCCACAGACAGAAAGAAGACAAATAAATCCACTCCTGCCCTAACTTGCCCAGGCCCTTATTTGGACTTAGTTACTGGCAGCCGGGATTTCATTTATCCCCCAAGTCCTTAAATTCAAAACGTCACCAGCATGAAGTCTACTGGATTTGCAATATTCCTGAGCAGCTTGGGGGAACACAACTCAAATGACCCCAGGATGCAGGAGGTAATGTAAAATAATTACAAAATGCTGGGATGCAAGCCATCTCTCAGTATGAATGTGAATAAAATTCTTAACATTGTCAAGAACCCAAGTGTGAAAATTGTAAGATGGCTGTCAGAACAATTGCTGGGTGCAGTTCCAGAGTGAGAAGACATTGAGATGCATCAACTATAATCTTTCCTTGAAGTTATTCACATTAATGAAATTTCACCTACTGAGTACTTAATTGTATAGAAGACTGAGCTAGAAAGAATTCTGGTTACTACTTGTAGGTTTAACACAAGTCCAACATATAATATGAATGTCAACAAGAAAAAGTATGTCTTCTCAAGTACTTTTTGGATCTCCATAAAGACTGCCAGCTGGCATGTACCAACTGTGGGATTTATAACTAACCCCCTCTCCTGAACATAAACCACAACCCACTCCAGTATTCTTGCCTGGAAAATTCCATGAATGGGGATACTGGCAGGCTTCAATCCCTGGGATTGCAAAGAGTCGGACACAACCGAGTATGCACACACCCCCCAAAATACAATTTCCCCTAGAGTATAAGAGAAAGATTGAAGGCAGGAGGATAAGGGGATAACAGAGGGTGAGATGTTTGGATGGCATTACTGACTCAATGAACATGAGTTTGAGCAAGCTCTGGGAGTTGGTGATAGCTAGGGAAACCTGGCATGCTACAGTCCATGGGGTTGAAAAGAGTCAGACATGACTGAGCAACTGAACTGAACTGATAAGACAATGAGTTAATGTAAAACATTTTACTTGTATGAAGTGAAAGTTGTGCAGTCATATCTTAATCTTTGCAACCCCATGGACTATAGCCTGCCAGACTCCTTTGTCCACGGAATTTTCCAGGCAAGAATACTGGAGTGGGTAGCCATTACCTTATCCAGGGGATCTCCTAACCCATGGATTGAAACCAGGTCACCTTCATTGCAGGCAGATTCTTTACCATCTGAGCCACCAGGGAAGAGCCCTAAATAATCTTCCCTTCATTTTACCCATATCAGTTCAGTTGCTCAGTCATGTCTGACTCTTTGTGACCCCATGGATGAATGGCAGCAGGCCAGGCTTCCCTGTCCATTACCAACTCCCAGAGCTTGCTCAAACTCATATTTGGAGTTTCAGCTTCAGCATCAATTCTTCCAATGAATGTTCAGGACTGATTTCCTTTAGGATTCACTGGTTGGACCTCCTTGCAGTCCAAGGGACTCTCAAGAGTCTTCTCCAACACCACAGTTCAAAAGCATCAATTCTTCAGTATTCAGCTTTCTTTATAGTCCAACTATAAAGCTATATAGTTCATATAAACTATATAGTTCACCAGTATACCCTAACCAATTATGACTCAGTATTTATTATTATGATAATAACCATCTTACTTTCAAAGTATTATAGTTGATTTGATATTTTTCGTTATGGTCTATTTAAGATATTTTTCTTTGGGCACATTTTACAGCCTGGATTATACTTGGAGATGCCTGGTCACTTACAGAGTCTCAAGAATTAGATGCTGCACACACTGAGTCTTTCCAACTACAAATTGGCACTTGCCATCTACCTCTAAAGGACTAAATCATGGTCTGCTGTAGCTGCTGACCTGCAATAACCTGTGAATGAGTTCAGGGTGGAGAGCAAAACAGGCACTGTGTGTCTCAGGGCAAAACTGGCAGAACAGGTCTTCAGATAGTTAGATATTCTTAGGAGCTGATGTTATGAGCCCAATTCTTATACCTCCTCATATCTAGAAAAGCACTAAAATCTTTCATGGTGACAACTGTTTCTTGTGACTAGCAGAAGCTTCTTGAGACCAGCAGAAACTTCCTCAAAGAAAAAAACGTGTGCAATACTAACCTGCCCCTTCTGGGCTGCAGCCCTCATATAGCCCCAAATAAAACAACTTGCAGCTGTCACATTGTGAGGCTGTTTTAGTCAATGGTTACACAATGAATATGCAAGAAGCCAAAAATTAAGCAGAGTTCTTGTTACCCTTACAGATCAGTGTAGAAGGAGGAAGTCATGTTCTTGACTTGCGCTGAAAACTGGGGTAGCAGCTCCAGCAAAGTTAGTGGGAGGATCCAGATGGGGAGCGTAATGTAAGGAAGTTTCATGTGACCTTGTGCACCTTTCATTTTCTGTTAAAAACAAACAAACAAAAACTACTGGGACTAACTGGAAGGAAGTTGTTCTCTTGCCTGGATCACATACACTTTTCCCCAACTATTTCCTTCACTTTTTAATTTGAATTATCACCTTAAATATCTGCTTTCCTGCATTTCATTTTTGTACAATTCATCCCACTTCTAGTCAATGCTCCAAGCCTCCCTTTCATTTGGTAAGCCACCTACTGCCCATCCCCTTTAACACGGAGAGGAACATTGTAAGACAGACTTGTTTATATTTTGGAATTAACAATTTGTTGATGGAGTGACCTTGGGAAAATTTATTAACTGCTGTATGCTTCAGTTTTCTCAGTTATAAAACCATAAACACCTAGCTCATGGGTATTTTAAGAGATAAGGAAAAATGAATATGTAACACTAAGTGCTTACTATATGTTGGGATCTATTCTAAGCACCTTCCATATATTGACTAATGTAATACTAACCTTTAAGATAATCCTCTGAAAGATAGCCTTTCTACCATTTCACAGATGAAGACACTGAACTGTACGGTGGTAATCACATATCCAAACTTTCCTTATTGATTCAGTGATGGAGTTTGGACTTACATGTAAATATCCTATCTCCATAGCCCATAGCCTTGACCTCTATCAGTGCTGAATTTAAGGAAGATCAATAACCATTCTCTCTTCCCAATTTCCTGGATCCAAATTTTAAAGAAAACTAAAATTGAGAGAAAACGTGTAAGTGATTAAGCAGTGTTCTATCTAAGCAAATAGTTTTTTTGTTTGTTTGTTTGTTTGTTCAGTCACTAAGTCATGTCCTGCTCTTTGCAACTCCATGGACTGCAACAAGCCAGGCTTCCCTGTCCTTCACTATCTTCTGGAGTTTGCTCAAACTCATATCCATTGAGTTGGTGATGCCATCCAACCACCTCATCCTCTTTCAACTCCATCTCCTCCTGCCTTCAATCTTTCCAAGCATCAGGGTGTTTTCCAATGAGTTAGTTCTTCACATCAGGTGGCCAAAGTATTGGCGTTTCAGCTTCAGCATCAGTCCTTCCAATGAATATTCAGAGTTAATTTCATTTAGGATTGATTGGTTTGATCTCCTTGCTGTCCAAGGGACTCTCAAGAGACTTCTCCAGCAGTACAAGTTTGAAAGCATCAATTCTTTGGTGCTCAGCCTTCTTTATAGTTCAACTCTCATACTCATACATTACTACTGGAAATATGATACCTTTCACTATATGGACCTTTGTTGGCAAAGTAATGTCCCTGCTTTATTTTTTTTTTAATTTTCTTTACTTTATTGTGTTGGTTTTGCCATACAATGACATGAAACCGCCATGGGTATACATATGCTCCCCTTCCAGAACCCCCCTCCTTCCTCCCTCCCGATTCCCTCCCCCTGGGTCATCTTGGTGCACCAGCCCCGAGCATCAACCCTGGGCTGGCGATTGATTTCACATATGATAATTAACATGTTTCAATGCCATTCTCCCATATCATCCCACCCTTGCCCTCTTCCACAGAGTCCACGAGTCTGTTCTACACTTCTGCGTTTCTTTTGCTGTCTCGTGTGCAGGGTTCTGGTTACCATGTTTCTAAATTCCATATATATGCGTTAGTATACTGTATTGTTGTTATACTGTATTGTTGTCTCCCTGCTTTAAAATAATATGCTGTCCATTCTTGTCATAGCTTTTCTTCTAAGGATCAAGTGTCTTTTAAATTCATGGCTGCAGTCACCATCCACAGTGATTTTGGAGCCCAAGAATATAAAATCTGCCACTGTTTCCATTTTTTTCCTCATCTATTAGCCACGAAGTGATGGGACCTGATGCTATGATCTTAGTTTTTTGAATAATGAAGTTCAAGTCAGCTTTTTCACTCTCCTCTTTCACCTTTATCAAGAGGCTCTTTAGCTCCTCTTTACTTTTTGCCATTAAAGTATATCATCTGTATGCCTGAGGTTGTTGTTTCTCCTGGCAATCTTGATTCCAGCTTGTGCTTCATAGAGCCTGGCATTTCACATGATGTACTCTGCATAGAAGCTAAATAAGCAGGGTTTATTCTTTTCCCAATTTCAAACCAGTCCATTCTTCCAAACCAGTCCATTCTTCCATGTCCAGTTCTAACTGTTGCTTCTTGACATGCATACAGGTTTCTCAGGAGGCAGGTAAAGTGTTCTGGTATTATTTTCTCTTAAGAATTTTCCACAGTTTGCAGTAATCCACGCATTCAAAGGCTTTAGCATAGTCAATGAAGCATAAGTATATATTTTTCTGGAATTCCCTTGCTTTTTCTATGTTCCAATGGATGTTGGGAATTTAAACTCTGGTTTCTCTGTCTTTGCTAAATCCAGCTTGTACATCTGGAAGTTTTTGCTTTCCATACTGTTGAAGCTTACCTTGAAGGGTTTTGAGCATTATCTTGCAGAAACATTTGTTCTATTTATGTTCACCTTCTAGGTGATCTTTCCAGTTTCCCGACTGACTTTTCTGAAGCAGAAATGAAAAGAAGCAGGACATGATCATAGATACTAGCCACTCTATGTTACCTGTGGTACTTGATCATCCTTCCCTTCCAGGCTGCATCCCCACTGTCTCATTCCAGTGAAGAGTTGTCTCTCTGGTAAAGCTTGTTGTAGCACAGTAAAGATGCCACACAAATCTTAAATCCTCACCCAGTTCTCCAGCTGCCTGATGTATATCTAACAGAATGACTCCAGTACAATATGCTTGAAAGTCTTGTATATAAGACTTTACTCATTCTCCTCTTGATGCATCAGGTCCCACTAAGAGTGAGTGAAAGTAAGAAGCAGATATTGAGGCTTCCATTGTATCATCTCCCAAATACCAATTAAGGAACTCATCTGGAGATTTGGGGGTAATGATAATTTTGCTTACTATTAAAACTATGCTTTTTTATGAATCACCTTTTTTGTAGTGCCTGTTGTGTTAGCATACTTATTAGAATACTGAACACAACAATAAATCTCCATTAGACTCCTTTTATTTCTTAACTATAGGAATTTTTTTTACCAACCTGATAAGCTAATCTGTGCTGTGTAGCAATGCAAACACAGAATAGTAATGGCTGACAACACATGGTTTATTTCTTAACCCAAGTTAAATGTCAACTACAGTTTGGCTGCAAGCCTGTTCAGGCAGAAATCTGTTCCTCTTTAGTCTCAAGAAGCAGCCCATATTTGGAACAATATTGGTAAAAGGAAAAGAACAAAATAAAATCACAAAATGGCTCTTAAAATCTGTCTTCAAAAGTAGAATATGTTATATCTCCTTATATCCACTGGCCAAGGGAAGTCATACAGCCAGGAAGTATGTCAGTGAAATAGGGTATGCAAGACTTGCACAGAGAGGAAGACTGAATGGCGGGGGGGAGGGTAAATAGTATCCATCTCATCTTCCAAATATGTATAGCGTTAGAAACAAGGAGGATGCTGTTAGCATTCTCTTACACAGGAAGTACATTCAAACACATATAGTTCTGAAACATCTTAATTTCCAACGGAAAATGTATAATTACAAAGACTCACTGTCTTTTATATTGAATTCAAGGTGTAGCCCATGATATCAAAAGAAATGCCCACAACTTTTCTCCTTAATTGAGATGATAAATTTTGGCTTTTAATCCATGGAGTTTCTCTTCTTCACCTTCAGAAATGTGGCAAAGACCTGTTGTACTCATTGCCTTCTGGGAGGAATTTGTTATGGGTCCCAAAGGAGAAAGTGCCTACAAGTCACATTTATGGTCTTTTTCTTTCTAAAGTTTTGACCATCTATGTTACTATGCTAAATGTCATAGGAAGGGAACAGAGAATGCCTTTGAGAAGAGGAGAGGAAAAGAGAAATGAGAACAGGGAAAGAGAGAGAGAAAGGCAGTGCAGGACAGATCAAGAAAAAGAAAAAGAGAGAAATAGAGACAGAAAGAAAGATAGAAAAAAAGTGTGAAGTTAAACACTGCCCATTTCTAAACACAACGCAAATATGTAAGATTTGTGTGTTTCCCATCAGCCTATCAAGATAACACATTGTAATACAAATCAAGTTGACTTAAAGAAAATCAAACAACTACATTTCTTAAAAATGTGAGTTTATGAACTGAGATTTTCACACTCTTTGTTTAGCAAAGGGAGCTTGATATTGGTCAATGACAAATGTCCTATGGTTGCAGATGCGAAGGTTTTTTCCCTCACTTCTTTTGAATTTTTTCCTCATTTCTTCATGCTTATCTATTTCGTTCTTATATATAGATAGACAAGGGACAGAAATCACCTTAAAACTGTATTATGGGAAATTGTAGAGGATCTAAAAATATTTTTTCACTATCATATTATACATAAAAAGTGGAGGAAGACATGTCTGAAAAGCAGTTAGGTATCATGGTACCTCTGACCTGAAATGTTTTTACAGCCTCTTGACTTGTTTCACTGATTCATGTCCTCTCCAAGCCTCATTTCATCCCACCCACATCAATCTCCCTAAAATATCATTTTGCAGTATCTTGACCCAAGAACCTGTAATAGCACCTTGTTTGTAGCAAATCAAATCCAAGTGCCTATATTCATATTCAAGATCTTTTATCATTGAGTGCTAGACACTGAAAGTTTGCATTCCACCACAATTCCTAAGTTGAAAAATAACCCCCAGTGTGATGGCAGTTAGAGGTGGGATCTCTAGGGGTGATCAGATCAGGAGAAGAGAGCCTTCAGATGAATTCAACTAATCTCCTTCTAAGCGAGTTGCCAGAGAGCCTCCTTGTCTCTTATGTAAAGAATCTATAAGAGGGTCACCTATGACTTAGAATGTGAGTTTTCACCAGACATCAAAATTGCTGATACTCTTGTCTTGGAATTCCCAGCCTCTACAACCACATGAAACATTTTTGTTGTCTATAAGCCACAAAGTCTATGTCATTCTCTTACGGCAGCCAAAAGAGACTGATACTGACCATGCTTAATGTGTAAATCCTATTTTTTGTTTCTTTTGTTTTTCCCACTAACTATTCCCTCCTCCTCATCTTTTCTTTGGCTTCATCTCCCACATAAAATGTCCCTCCACTTCCTCTCTGCTTTCATATATTAGAATTTAAACTTATGTGCTTTTTTTAACTTTAATTTAATTATCTTAAAGGAAAATCAGAATATCTGTTGAGGGTTGTTACAAGAACTGAACTACTTTTCTGGAGTGCACAGGCCATGATCTATGATGTGGTTGGTGTTATGTACATTTCATTCCCTCTCTCTTTCTCTTTTGATAGGCATAAATGAATATTTCTACCTTTAGGTGATTGTTCCTTACTTCACTTGTTCTTGTTCCTTCCCTTGAACACAAAAGTTGAAACCAATATCATGGACCACCAACTACTTGTCTATTTACATAGAGCTTAACCTGCTTAACACATATATTTCAATTTCTCTTACAGCTACTGTTCTTTACTGTCCTCTGTGCCTCTAGTTAACCACCTCTCCCTACAATCTGACACATATTTTCTTTTTAATTCAATCTCTAGGCTCTTCCTATAATTATTTTAAACCTCATGCAAGCCAACATTATTAGATCTATTAGGCGGTGTTGCATTTTTGGGATTCAATTGTTATCTTCTTTCTAGACTACAAACAAATACCTTGGGAGAAAAAAAAAAATCAATTCCTCTAATTTTTATAGTATCAATACCTATCACAGTGCTCGGCATATCTGATGAATAAGAGAGTGCTGCTTTGAAACACTTAGGGGTCTGTTTCATAGAGAAACTATAAGATGCAATACAAATATATATATATAGACAAAAGACCTAGCTTCTAGTCCATATACACATACTTGATGTGAAACCTATGGAAGAATGCTTGGCCATTCTCATCCTCCCTTTATCATCTATAAAATGGAATTTTAAATATCTACTTCTTTATCCAATTTACTTTTAGAATGAAACAAAATAATGAATGTAAGATTATTCTAGGTGCTACCACAGAATAACAAACTACCACAAAACTTACTGGCACAAACAATCATTTCATTAGGGGACCGATTCTTTTTTTTTTTTTTTTAATGTTTTGTTTTTTTCACCATGAGGCATGTGGGAACTTAGCTCCCCAACCAGAGATCAAGCCCCCACTCCCTACATGAGAAGATGAAATCTTAACCACTGGACCATCATGGGCGTTCTTAAGCTGCCAATACTGCAGTTCCAGAATTAATCATGGAAAGGCTCAGACAGAAGTTCTCCGTTGGAGTCTCTCTGTAGCTATGGTCAGCTGGTAGCTACAGCTGTGATTATCTGATATTCTACCTTGTTTTTTGAAACAGTCCTTTGAAGTCCTGAAATTCCACATAAAATATTCTATGATGCTGAGGCTCAGAGTAATTGAACTTTGTATGTGGTGGCTCAGGGTTCTATGCACAAGCAATCCAAGCAAAAGACAAAACTGTATTATCTTTTATAGCCAAGCATGGAAGTCAGGTAACATAACTTTCCCTGATTTTTTTTTTTTTTTTTTTTTGGTTATAAATGAAGAACCCAAGTTTCACAGATAAAAGGGTAAGGGACGTAGGGTCACCAACTAATAAGAGAGATGCTAAAGAATCTGTGGTCATTTTTTGTTTTTAATCACTGTGCATATATGCTAAGTCTCTTCAGTTGTGTTCGACTCTTTGCGACCCTGTAGACTGTAGCCCACCAAGTTCCTCTGTTCATGGGAGTCTAGGCAAGAATACTGGGGTGGGTTGCCTTGCCCTCCTCCAGAGGATCTTACCAATCCAGGGATCAAACCTGTGTCTCTCATGTCTTCAGTATTGGCCGGTGGATTCTTTAGCACTAGCTCCACCTGAGTGAAAGTCGTTCAATCGGGTCCAACTCCTTGCAATCCCATGGACCACAGAGTCCATGGAATTCTCCAGGCCAGAATATTAGAGTGGGTAACCATTCCCTTCTCCAAGGGATCTTCACAACCCAGGATCAAACCCAGGTCTCCTGCATTGCAGGCAGATTCATTTCTAGCTGAGCCACAAGGGAAGCCCAACGCCACCTGAGGAGCCCTTTTAATCACCATGTAACTATAAATCATGCAGGATTAAACAAACGTAACAAATCATTGCATTGTCCTTTGAAGAGGTCATGTAATCAATGTTCATTATATTTTCCCTATTGCCAAAACACATATCTTTCTTCTGTTTTTCATGACAAAATAATCTGCAGGATTTTCTACTACTCACTGCCTCATTTTCGGTCTCTCTCTCTCTCTCTCTCTCTCTCTCTCTCTCTCTCTCCTGGCTCTGACTTTTCCACCTTTAACTGTTGAACTATCTAGGGGCTTGGTCCTGGCTACCCTTGTCATCTCTAACAGAATGATTACCTTCCGTCTTCAAACCTGAAGTACCATGTGTATGCCAATGAATCTCAAATACATGACTCTAGACCTGAAACCTCTCCTCAAATCTAGATTCACTGATCCCAAAACCTATTTGAAATTTCAACTGGTACACTAAACCAAACTCTGCACATCTAAATAGAACATAAAATGTGATATCCCACACCTGTGTCCCATCAGTGGATTCGATCACTACTCATCCAAACTTTGCCTAACTTTCTGATAAAATGGATGCACAGAAATTGTAGGTTCCAAGTTTGTACAGTGCATTGGATATGGCATCCCATATACCATTTGGAAAATATATACAAAAGATACACCAGCAATCTACTCATTGCCAGTAATTTTCTCTCTGAACATGTAGGAACATGCTTCTCTCTCTTCCTCCCTATATAACACACACACACATACACAGAGTTTTTCTCAATTTTACTAAAGGTACTTATATTCATTGAAATAAGCATATCTAAAAGAGACTAAGAAGGAAAAGAACACAGCACAAATGTGTTGTTTGTTTTAAAATCAGTGTTAACTATTTTAATATAAATGTAGAAGCACTGATTCTTAAAAATTGAAAAGGATTGACTCCAAAGCCTTGACTGCTAACCCAAAGGTCACTCCCTTCTTGGTGGGTGGGAGTGTCTCCCTTTTCTTCAATTGCTCTCTGAACATCTGGCCATCTATTCACTAATCAACTGGGAGCCTATTGCTTACTGTTAGCCATCCTCGAAATCCTGTTCTCCACACCTTTTATTAGCTTGGGTACATGTATAATGATATTTGGTTAATAAGATGAAGATTACTGAAGAGCTTCTAAGAGTTTCTTACCTTTCTGGTTAGAAACATGAAGAGAATGTCCCTTTCCCAACTCTGTAAAGAACTGTGTGGGCAACTGGTGTTTGGAAACTTGCAGTACTGAATCGGGAGGAGATCTTCCATAAGATAAAACACTTCAGGATGTAGACAGATGTAAGAACTTGGGTCTTTGGTAATATCATTGAGTCATCAAATTATCTAGCCATGGAATTATCCTTTTTCTGTTTTTTTGGCCATGAGAAAAAAATGAAGTATATGTTTGTTTAACCATTTTAGTTGGGTTTTAGCTGAAGGTGAAAGTATCTTAACTTACTCAAGGACCTTAGAGATTAACTTGGCTTCCCTGATAGCTCAGTTGCTGAAGTACCTGACTGCAATGCAGGAGACCCCAGTTCAATTCCTGGGTCAGGAAGATCTGCTGGAGAATGGGAAAAGCTACCCACTCCAGTATTATGGCCTGAAAAAATTCATGGACTGTATACCTGGGGTCACAGAGAGTTGGATACGACTGAGCACTTATTGAGTCATCAAATTAACTAGCCATAGAATTATCTTTTCTCTGTGTTTCTGTCCATGAGAAAAAACAACAACAAAAAAAGGTGTATTGATTTAACCATTTGAGTTGGGTTTTACCTGTAGCTGAAAATATCCTAACTTATTTAAGGACCTTGGCGATTAACTACCCTACCCTACATAAAGAAAGCTAAAAATATGGAAAAGAGCTTGTTACAAACCACCCAGGTGGACATATAGAAGCCTTCTCTCTCTTATTTTCCCTTTCCTCCCTTCCCCTCTCGTCCTTCTGTCTTCTCTCCTCTCCTCTATCTCTCCTGTCACTCAGTCTCTCCCTCCCCCTCTCTTTCTCATAGCATATCCCTACACACGTTAATCATGTGTTTGCATGCACACAAACACACTCAGTCACTCACTCTTCACTCAATTCTGCTTGCATCTTGGCCAGATGAAAACCAGAATTGAGAACTGTCAAGTCAATTCAGTACATAGCTAACTCAATATATTGAATGTCTAGCTAAACTGCCCACTAGATATTTAAGAATTTTTACATTTGTTTTTATATCATAGTTTCAGAAAATTTAGTATTTTGATTTTTATGCAAAAATTTATTTTGGATACATTAGCTGCAGTTCAGGATTTAATACATGCAATAAAATTGAATCTGTACATAAAGTATATTCTGAGATATATTCTGAAAAATGGGAGCCACTGAATAGGTACTATTTTAATAGCTATTCATTTCCAATAAAAATAATCCTATGGGCTTAATAAAAACACAGAGTATTACTGAATCATAAAGGGGCTAATTAGTTTTGTGAATTTAAAGTACTGTGTTTGCACATGAAAACTAATTACAGATTATATGCAACCTTGGACTGAATTTTTTTTTTCACATGCTATTCTGTTGGTTGGAAACCTAAATTTACCAGAAATTGGAGGCATTTCCCTAACATCTAGATTTCAAGCACTTGGTCGATAAATAATTTTATTATTTACTACATATATAGGAACAAATATAATCTCGAAATCTTTAAGGAACAACTTACACTTATTCTTTGCCAGAATTATACACCATGGAATCTACTCTAAATTTGATGTATAATATATTAGCTGTAGTATTTTAGTAACCCTAGCAGAATTCTAGCAATTACATATCAGAGCATCAGCTAATTGAGTTTAACCTTTACATGTATGTCCTGGATCATTTATGAGCACAACATAAAACGCTTGAATAAAAAAGAATTATTTACTAGCATATTATTTCTAAATCAATGAGAAAAATGGAATTAAATAAACAAACATACCCGAATTACCAAAAAATAGAGCCACAAGAAAAACTATTTGCAAAATGGGCATTTATTTTATGCAAATATATATCAGTTTTCAGAAGCTGCCCTGCCTATAGCCTTATTTCTTCCCAGAGAATTATCTGATAAAAGTCTGTCACCATGACTTCATGTGTCTTTTTCATTATTTGTCACTAATTTAAAAAGGGAACAAGTATGAGTTACACTGTTTCTCTTATTCTTTCACTCAATCTTCTTGGGATCTGTCCAGAGTAATAGTTTATCTAGGATCTGAGCCAGCTATCACTTGAATAATATATTTCAGCTGAATGAGGAAGAGGAAGAAAAAGGGGAGGAGAGAATGAGAAAGAGAAAGAGGAAAAAGAGGAGCTCTCCAGCATTAATGTCACTATCTTGGGCTGTAACTTTACATTAGGCAAATGTGTCAAAAAAACAAGTAAGTCTATAGCCCTTTCAGATCTTCTTTTCTACTTAATGTGATAACTCAGCCCTTTTATGTACACTTTTAATTACCTAACACTATAATCTCTTATTTTCTGTGAATCTTTTCTAACTAACTTCATATCCAGAAAAAAATATTTGATGATTGTACAATCATTCATTCATTCATTAGGCTTATATATATGTACCTAAGATGGGTAGAGCATGGGACTCTCAATCCCAGGATCATGGTTTTGAGTCCCATCCTGGGGGGTTTCTCTTCAATATTTTGGGTCTCCCAGGTGGCACAAGTGGTAACTTTCCACCTGCCAATGCAGGAGACACAGATACATGGGTTAGATCCCTGGGTCCAAAAGATCTCCTGGAGAAGGGAATGGCAACCTACTCCAATATTCTTGCCTGGAAAATTCCATGGACAGAGGAGCCTGGCAGGCTAAAGTACATGGGGCCGCAATGAGTCGGACATGACTGAGCATATACATTAGATTAATATACAATTTTATCATATAATTTCACAAAGGAGAAGATTCTGAAATTTAACTAAGGGTCACCTGAAGACAATAGGTTATTTCTCGACAGCACAAGTAGAACAGATATCAGAGATTATCCCCTTGGTCCAGTTTCAATCCTGTTTTTTCACTGTAACCGTGTTCTTCATCCATCTCACTTCTAATTTTATACTTTATTCTGAATTCCAAGTATGCTCAGAATTATTCTGTTATTAGAATATTTGATTTTTTTTTTTACTCAAAATAAGCTCTTGCTTTAAAATAGTGGACGTAGGTGACTCTGACACGTCAGTCCATAGTATTCAGTCCTCTGAACATAATATTCTATACTGTAAAAGGTGTTCTTCAACATTTACTCTTTTATTCTCACTCATTTCTGGTTCAATGTCCCATACAGATTTTTTTTTCTATTTAAGACCATAGCCTGTTTCAGGTTATTATCTTTCATGTTTTTAAAGTAGAAGCATTTGTGTCAGCAGCATGCAGTCCTAGGTACCTTGTTAAGCGGTTGAACAGTTCTGAGTGGTAATGGCTGGAAATGCCTGCACAGCTGTCTGGAACCCATGAGGCGACAGGAAAAATAATAGAAACCATGACAACCAAATATTCTAATATTTGAAAGGGTGCCAATCTTTCGTCATTATTTTCAGAAAACATTCTAAATTTGAAAACTGCCTCTATGACTCCAAATGGGAGTCACTCAATATTTCATCCAGCAGGTATACACACATACAAGCTAAAGATTTTCATACATTTAACAATCAGTCCGAGCCACTGATCAGAGATGATCTTTAAGAAAAGCTTGTAGATTATTATCAATTCAGTTCAACTAACACCAGAAATACCCAGAAGGTGGTTATTGAGCTATGAAGGAAACCAAAAGTTTTGGAAAATAATAAATGAAATAATTTCTTTATTTAGTTCGCCCCTCAACTAGAGCAGAGCCTTCAGGCAAACTGACATTCTGAGAGGACAGTGATAAATTGAATAAAATGTTAGAAGAAAAAAAAAACTGAATGGAAAGCCTAATAATTAGTCACGATAATCTTTAAGATATTATATCTTAATATTTCCCTTGATATCAGTAATGACCAGAATATATTAGAAAGACATGATTATGTGGGTTACTCTACCACATCCATTTCCATTTTAGTTAAGTCAATATTTCAGTAGTGATTGAACTTTTTAAAGTTTATGCTTAGAATTTCTCAATAAACTTTATAAAACAATTCAAGAATTTAAGAACTCCATATATATTTTAAACCCTTTGCATCACTGAAAATATATTTCACAGTTTATGATATGATGAACAAAAAGTCTAACACTTTATAACATAGTCTCCAGTTGAAAATATCTCAATCTGATGAATCCCTTGTGTTTAGTGAATCCTTGATTTCTTAAAAAGAGGTCATTCTTTCCTGATATACATATCACTGTCTTTAAAATTAATCTTTTGGTAAAAATTCATTTAATATGTAGGTACAGATATTTCTCTGACAGTGATCTTGTTGCAATTACTACTGAAAAAGTGAATTAGAATTTCTTGACTGGCAACAAAATAAGTGTTTCATGTAACAAAATAAGAAAGAACTTGATATCTTGGGAAAACTCATAAATGAAAAAACCTGATATATGACTATACCTATATAAACACATTTGTAATATTAATAAATAAGATGACATTTATGCTGTGAAATATGAGAACTGATTAGCACTTGACATAATAGAAGAATGCTTTCAGAATACATTATGCTTATAAATCAATTAGAAGATTATGAACAACTCAATAATTAGACAGTTTACAGATGAAGAAATCTGAATCCTCTAACAGAATTTTCTTTAATGAACTTTTTTCTTCTGCCCATAGTTTGGCCAATGTCCCCAGGCAATAGGTGCCAAAGTAGCATTCTAGAGCAGGTTTTGAAAAAATGGTAAAGGATATCTGTAATCATAACCTTTAGTCTATCATATACATCAAGGTCATAAAGACCCCAATGTTAAAAAAAAAATGTGGGGAAGTGAAGATGGAGAGCATTGGTTTCCTGCAAGTGATGCCACAAGATTCAAGCTAGAGAGAACATTCATAGTGGAGGAGCACCAAGGCTGGCTGGTGTCAGAACAAGGCCTTGGAAAGTGCAGGACTGTGGCTGGCTAGCTGCTCTGATGGCCACTGCAGGAAATGGAACTGTTTCTGGGGAAGGCTGAACTTGCAGATTTTGCGGGAGTAAAACCATGAGTATGAGGACTGGGAGCCAAGATGGCATTGAAAAGCCCGTTGTACTCCAACAAAGACTGTGCTAAATGTTATTACCCTAGAGCAAAAGTTAAGAGTCAAGTCACAAGCTGCTAATCAGAAGACATTAGGAGTAACAGCTAAGAAGAAATCTAGATGCAGCAGCAGCAGATTTTCAGGAAATCAGAAAGCACCTCACGACAGAGTCAGATTTAAACTGCCACCAAATCCATCAAGCTTTATTTGAATAAACCATCCCTACTTCTTATTTTCCTCCCTTTTCTTTATGAAGCTTAATTACTGATGTGAGAATGTTTTGAAACTGGAAGAGACAAAGATATATTTATTATATGATTTAAAAGACTATGGGAAGCCCTAGATTTTTACCCAGGTATTGTAAAAAGGAACCAACATTTGGGTGTTTTATGGGTGTTTGAGAGGAAAGACTAAAGTTGCTTTACCAATGCACCATACTGGCTTCCAAGTTTTCATAAGTTTCATAACATATGAAATAAATATTAACTTCACTAGTAATCAAAGATATACATATTAAACCAAAAATAAACTTTTTTCTTATTGTAACAAATTCAAGAAAGACTTTTGTTCTCTACATTATTGTGTTCGGTTTGCCATACATTGACATGAATCTGCCATGGGTATACATGTGTTCCCCTTCCAGAATCCCCGTCCCTCTTCCCTCCCAATTCCATCCCTCTGGGTTATCCCGGTGCACCAGCCCTGAGCACCCTGTATCATGCATCAAACCTGGGCTGGCTATTCATTTCACATATGATAATTTACATGTTTCAATGCCATTCTCCCATATCATCCCACCCTCGCCCTCTCCCATAGAGTCCAAAAGACTGTTCTATACATCTGCATCTCTTTTGCTGTCTCGCATACAGGGTTGTTATTACCATCTTTCTAAATTCCACATATATGCATTAGTATACTGTATTGGTATTTTTCCTTCTGGCTTACTTCATTCTGTATAATAGGCTCCAGTTTCATCCACCTCATTAGAACTGATTCAGATGTATTCTTTTTAATGGCTGAGTAATATTCCATTGTGTATATGTACCACAGCTTCCTTATCCATTCGTCTGCTGACGGGCATCTAGGTTGCTTCCATGTCCTGGCTATTGTAAACAGTGCAGCAATGAACATTGGGGTACACGTGGCTCTTTCAATTCTGGTTTTCTTGGTGTGTATGTCCAGCAGTGGGATTGCTGGGTCATATGGCAGTTCTATTTCCAGTTTTTTAAGGAATCTCCACACTGTTCTCCATAGTGGCTGTACTAGTTTGCATTCCCACCAACAGTGTAAGAGGGTTCCCTTTTCTCCACATCCTCTCCAGCATTTATTGCTTGTAGACTTTTGGATGGCAGCCATTCCGACTGGTGTGAAATGGTACCTCATTGTGGTTTTGATTTGCATTTCTCTGATAATGAGTGATGTTGACCTCAAATAGCCAAAGCAATCTTAAGAAAGAAGAATGGAACTGGAGGAATCAACCTGCCTGACTTTAGGCTACAGTATAAAGCCACAGTCATCAAGACAGTATGGTACTGGCACAAAGACAGAAATATAGATCAATGGAACAAAATAAAAAGCCCAGAGGTAAATCCACGCACCTATGGACACCTTATATTTGACAAAGGAGGCAAGAATATACACTGGAGAAAAGACAATGTCTTTAACAAGTGGTGCTGGGGAAACTGGTCAACCACTTTTAAAAGAATGAAACTAGAACACTTTCTAACACCATACACAAAAATAAACTCAAAATTGATTAAAGATCTAAATGTAAGACCAGAAACTATAAAACTCCTAGAGGAAAACATAGGTAAAACACTCTCCGACATAAACCAAAGCAGTATCCTCCTCCCAGAATATTGGAAATAAAAGCAAAAATAAACAAATGAGACCTAATTAAAATTAAGAGCCTCTGCACAACAAAGGAAACTAAAAGCAAGGTGAGAAGGCAGCTTTCAGAATGAAAGAAAATAATAGCAAACGAAGCAATGGGCAAGCAATTAATCTCAGAAATACACAAACAACTCCTGAAGCTCTATTCCAGAAAAATAAATGACCCAATCAAAAAATGGACCAAAGAACTAACAGACATTTCTCCAAAGAAGACATACAAATGGCTAACAAACACATGAAAAGATGTTCAACATCTCTCATTATCAGAAAAATAAACTTTTGTATCACAGATAATAAATCTGTAGAAAACTAGTCTTGCAATATAAGTGCTGACAAGAGCTTCGAGAAATAAAAATTCTCACACAAAACTGCTGATAGTAGAAGTAGTTATAGCAAGTGTATGTTAGCAGGTATTAAAATTTGTATCCATACCCCAAATAACAGACTAAGTAATTCTTCTGCATCTACATGCTAGAGGATCTTCTACATGTGGGAAAGGAGAAATTGTAAAAATTCTAACTACAGTCCTCTTTGTGAACAAATAAAATTTCAAGATAATGGAATGGTAAATTAGAAAACAGAAGATGAGAAACTATTACTATACCATGGCTAGAAGTTAATGTATTAGATACATGCATATCTATTTAAACAGAATATAGAAACATAACTTTTGGTAAAATATTTGCCTAGATGTATAAAGGATGAAATTATAAAATTTTAAAACTGAAATAATATTTATTATGCTTGTGAATTCATACATGTGAATGGAGGTGGAGATATAAAGATAATGGATTTAAAGGTATACAATAAACTCACTTCAGCATTCTCCTGTGCTGGTCAAGTGTGTTTGACTCTATTTATTCTGGCTAACTGGGCTTTCCTTGTAGCTCAGCTAATAAAGAATTTGCCTGCAATGCGGGAGACATGGGTTCAGTCCCTGGGTTGGGAAGATCCTCTGGAGAAGGAAAGGGCTACCCACTCCAGTATTCTGGCTTGGAAAATTCCATGGACTCTATAGTCCATGGATCACAAAGAGTCGGACATGACTGAGGGACTTTCACTTCACATTCTGGCTAACTGGATATTAGCTAGTAATTAAATTACTTTTTAAATTCTAAATCCCCCAATTGTAATCACTTATTAATCACATCTATTCCCTATTATATTTTTATCATTGCCTCACAGTATAGAGGCAACCAATTATTGAGTCACTAGGATTTTATATTTTAAGAACAGTACATATCTAAGGCTCTTTAAGGAAGAAATAAAACGATAATCAATGTTTGTTATAATCACTTTTTTCTTTTTAGTGAATAGGCATATAATGTTCATCATGTCAGTGTAGCATACCACACAGTATATTCTAATATATGATGTGTGTGCTCATGTCTGTTTTTATAGCTCTATACTGTAAGTATATATTGTATCTTTAGCCATCACTGCTTTTGAAGCTGTTATCCGTCTCTTATTAGTCATATTAGCCAGTATCACAGATGGAAAAAGTCATAATATAAAACTGCATTCTCTGAGTTTTTTGTTTAGGACTACAAAGTTTTTATTCTTTTCAGTCAAGTAATCAAAGTCTATCCTGTATAATTAACACTAAAATAAAACCATAGTTTTTATGTTCCCAATTTACTGTTGTTTCAGACAGTTTACAGAGACAACATTTCTTATTCTAATTCCATTGGTATAGAAAACAGATATAGAATCATTCAGAGTCATAAATGTGTCCAGTTAGGCCAAAAAGAAAGCATCAGTCATATCTAGATTAAATTGGGTTTCAGTGGTTACTCAACGTAGGAAGAGCAACTGACTGATAGAATATGTTTCCTCCCCCAGTATCTTTTTACTGCCTTACAAAATGATTTGTCAGTTGCAAGTAAAGTTACAGGAGAAATGAAATCCAAGTCATTAAATTAAAATGTACCATAAATAAATTCCATTTCTCTCCTCTTCAATTTCCCATTCATTTCTTTTTAGTATAATACTCCTGTGCCAACCTCACTTATTACAAATTATCCCAAATTCCCATCACTATCATTAGGCTTCTTTTGTATTTGCTAATATAGTTTTGACTTCTACAGTCAAATACTACATTAGCAGATTTCAGACTGCAAGTAAAAGTGAATTACATAGTTGACTGTACAATCAATCAGCAAATATACAGTTTGAGTCTTCTGGATAGAACCATCCTTTTTCATAGCTGGACTACATAAATATTTCATTTGTCTTCCAAACAAAATTATTACCAGATTTGCTGGTAACTAAAATTTGGCAAAACAAGATGTTAACCATGGTCGTTTCCTCCTCAGTATAACTCTACAGGTTCCTCGGTTTCTTTTAATAAAGATAAACAAGAAACTGACTACATAAGAAACTTAATTAAGGTCGTTCAGTTGTGTCTGACTCTTTGCGACCCCATGAACTATACAGTTTGTGGAATTCTCCAGGCCAGAATTCCAGAGTGGGTATTCTTTCCCTTCTCCAGAGGATCTTCCCAACCCACTGATTGAATCCAGGTCTCCAGCATTACAGGTGGATTCTTTACCAGCTGAGCCACAAGGGAAGCCCTCTTATTACAATAGAATATGTTTATTAATCTTAATAGAATTATTTATAATAAGAGAGCAAACAGAAGGAATATTTTAATGTTTTTCCTTTTGTATCTACCTGTTGCTCTTTTATTCTGGTGACCACTTGTTATTCATGCATTAAACTTGAAAATGTGTAGATAGATTTAAGTGTTCTCCAGTTTTTGACACCAATGACACTGTTCACATTCACTGGTATTCTTCCCCAAACTCAGCATACTACCAACATACATAAGTTAAATAACAAAATTATGCAACTGCAGTAGCTCTCTGGGTGCCTGGCCTTGAACCTGTCGGAGTCAAGTACTTACCACAGATAGAAAGGCTGCTGTGATTTCAGCTTTCTAGACATATACACATACATATACACATCTAGACACACAGACACATACACACACACACACACATAGTCGCAGCTGACATATCAAGAATCAGAATGCAAGTTTAACATACAGAATTACTCACCAGGCTTCCCCTCTACTCTGCAATACCACTTGCATGCAAAAGTCACAAAAATGAAGAATGGCACACAGTGAGATCCTTCTCCTGCTGCCCAAACCATGGTATCTCAGCTGCACTCTGAACCAAGCGCACATTTCTGTAAAATGCTGAAAGAACTAGTGACCATATGCTTCCCACAGCTGCAAAACTTCTCCTTCATAGTTCTAGCCTTTGCTCTTGAACTCCTGCACACTGTTTGCTGAATCAATTATAATAAAATAGATCCCCAAATTGTGATCTGCCATTCTCTTGGCATCCTGTGAAGCAAACTGGATAAAGGTAAACTTTTCCAGTTTTAACTTTCTCATCATAGCCACGTAAAAATCATTCTAAGGCAAAAAGACTACTGAAATGTTCCATAGGAAAACATGAAGCTAAACCTGTAAGTACATTTAGGAGGATAAAGGCACAACGTATTAAAGTCAAGTCAGGTTTTAAATTCTCACAAGAACTTTTCTCATGTTATTTTGCTATACTCAGTTTAGCACTCAGATTTTCTCTTACCAACAATATTTGGAACCTCCATTTTAATCTTTCCCCAAAGGCATGGATGTGGAATCTAAAAACCTTAAATGTATACCCTAGCTCTGTCTCCTAGTAATACTTTGACCATCATAACATCATCTAAGATTTCAGAGGCATTAAATACTCTTCCTCACAATAATGATAATAAAGACAACCTCACAAGGCTATAAGCTATTTTAAGGGTTAAGTTAGATAATATATACATTTTTTCTGTACACAGTCACTTCATAAGAACTGGAATATTTCTTTTCTACACTGGAATTAGTTAGCACTGGCTAAGATTTTTGCCATTTCATCTTCTATAGTTTCTAAAAAATTGCAAATCAAGTAGACTTCCTGTGCCTCATTTCTTTCTTTCTCCCATACCCATGTGATTTACCATCTCTGCCAAGGGCACTTTCCTTGTGACAATCTGAATTACTGACCACACAGGAAAAGACTGAATAGTACTGGGGGCCAAATTCTGCCAGCTTATATTTACTGAAGCTTAGCTCTGAAAAGCAGAATAAGTCAAACTTTCCATTAACTGACAGCAGCATTTGTACATGATTTATAATCTGCCAATACCCTATCATCCAGAAAAGTGTTTCTTTACAACTATATAACTTAGGAATTTCTAATAGTAGTTCTGAGACAAGAACGTCCTCAGATTTTCTTCATAAGCCTATTAAATGACTATATTTACAGTTAAAGAGGATACTGAAATAACAGGATAATATTCTAAAATCTTGTATATTTGAATCTGAAACATATTTTTGTATTCACAGCCAAATATATACCTTAATTTATCACCTCTCATTACTTTGTTTATCTGAAATAATAAATCAGCTATCACTTTTAAACACAGTATCATTTAATTCTAGCCTTCTCACTCATCTTCTCCTCATATATGAGTTGCTTGGTGTCACAAACAACTCAGTGTTTTCACTCCATCTATAAGCCCAATAGAACCTAACATTTTCCCTGTTCTTACCTGTATTCCATGATTCACTGTTCCTTAGTCAATCACTGAGTAAAAACCTGAGCCTTGGTTGAAATCTATAGTCACTTTTCATGAAGCTTCCATTTAAGCAGAAGTGAGAAGTTCTTCAACCTGGCAGCCAACTTCTTTGGGTATCCATGAGGGCCCATTGGCACTTCATTCTCCCATTTGTCTAAAATTTTAACTTCATATTATGTAGAATTTCAAACACAGTAAAGCAAACCATATACTGTCATAAACTTCAGTATATCTATCATCCTGTATGCATGTCAGGAAGCAACAGTTAGAACTGGACATGGAACAGTCTGGACATAGAACTGGACTGGTTCCTAATAGGAAAAGGAGTACGTCAAGGCTGCATACTGTCACCCTGCTTATTTAACTTATATGCAGAGTACATCATGAGAAATGCTGGGCTGGATGAAGCACAGGCTGGAATCAAGATTGCCGAAAGAAATATCAATAACCTCAGATATGCACATGACACCACCCTTATGGCAGAAAGTGAAGAGGAACTAAAAAGCCTCTTGCTGAAAGTGAAAGAGGAGAGTGAAAAAATTGGCTTAAAGCTCAACACTCAGAAAACTATGATCATGGCATCTGGTCCCATCACTTCATGGCAAATAGATGGGGAAACAGTGGAAACAGTGTCAGACTTTATTTTTCTGGGCTCCAAAATAACTGCAGGTGGTGATTGCAGCCACGAAATTAAAAGACACCTACTCCTGAAAGGAAAGTTATGACCAACCTAGATAGCCTATTGAAAAGCAGAGACATTGCTTTGCCAACAAAGGTCCATCTAGTCAAGGCTATGGTTTTTCCAGTAGTCATGTATGGATGTGAGAGTTGGATATAAAGAAAGTTGAGCACTGAAGAATTGATGCTTTTGAACTGTGGTGTTGGAGAAGACTCTTGAGAGTCCCTTGGATTGCATGAAGATCCAACCAGTCCATCTTAAAGGAGATCAGTCCTGGGTGATCATTGGAAGGACTGATGTTAAAGCTGAAACTCCAATACTTTGGCCACCTCATGAGAAGAGTTGACTCATTGGAAACAACCCTAATGCTGGGAAGGATTTGGGGCAGGAAGAGAAGGGGACGATAGAGGATGAGATGGCTGGATGGCATCACCAACTCGATGAATATGGTTTGGGTAGACTCCAGGAGTTGGTGATGAACAGGGAGGCCTGGAATGCTGTGATTCATGGGGTCACAAAGAGTCAGACATGACTGAGTGACTGAACTGAGCTGATATCTATCACCAGGCTTCCCAGGTGTCTCAGTGGTAAAGAACCTGCTTGCCAATGCAGAAGACTCTGCTTTGAACCCTGGGTTGGGAAGATCCCCTGGGGAATAGCAACCCACTCCATTATTCTTGCCTGGGAAATCCTATGGACAGAGGAGCCTGGTGGGGTATATACATATATACCCCACATAGTCCATGGGATCACAAAGAGTTGGACACTACTTAGCAATTCAGCATACCTATCATCCTCCTTTAACAAACATCAACCATGTACAATGTTTATTTCATTTAAACTTTGCACACTCACTACCTACCTTTCAATTCAAGTGAAATATCCATATATTGAAAGGTATACACATTAACAGTTCAACTTTAATAAATGGATAAGCATGTAATCCACATTCATATCAAGATATAGAACATTTCTTACAGACTGGAAAGTTATCTCATGGCCTTTGTTCATTCAATCGCCTCTACAAAGAAGTAATCCAGTGTTTTTATTCCTGCTCCATAGATTAGTTTTCTATTGATTAGATTACTTTGGTTTCATCAGTTTTCTAATGAAAGGCTGTGTGTGTGCTCACTCAGTCACGTCTGACTCTTTGTGACTCCATGGATTCTAGCCTGTTAGGTTCCTTCTGTCTATGGAATTTTCCAGGCAAGAATACTGGGTCAGGTTAACATGTTCTCTTTCCAACCCAGGGATCAAACTTTTGTCTCTTGCACCTTTTGCATTCACAGGCAGATTCTTTACCATTGCACCTCCTGGGAAGCCCAATGAAAGACTAGCTCATTTCAATCTGCATTACATCTGTGAGATTCATCCTTGTTGCATGAATGTTTAATCCCTTTTATAATGGATATTATTTCATTTAATAAATAATATGATAATTTATTTAGCCATTCCTCTGTTGATGACATAATAGCTGTATGCAGCTATTATGAATAAAGCCACTGCGTGAACTTTCTTATGAAATCTCTGGGTGGATATCTGCACTCATATTTCTGGGGTAAATATGTACAAGCAGAAAGGCTCTATCAAAGTGTAGCCATATGTTTAATTGGCTCTTCAATCTGATTAGATGTAGAAACACAAATGATTCCACCACAGATAGAACACTGAGAGTCAATGGCATTATCTCACAATGGAAATGCATAAAATATCTCCATTTGATATTCCTAATCAAACACTAATGAGAACCAAGGATCTGAGTGACCATGTATATAATATTTTAGGCTATTTATGCCAAATTAATGAGTATGATGAAGTGGACTGGTTGCTCCTAATGCCTCTGGACCAAGTGGGGGGAAAAAAGGATGCATTCAGGAACTCAAATTCCCAACAAAATTACTGCATAAAGAACCTGAGAGTTTCTATAGCTTCCTGAAAAGAGACCCTAATCTCCAGTAGCTGCAGAACTAAAATGGCTGAGATCCAGGCTCATAAGCTTATCATCCAAGTGGCTGAACAGCAAAACAAATTAAATTCCCAGCCTCACAGTGTATTTATTGTTAAAGGCATTAACAACAAAACCAAGTACTCACACATATTAATGGTGATATGTGGTAAGACCCTGATACAGCTGAGGACATTGAGCAGTTAAGTTCTGATGAGTCATCTTTGCCAGTAGAAGCAGTTTCCCCAACCTCTAGTCTAAGTGGTCTCTCCACTTAGACTATTCATTGCCTGAGGAAACTGGAATGGCCTTCCCTGAGGCAATTGCCTTACAAGACAACACAGGCTCTCCTGAGGGCTCACCCCAGTGACTTCTTTGTTTCTAGATCTATAACTAAATTCAAGCCCCAGTAGTTCTCTAAAAGTGACGTATACTACACTCCAAAAGAACTTCTTGAGTTTTCTACTTTATACAGGTAGAAATCAGGGGAATACGTGTAGGAATAGATATTAAGGATGTGAGATAATTGTGGAAGGGACATAATGTCAGATAAGGCCAAATTTTCTGACATGGGCCCACCAGGCAGGGATTTTGCATTTAATGCCGTAGCTAACTTGGGAAGTTCCAGCTTTCATGATGAGTATGTGAAATAATGTATGGATGTGAGACATATGGATGTGACATCCATACATGTGAATCTCACATGTATGGATGTGAGAGCTGGACTATAAAGAATTAAAAGACGCTTATTCCTTGGAAGGAAAGTTATGACCAACCTAGACAGCATATTTAAAAGCAGAGACATTACTTTGCCAACAAAGGATGTCTAGTCAAGGCTATGGTTTTTCCAGTAGTCATGTATGGATGTGAGAGTTGGACTCTAAAGAAAGCTGAGAGCTGAAGAATTGATGCTTTTGAAATGTGGTGTTGGAGAAGACTCTTGAGAGTCCCTTGAACTGGACGGGGATCCAACCAGTCCATCCTAAAGGAGATCAGTCTTGGGTGTTCACTGGACGGACTGATGTTGAAGCTGAAACTCCGATACTTTGGCCGCCTCATGTGAGGAGCTGACTCATTTGAAAAGACCCTGATGCAGGGAAAGATTGAGGGCAAGAGGAGAAGGGGACCACAGGATGAGATGGTTAGATGGCATCACTGACTCAATGGACATGAGTTTGAGTAAACTCTGGGAGTTGGTGATGGACGGGGAGGCCTGGAGTGCTGCAGTTTATGGAGTTGCAAAGAGTTGAACATGACTGAGTGACTGAACTGACTGACTGACTAACTGATGTGAAATAAATTAGTGAAGGGAGACCAAGCATCCCTGAAGAACTCTGAGGTCACTCTTCTCCGTAGACTGAACTCACAGTGGAGACGGAGGCCACTGAATGGATAAACCTGAGTACAATGTGAGTCACTGAATCCCAGGGTAACAGATATCAAATGACAGCAGACAACTGCCAAAGGCAAGATGAGTATAGCTGTTGCAATGTACAGTGGAATCAAAGAAGTACTCAGAACAGTCTAACACATATACCCAATGGAATTGGCCAGTGATTAAAGTCTTCCTAGAAGTGAAATATGTAAGAAGCTTACTAAATTCTTATTGGATCTATGGAAGTAGCTGCTGACTTAAAATGAAGAGACTGCCAGATATTCTCCCAGCAAAGATGGTTTTATTCCAGATCAGCTGAGAATTACAATAAGGGTCTGGGCCTGACAGTCCACAGAGTCGCACATAGTTGAACATGACTAAAGTGACTTAACACACAGACTTCACACAGCACTCAACCATGGCAAATCAATCACAAGCCCAAGGAGAATGATTTTACGGAGGGGAAAAATTGGGAGGGCCATAGCAAACCAACAATCCAGGGTTCACTGGCTGAGCCCTTGCCAGGAAAGAAGAGTCTTTCTTCTTCCTGTTGGGCTCTGGCAGTGCTTTTTACTCCACTCTATTATTAAGGGCCATCAGAATCAGTTTTCTTTTAGCTGACAATGCAACCTCACCATCCTTTCACAGAGGTATATATCAGCTCTCCAGTCCTATGTCATAATTTGGTTCACAGAGATGTTAATGTTTTTTCTCTTCCACAAGCTATCACCCTGGTCTAACTCACTGAGGTCATTATGCTGATTCCCCAATGGCTTAGTGATAAAGAATCCACCTGTAATGCAGGAAATGCAGGAGACAAGAGTTTGATTCCTGGGTCAGGAAGATCCCCTGGAGGAGGAAATGGTGATCTACTCCAGTATTCTCAACCTGGGAAAAAAACTCATGGACAGAGGAGCCTGGTGGGCTACAGTCCATGAGGTTGCAAAGAGTCAGACATGACTGAGTGACTAAGCACACAGCACCAGCACATTCTGATTGGACCTAGGGATCAAGCAGTATCAACTACTCCTGACTCACTGGCCAGGCATCTAGGTCCTAGACTGTGAAATTAAGTCCAGTAAAAATTCTCAGCCTTTTATCTCAGTGAAATTTCTATGTGTCCAATGGTGCAAGTCATATCAAGAAATCCCTTCTAAGGTGAAGAACGAGTTGTTGTATCTGGCCCCTCTCACAACCAAAAATGAGTCACAAAGCTTAGCAGCCCTCTTTGGATTTTAGAAGTAACACTTTCCTCATTTGGGTATGTTGGTCAAGCTCATTATCAAGCAAGTTGAAAACTGCTAGCTTTGAGGGGGGCCCAGAACAAGAGAAGGCACTGCAACAGGTCTAAGTAAGCTGCTGTGTCAGATACTCTGTCAACTGGGTCACTGGATCCAGCAGAGCCAATGATACTTGAAGTGGCCCTGGCAGACACGGATGTTTCTTTTCAGCCTTTGGCAGACCACAGACTCGATCAGAGTTGAAAATGTGAATCAACACTTCCCGTTTATCTCCTTCTCTTTCCAACAGACAGCACTTTGAAAGATGCTTAAGGAAAGCTATTATGTCTGATTGACTCTCCTCCCCTTTATACATACTTATACTTTTGTCAGACTTTAGTTAGAAAGATACAGTAAAGTGTCTCCTTTTATTTAAAATTATACCTTTCAATATTAATAGGTATTTGCTATAAAAGTGTTAACATGACTATAGATGAATATACCATTTTAAAATATAGCAATTGTTTTATTTCAGAAGAAAGCATTCTATCCTCAAACTTTTGAATGTGAATAGCTTTTTGTTGTCTTTCAGTAGGATATTTTCACTGCATATGCATGCACCTTAACATCTGTGCCATTTTGTTTTGAATGTTTGACAGAGAAATTATTCAACAGGTACCCCAGCTGTCAAAGCATGCCATTTGTGATGCTTCAACAAGCAGCACAGTCTCTTCAAACTATATTGCACCTGAGCAGGGGAAACCTCCACTGGGAACTACTGCCTTAAATGTTTCCAAGCATACATAGGACACTTACACTTTTCAATATCAGGTCTCCTCTATTCCTGCAAAATTGGTTTCTGCTGATCATCTCCTTCTTATTTTTCACCTAGAGTGACACTGATATGATTGATACTGTTTACTCACTTCTCAACAGTCCCTTAAATACTGTCTTATCTTTGACATTTTACTTATCTCTGCCACTTTACTTGTCAGTTACTTATCTCATGTATTAATTATTTATTTATTTAATGGTGACCTTTATCTGAAAAGTTCTATGTGCCGATGTACATTTTTTTTTTGGTATCAAAAAAACATTAGGTAGTAGAAGTGGAGAGAATTTATGAAAAAAAAATGATATCAGAACAGTTCTTAAAAGTTACTTCTGGGAAGCACATCTCAAACCACTGCTGTGTAAAAACTCTATTCACATAGGACATACCTTTGATTATTTTATGAAAAGTATTATTTCAAGGAGTGTTGTGCCATTTAAGATATGCCACAAGGGAATGGCACTCACTTTCTACTTCTCTAAATCTATTATTCTTCCTCTATTATGTGTCTCCTTTGGCAACTCCTTATCTTTCCCCATATCCTAAACCATAAAACAATCCTCAAAATCAACTCCTCATATTCCCACATTCGTCAAATTCCATTAAACCTATTCTATTTACTAAGACAAATCTTATTAAGTACTTGACACCTGCCAGGGAATTTGATACATGATGAGATGAGAGGAGAAGATAAATATGCATGATCCCTGAAATCACAGATCTTATGGACTCATCTGAGAGAGATACAAACATTACTCAGTTTCACAAATAGCTTCAGTTATACCACTGGTACATGAAGAAGAAGTTGTTAATGCTCCTAGTGCATATATTAAAACTTCTTGCAGTACATATATACAATGGAGTATTACTCAGTCATAGAAAAGAACACATCTGAGTCAGTTCTAGTGAGGCAGATGAACCTAGAGCCTGTCATATAGAGTGAAGTAAGTCAGAAAGAGAAAAACAAATATCAGATATAAATGTATATTTATGGAATCTAGAATTCATGCAGGACAGCAACAGAGATTCAGACATAGAGAACAGACTTGGTGGACACAGCAGGGGAAGGAGGGGGTGGGATGACTTGAGAGTAGCATTGAAACATATACATTATGATATATAAGACAGATAGCTAGAGGGAAGTTGCTGTATAACACAGGGAGCTCAACCTGGTGTTCTGTGACAACCTAGAGGTGTGGGATGGGGTAGGGGATAGGAAGGAGGTTCAAGAGGGAGGGGGCATATGTATTCCATGGCTTATTTACATTGTTATATGGCAAAAACCAACACAACATTGTAAAGCAATTATTCTCCAATTAAAAAAAAAAACTTAAGAAGTGGTGAATCGTGCTCAAATTAGAAGAAACACTTGGCTTGGAGCAGATGAAGAAAGATCTGAGTGTTTCAGCTGAGGGAACAGAATGTGCAAAGGCTCAGTGGACAGAGGAGTAAGTTAAGTCTGTGATACTAATAAAAGGCAGTGTACCGACTGGGTAAAGTGAGACAGCAAACTTGTGAAAGGAGTCTTCTCTATGTAAAACCTTATGAGATATTAAGGAGTTTGGTACTTAGTATATAAACTTTTTAAAGCCAATGATTCATTTCCAGCAGAAAATGGAAAATGAGAAATTGCCACAATCAGATTTGAGGTTTGAAAGGAGATCACTCAGCTGCGAGAAGAAAAGATTGGAAAGGAGCAGTAGCTGGACATGGGGAGATTATTTCAGATGCTCCTGAGAAAACCTGATCTCTTTAACACAAAGACAGTGTTAAAGATCACTTAATGTTATCTAAATTGTATAGCTTGGGGAAAAACTGGGAAGGAACCAGGTTTAATGTAGTGAAGAATCATAAAATTTCTAGACGTGCTGATTTTAAAGGTCTTAAAGAAGGCCAGTGGGTGATATCAAACAGACTGTTAAATACATAGATCTGTGCCTGGAAATTCTAGATTGAAGATATAAATCTGACTTAGGTGCATAGAAGAGATAATTAAACCCAAGATGAAACTGCTTAAGCATCAGAGAAGACCTAAGACTGGGATGTGATGACTTCTGGCATATAATATCTGAGGAGATAACAATGAAATTAGAAAACAAAGCAAGAAGCAGACAGACAAAATCAGAGAATGATACCATAAAAGGCAAAGAAAGGGAGTATTTCAAAAAAGACTTATTGGGGAGGGGGGTTCTAGAGGGGGAGCATATGTAAACCCATGGCAGTTTCATGTCATTGTATGGCAAAACCAACACAGTTAAAAAAAAAAGACTTATTGGCCAAGAGAAACGAAAGCATCTACCTAAACAAAAACTTATATGCAAATATTCTATAAGCAGCATCACAGCCAGAAATTGAAAACTACCCAAACACTCAACTATTGAATGGCTAAACACTATGGAAAACTACTCAGTCATAAAAAGTAACTAATGAAATATGAAGTAATATAAAAAACATTAAAAGCATACTACTAAATGAAAGAAAGTGAAGTCGCTCAGTCATGTTTGACTCTTTGTGACCCCATGGACTGTAGCCTACTAGGCTTCTCCGTCTATGGGATTTTCCAGGAAAGAATACTGAAGTGGGTTGCCATTTCCTTCTCCAGGAGATCTTCCTCTTCCTCTTCCCCACCCAGGGATTGAACTCAAGTCTCCCTCACTGCAGGCAGATGCTTTACCATCTGAGCCACCAGGGAAGTCCTCAAAGGATTCCCTTGTGGCTCAGCTGGTAAAGAATCTGCCTGTGAATCATTTCACACTGTTTGCTATGATTATCACTTTTAAGAGCAAGAATAAACTTAAATAAACTTAACAATATTAGAGCTGCAATTTTATGTAGATTCCTAAGGAACTTTCAAAATTTTACTTGAACAGATAGTTAAGATCAAAAATAGTTTGATACACTTCAAATCCATAAGTGATTTTAATTGTTAAATATTTATGTGCACATTTAACTAACTACATCAAATATTTCAGATGGTTTTAGAGCATTTGATATAGTTAACTCAAAGTGAATCATTTATCTTGAAAAACAAATATAAAACACATTATATACACATAAAACATAAAGCCTTTCTAAATACAGTACTCATTTTGGAAATCAATTTTATACAGATATTTCCTTCATCCTAATTCTAAATCAACCCCAATTCTGTATCAAGAAACAAGAGTACATTAAAAAGCATGAAATATATAACACATTATATGATAGATATGGAATAATCTTTCTTTTCCTATCTATTCCATAACTAAATTTTCATTAGTTAGGCTTCTGATTTGGTGATTTAAGATGTTCTTAAGCAGTCTGTTGACTCACAGTCTATCCACAAGGACCAGAAAATCAAGTGTGAAGGCAATGTCCATCATTATGTAAAAATTTAACCCAGTGAAAACACAAGAGCCTTGAGCATAGAAAACAGATATTGAAATTTGCACCCTAAAACTGGGAATTGTATTCTGCCTCTATGAGAGATGCTGCCACTAGTTCTCAACAGCGGAAGAAAGCCACTTGGTGAAAATCTGGTAGAGGTATTATAGCCCAACAGCAAAACAACTTATGTATGATCCAGTTTTCTTTATGTCATTACATCCAGTTTCATCATCCAGAGCAAGTCCATCTGACTAGTGAGGCACACATGTGAGGCTCAAGTTTTAACTTCTAGGGAAACGACCAAATACAGAATGTAAATATTTCAGCTTCTATGGTGAGAAGACTGTCAAAGAAAATGGTGGATTCCTCTAATATGAGATGAAGTTTCAGATGCTGGTATGTCAAACAATAACAAAAAAATTACTACAGGCATTAGCAATGATTTTTTAGAAGCAAACACTATAATATACTTTCTCCATGCACTGACAGTTACTTACTATTTAGTCAAAGGACTTTTGGTACAATACATAGGCATTAATTAATGCTCACCATTTGTAGCCTACTAGAGACTCTTCAACTATGAGTCAGCACTCTGCAACTTATGATTGCATTACTTGAAAAGTGTGACGTTTTAAATCTATTTGTGACAAGCTCACAGATAACATCATACTCAATGATGAAAAGCTGAAAGTCTTTCCTCTAAAATGAGGCACTTGACAAGGATGCCCACTCTCGCCACTTCTATTTAACACAGAACTGCAAGTTCTAGCCACAGAAATCAGGCAAGAAAAAAAAATCTTTCAAATGGGAAACAAAGAAAACTGTAACTGTTTGCAGATGGCATGATACTATGAACATCCCAAAATCTGCACCAAAAAACTATTAGAACTAAAAAGGAATTCAATAAAGTTTCAGGATACAAGATTAACATATAAAACTCTGCTGCTTATTTATACACTAATAGTGAAATATCAGAAAGAGAATTCAAGAAAATAATCCTATATGTTACAAACACATCATTAAAGAATAAAATACCTAGGAATAAACTTACCCAAGGAGATAAAAGACCTGAACTTTAAAAACTATAAAACACTGATGAATAAAAATGAAAATGATATAAAGAAATGGAAATATATCAAGTGCTCCTGGATGGGAAAGTTTAAACATTATTAGTATGTCCATATTACCCAAAGCAATCTAGAGATTTAATGCAATCCCTCCCTCCCAGGTGGCACAGTTAGTATAGAATCTGCCTGCAATGCAGGAGGCCTAGGCTCAATCCCTGGGTCAGGAAGATCCCCTGGAGAAGAAAATGGCTACCCACTCCAGTATTCTTGCCTGGAAAATCCTATGGACAAGGTAACTGGCAAGCTACAGTCCATGGTGTCGCAAAGAGTTGGATATGACTGAGCACACACTTCACCCTTCTATTGAAATACACGCTGCAATTTCAAAGAACTATAAAATAATCCTAAAATTTATATGGAACCACAAAACCCCCAAACTGCTAAAACAATCTTGCTAAAGAACAAACTGAAGATACCACATACTCTGAATTCAGTGTGTGTATGCTAAGTCGCTTCAGTCTTGTTCGACTCTTTGCGACCCTATGGACTGTATGTAGCCTGCTGGCTTCTCTGTCCATGGGATTCTTCAGACAAGAATATGGAGTGCATTGCCATTTACTTCTCTGACTTCAGACTACAATACAAAGTTATAGTAAACAAAACAGCATGCTATTTACACAAAGGAAACACACACAAGTCAATGGAATAGAATTAAAAGCCCAGACATAAAGCCACACTTTTATGATCAATTAATCTACAACAAAGGAAACAAGACTAAGCAATGTAAAAAGGTAGTCTCTTCAATAAGTTGTTCTGGGAGAACTGGACAGTTATATGTTAAAGAATGATATAAGAACATTTTATTATATCATATATAAAAATACAGTCTAAATGGATTAAAAGACCAGAATTTAATACCTGAAATCATAAAATTCCTAGATAAGAGCATAGGCAGAATATTCTTTGACATAAATTGCTGTGATAATTTTTTAGACCTATTTCCTAAGGCAAAAGAAATAAAAGCAAAAGTAAACAAACAGGAAATAATTAAATTTAAAAGTTTTTGCACAGCAAAGGAAATCATTGAAAAAAACAAAAAGATAATCCCAGAATTGGAGAAAATATCTGTAAATGATATGATCTATAAGGAAATATATATTTTTATATAAATACTTACACCACTCAGTATTTTTTTCAAAGCCTGATTGAAAACTGGGAAGAATATCTGGAAACATTTTCCCAAATACAACAGGTACATGAAAAGATGTTCAATATCACTAACCATCAGAAAAATGCAAATCAAAACCACAATGAAATATAACCTAACACCTACCATAATGGCTACCATGCACTGTTGGTGGGGATGCAATTGGAGGAGACATTATGGAAAAACAGTACAAAGGTTCCTCAAAGAAACTAAAAACAGAGCTATCATATGATCCAGCAATTCTAATTCTCAGTATATATATGAAGAAAACAAAAACACTCATATGCAGAGATGCATGCCCTTCAGTTTTCATCACAGCATCACTTACAACAGCTAAGCTATGGAAGCATCCTAACCATCCATTAGGTGATGAAAGGACAAATGAGATGTGGTACATTCAGACACATACATGCATACATACACAATAGAAGACTGCTGTGCTGTGCTTAGCGCTCAGAGTGTCCAACTCAACTGCAACCGCAGTCCATCAGGCTCCTCTGCCCATGGGGATACTCCAGGCAAGAATATTGTAGTGGGTTGCCATACCCTCCCTCCAAAGGATCTTCCTGACCTAGGGATCAAACCAGAATCTCCTGTATTGCAGGCAGATTCTTTACCAGTAGGCCACCTAGGAAGCCCAGAGAGTGTTATTCTAAATGAAATAACTCAAATAGAGAAGGATAAATATACTGTATGTTATCACTTATATGTGGGAAGAAAAAAAATAAAACAAGTTAATGTATATAACTAAACAGAAATAGACTCACATAAAGCAAACAAAGTATATACACCCCCCAAAAAATATATAGCAAATAAACAGAGCAAAACAAAACAAACAAAAAAAGAGTGCTGTGTAGTCATTCCCTTCTCCAGGGGATCTTCCTGACCCAGGGATCAAACCCAGTTCCCTGCACTGCAGGCAGATTCTTTACTGTTTGAGCCACCAGAGAAGCCTTTGATTATATAAGCAAGCAGAAACAGACTCACATACATAGCAAAGAGACTAGCATTTACCAGTGAGTAGAGGTAAGATGAGGTATGGGGTCAAGAGATGCAAATTACTATGTACAAAATAGATGAGCAAAAGGATATTTTGAACATCATAGGAAATATAGCTATTATTTCGTGATAACTTTAAATGGAGTGTGATCCATTAAAATGAATCACTACCATACATTTAAGACTAACATTGTATATCAACTATAGCATTAATAAAACTAAATTTATTTTAAATATAATAGTGAAATAAAATATGTTATCTCAAATTGAGCACAGACAGATGTCCATATCCTTATCTGTGTTCTGATTTCTCTAATTACTAATTTGTAATTTGTGAAAACTTAGTTTACCATAGAAAGGTATTCATAATGGTAATAAAATGGTGAATATGTATCTCTTAATATAGAAAAGATAATTATATAAAAACTAAAGTACACAGTCTATAAAAAATATGAGCTGTTATCTGGGTCACATATCATAACCAAGTACCTTCATATGTATCCTCTCAATTTATCACTTATTCCCAAATACAATCTTGTTAGGCAATTCTATGGACTCTATACCACTGTTGAAGTATATTTTACTGCACTCACTTACTGGAGAAGGAAATGGCACCCCACTCCAGTACTCTTGCCTGGAAAATCCCATGGATGGAGAAGCCTGGTAGGCCGCAGTCCATGGGGTCGCTGAGAGTCAGACACGATTGCACGACTTCAATTTCACTTTTCACTTTCGTGCATTGGAGAAGGAAATGGCAGCCCACTCCAGTGTTCTTGCCTGGAGAATCCCAGGGATGGGGGAGCCTGGTGGGCTGCCGTCTATGGGTCACACAGAGTAGGACACGACTGAAGCGACTTCGCGGCAGCAGCATATATATCCCATGCTGTCGATAAATAAACACAATTTCGTAGCCATGTTTTACAAACACTATTTGATATGCTACACGCTTCCAGGAGAGGACAGTTATCTGTTCATTAAAAAAAAATTCTCTTCTGATTACAGGCTGACAACATTTAAATAATTAATCCATTTTAGAGGAGCCCTCCTAATATCAAACATAACACATACTAAAACCTAGCAGAAGTACAAATTATTGTCTTGAAGAAGTGTGTAAAACCTGAGGATCCCCCACCCAAAAAAAAAATGATACTCAGAACAGAAAATTATGCTACTTAATTACACTGCAGTGACATGGATTATAAAAGCTATTTGTAGATATGGTGGGCAGATAAAAATTATATTTCATCTCCATTGCTTAAGGTTGAATGAGACTATAGATGCATAGCTAGAGAAATGATGAAAGGAAAAACTAATGAGCATAAACTAAAAATTCTCCTTATGTCTCTACTGATAAAATCTCCCCACTCTCTAACTTGTTTCCCACT
Organism: Antilocapra americana; assembly: GCA_007570785.1. NCBI lineage: Eukaryota > Metazoa > Chordata > Mammalia > Artiodactyla > Antilocapridae > Antilocapra > Antilocapra americana. Next base: position 2,531,601 of record ML660771.1, read on the forward strand.
CCAGGCCACCTAGAAACATCTGAGTTCTGAAATTTTGTCTGATCTGTCCCACCTATACTATTGTCTTCTTGCCCATCTGGTATTGGGATTTAGAGGAAGGAATAATCTAACCCTTCTCACACTGACTGAGCTAACAGAATTGAGTATGATTTGAAAAAAGAGAGAGGGAACCCATCAAGGAAGAATGGTAGAGGCAGGAAGAGAGCAATGGCTATAGCCAGTGGCACTATTTTATAATAGAGCACAGTAACCATTTATAGAGTAGGTATCTTTAGAAATTTCACACTAAAATCAATATGCCAGCTCTGATACACAGCTCTGCTGCAGGCAATAATTTTTTCAAGAAAAAAAATCATAACAGATTTAACAAAAATAGAAAGTGAATTTATACCCAGAGATTGAATATTTCCTAGGAATAGAAGGTAGCAAAAAAACTACTAACTGCCTATTATGCTTTAAGCATAAAAAAAAAAAAAAAAAAAGCATGGCGGAAGGCATGACAAAATGGACCATTTTCTCCAGGATGGTCGGAACTCAACAGTAAGAGCCCCAAGGACTTGGACATAACTTTGACTTAAGTTTATCTACTCCCACCTCTATCCACCTACACCCATTATAGTGCTAATATTAAACTGTTCTTCAGATTTTAAAATACTTACTTAGCATGACCAGGCACTTTTACTGACTTTCTTTAGATGAAGAAGACAGTTTGTGTCTTTTGGGAGGCTGACAATGTGAACACGTTTTCTCAGTTTAGATTCCATCAGGATGGTGCTGCATTTTATATTCACTTGGATGTATGAATGGGAGATCACACACCACTTACAGAAGTGTAACTGATGGCCCTCTCTGAGAATTTCTGACTTAGGTGTTAATAAATGTAAGTTAGGAGGACCGGCAAGAGTTAGCAGAGTTTTACAGAATTAACAACCAGGCTGTCAGCATTCAAAGTGAGGAAAGACAGTCCCTCTTACTGACTAGATACTACTGTTTCTCAGTAGATTCTGATAATGATAATTATGATAACAATTTTTGATTGAAATTATGTGACACTTTCCTAACTATGTAATACAAGGTAACTTTTTAAAATTTAATTTAATCCTAAAATATAAATGCTATTATTATTCCATTTCTACAGTAGGGAAAGGAGGTACAGTGCCTTCTAAAACGAAAGAGTAAAATGGTTCTTGTTTCATGGAGAAGACTTGAGGCTAAAATAGTTGTATAAATGTTGTGAAGACAGTGTGGTTTCAATGAGAAAAATGGAAAAGCAGAGTGAGAACTGAAGTAAAATATTTTAAAATTCCTCCTAAACTTAAAACTGAACAGAAAATAAAATATTGGAAATGGGAGATAAATGGAAGGAATCATTGTTTTCTTATACACTCCTCTCTGAAAAACTCAGAAATCAGATGAAACAATGTATTTACACATGTTTCAATAATTTCAATATTCATTCAAAAATGTTTTTGACATTCAAAACCATTCAAAAATGTTTAAATATTGTTTTCAATAGTTATTCCTAAAAGCTTAATTTAGAACTGTGGCTATTACAGCTCTCACAGAATACCACTTTTTGATACATTTGTGAATGAATTACTCATGTAGACAGATTTTATTCTTGACCCATTATAACAGCTCCTTTCTTTAAGACATATGCAGTTTATATCTCACAAACTATCACAATCTATTAGAGATATATTTCTAATTCTTGGCCCACATGCAACAATAGCCTATTGTAGGTTAATTTTTTTAGCTTTCCTAATAAACAGCAGACCAAAAATGAAAACAAAACTTCTCCAGTATGAACCAAAAAACCCAGGAGTTAAGAGTTTCCTTTGATGCATGCATTCTCCAGTTTGCAAGAGGATTTACCCCCTCCCTAAGATTTTTCATCAGGTAGTTTTATATATTCGTTTATGCACCTACCTTAAATACTCCCATTAGTTACTGAAATTTTTACTCTAACATAAAAGAAGGAGATGGTAGTCTGGTTCAGGGAAGGAGGAAGAGGGCAGGATTATGGCAAGAATGGTGTCACTTCGTGTTATAGCACACGTCACAGCTTGCTCTTGGAGAACCCACAAGGAAGAATTACCCGCAACCCTGGTAGAAGGTGAATTCAGAGAACACCTGGGAATGTCTTATGACGTGACGGCTCACTCTGAAATCACCAAACAGGCTGACCTTTGCTCAGTGACGTGAGAGGCCTCAATGGCTTCCTGAGACACAAAATGCAGTCAATTCCTTCTTGCTGCTTCCAGGCCCTGTCCTGCATTGCAGGCTGCCATCTCCTATCTCACGGAAATGCTGCTGAGGATGGGATCATGAGCAGATATTAGTTCTCACATTTGTCTCAGGATTTTCTTCCTGAAGTTGCCTTCGAGTATTGGTTTTGATACTTTATTGAGAAGAGTATACCTGCTTGAGTACTATGCTTATGAAATCTCAAACATCTGACTACAATGAGAAAATGGTGGAGTCCTTTCTTCAGTGTCCAAAGACGTGGGCACTGAAATATGTGCACTCTTACTCTTACTCTTTTGTCCAAGTTTGGGAATTAAATATATGAATATTATTTATATAATCAACCTAATCATAGAAACCAATAGCTACTGTACACATGGCTCATTTCAAGTCTATGTAGCCATCTGTTATCACATATGTCTTTTATTTGATTTTTAGTAGTAGGAATATCTTTTCTGAATCATTTATTTTCTATTGAGAGCTCATAAAGGAGTTGGTCCTCAGATACAACATGGGGTAAAGGAACACCATTACTACATTAGACTCATGGTCTATAAAAACCATTTATTGCTGAAATCTGTTTTGAAAGATCTGCAATGAGGAACCATTGCTGTACTTCACTCAAAAATACCAGAGTTTAATAGGATCCAAGCCAGTTGTGCATGGGACTGGTGATGGAAGGAAACTCCAATGCTGTAATGAGCAATAATGCATAGGAATATGGAATGTTAGGTTCATGAATCAAGGCAAATTGGAAGCAGTCAAATAGGAGATGGCCAGAGTGAACGTCGACATTCTAGGAATCAATGAACTAAAATGGACTGGAATGGGTGAATTTAACTCAGATGACCATTATATCTACTACTGTGGGCAAGAATTCTTTAGAAGAAAAGGAAAAGCCATCATAGTCAGCAAAAGAGTCTAAAATGCAATATTAGATGCAGTCTCAAAAATGACAGAATGATTCATTTCCAAGCCAATCATTCAATAGCACAGTAATCCAAGTCTATGTCTGGACCAGTAATGCTGAAGAAGCTGAACAGTTCTATGAAGACCTACAAGACTTTCTAGAACTAACACCCCAAAAAATATGTCCTTTTCAATAGAGGGGACTGGAATGCAAAAGTAGGAAGTCAAGAAACAGCTGGAGTAACAGGCAAATTTGGCCTTGGAGTACAGAATGAAGCTGGGCAAAGGCTAATAGAGTTCTTCCTAGAGAACACATTGGTCATAGAAAATATCCTCGTCCAACAACACCAGAGAAGACTCTACACTTGGACATCACCAGATGGTCCATATTGAAATCTTTGCAGCCAAAGAAGATCTATGCAGTCAGTACAGACTAGACTGGGAGCTGACTGTGGCTCAGATTATGAACTCCTTATTGTCAAATTCAGACTTAAATAGAAAAAAGTAGGGAAAATCACTAGACCATTCAGGTAAGACCTAAATCAAATCCCTTATGATTATACAGTAGAAGTGAGAAATAGATTCAAGAGATTAGATTTGATAGGCAGAGTGCCTGAAGAGCTATGAATGGAGGTTCCTGACGTTGTACAATAGACAGTGATCAAGACCATCCCAAAGAAAAAGAAATACAAAAAGGCAAAATGGTTGTCTGAGGAGGCCTTACAAATACTAAGAAAAGAAGAGAAGTGAAAGGCAAAGGAGAAAAGGAAAGATATAGCCATCTGAATGCAGAGTTTCAAAAAAATATCAAGGAGAAATAAGAAAGCCTTCCTCAGTGATCAGTTCAAAGAAATAGAGGAAAACAATAGAATGGGAAAGACAAGAGATATCTTCATGAAAATTACAGATACCAAGGGAACATTTCATGCAAAGATGGGCAATATAAAGGACAGAAATGGTATGGACCTAACAGAAGCAGTAGGTATTAAGAAGAGGTGGCAAAAATACATAGAGGAACTATATAAAAAAGATACTCATGAACCAGATAAGCACAATGGTGTGATCACTCATCTGGAGCCAGACATCCTGGAATGCAATGTCAAAGGAGCCTTAAGAAGCATCATTACAAACAAAGTTAGTGGAGGTGATGGAATTCTAGTTGAGCTATTTCAAATCCTAAAAGATGATGCTGTGAAAGTGCTGCACTCAATATGCCAGCAAATATGGTAAACGCAGCAGTGGCCACAGGACTGGAAAAGGTCAGTTTTCATTCCAATCCCAAAGAAAGGCAATGCCAAAGAATGCTCAAACTACTGCACAATTGCACTCATTTCATATGCTAGCAAAGTGATGCTCAAAATTCTCCAAGCCAGGCTTCAACTGTACATGAACCATGAACTTTCAGATGCTCAAGCTGGATTTAGAAAAGGCAGAGGAACCAGAGATCAAACTACCAACATCTGGTGGATCATCAAAAAAGCAAGAGAGTTCCAGAAAAACATCTACTTCTGCTTTATTGACTACACCAAAGCCTTTGACTGTATAGATCACAACTAACTGTGGAAAATTCTTAATGAAATGGGAATTCCAGACCATCTGACCTGTCTCCTGTGAAAACTGTATGCATGTCAGGAAGCAACATTTGAACTGGACATGGAACAACATACTGGTTCCAAATTGGGAAAGAAGTAAGTCAGAGCTGTATATTGTCACCCTGCTTATTTTACTTACATGCAGAGTACATCATGTGAAATGCTGGGCTGGATGAAAGACAAGCTGGAATCAAGATTGCCAAGAGAAATATCAGTAACCTCAGATACACAGATGACACCACCCTATGGCAAAAAGTGAAGATGAACTAAAGAGCCTCTTGATGAAAGTGAAAGAAAGCTGGCTTAAAACTCAACATTCATAAAACTAAGACCATAGCATCTGGTCCCATCATTTCATGGCAAATAGATAGGGAAACAATGAAAATAGTGGCAGACTTTATTTTTGAGGGCTCTAAAATCACTGCAGATGGTACTTGGAAAAAAGCTATGATTTAGCTGGACAGCATATTAAAAAGCAAAGACATTACTTTGCCGACAAAGGTCTGTCTAATCAAAGCTATGGTTTTTCCACTAGTCATGTATGGATGTGAGAGTTGGACTATAAGGAAAACTGAGTGCCGAAAAATTGATGCTTTTGAACTGTGGTGCTGGAGAAGACTCTTGAGAGACCCCTGGACTCAAGGCGATCCAAGAAGTCAATCCTCAAGGAAATCAGTCCTGAATATTCATTGGAAGGAATAATGCTGAAGCTGATACTCCAATACTTTGGCCACTGGATGCGAAGAACTGACTCTTTGGAAAACACCCTGATGCTGGGAAAGATTGAAGGCGGGAAGAAAAGGGGACAACAGAGAATGAGATGGTTGGATGGCATCACCGACTCAGTGGATATGAGTTTGATTAAGCTCCAGGAGATGATGATGGACACAGAAGCCTGCCATGTGGCAGTCCATGGGGTCACAAAGAGTTAGACATGTTGAACAACCGAACTGAACTGAAAGCCTTTCTTAAGAGACTTTCAGTGTTCTATGAACCACACAGTTATTTAGTCCTTTTCAATTATCCCTGTCATTATATTCTTCAAGCACAAGATGATTTTTACCACAAAACATAAAAGAAAGTATGCAATTAATTCTTTAGTTGCAATGTCTCTGTCTTTTTCTATGTAAGGTAGTATCCTTTTTATCAATTATAACAGAGTATGGTGCTTCATGTACAGTTCAATTCAGTTTGGTCACTCAGTCGTGTCTGACTCTTTGCAACCCCCAAGTACTGGAGCACACCAGGCTTCCCTGTCCAGTACCAACTCCCAGAGCTTGCTCAAATTCATGTCCATTGAGCCAGTGATGCCATCTAACCATCTCATTCCCTGTTGTCCCTATCTCCTCCTGCATTCAATCTTTCCTAGTATCAGGGTCTTTTCAAACGAGTCAGCTCTTCTCATCAGGTGGCCAACGCACTGGAGTTTCAGCTTCAGTATCAGTCCTTCCAATGAATATTCAGGACTGATTTCCTTTAGGATTCACTGGTTGGTACTCCTTGCAGTCCAAGGGACTCTCAAGAGTTTTCTCCAACACCACAGTTCAAAAGCATCAATTCTTTGGTGCTCAACTTTCTTTATAGTCCAACTCTCACATCCATACATGATTACTGGAAAAACCATAGCTTTGACTAGATGGACCTTTGTCGGCAAAGTAATGTCTCTGCTTTTTAATATGCTGTCTAGGTTGGTCATAGCTTTTCTTTCAAGGAGAAAGCATCTGTTAATTTAGGCTGCAGTCACCATCTACAATGATTTTGGAGCCCAAGAAAATAAAGTCTGTAACTGTTTCTACTGTTTCCCTATCTGTTTGCCATGAAGTGATGGAATCTGATACCATGATCTTCATTTTTGGAATGTTGAGGGTTAAGCCAGTTTTTTCACTTTCCTCTTTCATTTTCATCAAGAGGCTCTTTAGTTCCTTGTTGCTTTCTGCCATAAGGGTGGTGCTATCTGCATATCTGAGGTTATTGATATTTCTCCCACCAATCATGTTACTGAGTCACAACTTTACTCCTTGTGCCTTCTTGAATTCATTTGATTTCCAACTATGATTTCATTATTTCTTCTAAGTTTATTAAATTGCTTTTAATGGCAGAATTTATGCAAAGCATATTATCACTAGTATATCTGAACTCAACACAGATTAGGACAATTAAAAATTATCTGAGACTATGAAAAGGGAGCTGTAATTTGGAAGCAAAGCTATCTGGCAAGGTGAATACATCCTGCAGTATCCTGAGGTGCACTGATCAGAGGATACTCTTCTCTTCACAATATAAAGTTAACTAAGAAAATAAATGTATTACATTCATGTACATATGCCTATTTGCATGTGTGTTATGGTTAGCAAGGCTTATCAAACAAAACATTGTAGAGTGAACTAAGAAAACTTATACATGCATGTGTATGTATATATGTGTATATCAGCAAGACTTATTCAAGATAATTGCAAATATTTGAAAAAAATATTGTCAAACTCTCCTACATATTAAAACTTGGCTACTATTTCATAGAGCATGTAGTAGTCTACTTTGGTTCTCTAAGACCCATCTGATTTTTGCAGGTACCAGAACGATGTTTTAAATGCCAATATATTTGGAGGTATGATGGGGACTATAATCTTTGCATCCTTTAGAGATTTAAAGATAGAACAATATCCTCCACTCTCCCCCCTACGATATTATTTTTCATTTCCTTATGTAGGGAAAGGGGGCAGTTTCAGACATTTCAGAGGTTTCTAGCCTCATACCCCTGGGTATCCCACAACACAGGGTTACCCCAGATACCAATTATACCAGTCCAAATTACACATTCTGAGCCTGGGTAAATACTATCAAGTGGGTGTGCAAACTTAAATGAACACTCTATAAGCTTAACATGGGCTAGGATTTCATCTATTAGCTGGAATCATATGCCTGCATTCTAACAGGTGGCCATGATAACACTTTGCTTCTTTGGATATCAACTTGCACCTGTGTCTAGTGTTCCTTGAGATGTCCGGGCATTTCTCTCTCCCCAGTGTATAGTTTACTGAAGTTAACAGCCACAGATACCTTTGGGGAAGGACTGATGGAATTATTGTTTATACTTATTATGGTATTACAGATTTGTTCTTTTTTTGAGATCAGGTTTTCTCTCCCCTCAGTGGGTTCCAAGTGTGAAAATTATCTCATAAAAGGAAAGTGGGAAAGGGATGATGACACTTTATTGGGGTGACTTCCCTCAAGCTCCTGATCAAGCAGGGTGACCATCTCTTTTTCCTTTGTCTACCAGGTTCCATCAGTCATCTCTGTAATTCTCTGTGATCCAGATCTCTTAACTGGCATTCTGATCCTTTCCTTCTCTACAATAGTTGTGTCCACAAAGCTTCAGTCAAGTAAGCACCGACTCCCAGCCTCTGCAGGTTTCAAGTTCTATGATTCTTGCTACTGTCAGTGAGCCTAGCTATGCCCCGGCCTCTGCTATCATCAGCCCTGGATTACAAAGAAAAGCCAACAGGGAAATTTTCGTGATGCTGAAACCAGCTCCTCACTCCCGTTTTCTAACAATCATGTTTTTCTCAAGTCCTGATGCACACACGAAACCTCTGCTAATTAGTCAGGGTAGGTTTATACCTCTGATTATCTTCCCTCCAAAATAAAGGTATACTGCCTGAAATCCTTCCCTGTAGAAGAATTGCCTTCCTTCAGGGCCACACTCTGAATGGATCCAAACTGCAGCAGTGCTTTTATGTCTGATGCTAAAAAACCATGGGCACCAATTGTAAACCAAGTTTGACCTGTCTTTCCTTGTCAACCTGTTATAGGCCACCTCATGATAATACAGCAGAGGCTGAAGGATGGTGAGAAAAACATCGGTGACGTAGGCACTGTGGGAAACAGCCATGTGTCCATGCCTTTTTTTTCACCATCAAGGAGGCCATCGTTGTGCTCTTTATCCATTGTGAGTAACCCAATGCAAAAATCCAAGGATGCATCACTTGCTCTCTGAAACTACTCTTGATGGTAAGAATTTGATAGCAAGTCAGAGTCTAACTAGAAAACAGAAACCACTTGAGGATGAAAATAGACTCATCTTAAGGATTTAATCCTGGGAACACTAAGAAGCCAAGCAGGGCACAAAGAATATTCATTAACGATTTATATAAACATTCAATGAACTTACATCTTTTATCCTTGCAGGAGTATTATGCATGTTTATTTACTAGAATGAGTTAAGTGGATTTCACGATATTTCAAGATATCATAAATGTTTATGCTTTGTCTCATAAAACAATGGCTTAACAAGCTTGATTTCTAAGGAATTCCATAAGAAAATATATTTACTTTTAAAATCAGTTTTTTTTAAGAGATATCTCTTTTTAATTATCAGTATATATTTAGCTTTGAATAAACCTCCAAACTTCCAGAGTTTGACTTTCTCTGACAAAATAATTCTGAGAAAAAACTGGTGGCAGTTGACTAATGGAAAGAAAAAAAAAATATATATATATATATATATATGTATAAACTATTCACCTCACACTGCTCTTTCACATGTCTCAGTTATTTGCATACTTCTTTAAATTCCAACTTAGCATCCCATTTGCAAAATTGGCTATTTGGGCCTTTTTACATTCTAACTTGTTGTAAGCTATTATTAATGCATTTACAGCACACTAGCTAGCAATGGCACCTTGATAAATTGTAATAGACATTAGCTAATTTTCTTTTGTAAGAGCTGTAACTTGTGCGAACCTATGGATATTGATCATTAGCACAATGATCCATGTCACAAGCATCTCCATTTATCACAACCTCATTTTCATTAATGGCATTAGTAAACACTTTAATTCGCTTCCTCGAGTCAACAGGATGTGATAGAGCTTTGTAAATAAGTTCAAGGTTTGAGGGGAGAGTGAGAAGTGTTTTACATCTACGCTAATGGTGACACAAAAGCTTATATATTAGATGAGGCATCACTCACAGCATATCAAGTGGATGCTTGATATTTAAAGAAACAGTTTCAACCTTTAAAATTGATGGCTCTGTACTGGCACCTAAAATATATTATAAATATAATGCATTTTTTCAAATGTGAATTTATTGTAAGTGTATGTTACATCTTGAAATAACTCTTTTTAAACCAGAGTGTGAATAAACCCATGCTGAGAAAATTTTTTACTAGAAAATGCTTTTTCATCATGAATGATCCAACTATGTACAATCATCTGAGTACATCTATCTCAGAAGTCTGGAGACAGAGAAGCTTCTATTAAGAGTACTGGAATAGGGAATTTTATTTCCTTTCACCATTGGAGGGAATGAGGGAAAAATATTGTTTATGATGAAAAACAAATTAGAAGCCCACATGTCAGGACTATCATTTATATTCCTACCATTGTGCTTTAAATTATGTGGTACAGTGATAAGTAACCATGATGAAAATACTATTCTGTGATAGCTTGATAACTAATACATGGTCTATACCCAAAAGGTAAAATAGTTAGAGAGAGAGACTTTAAAATGAACATGTTCATATGCATTATTTGCGTCTGTAGACATCTTTATTTTACCTGTCTCCATCTAGAATATTTATGGAAATTTAGTTCATGGTTCACTACACCCTGAAATTGCTTAAATGCCACAACTGACCTGACAGAATCCAAGATAGGAAAAGCAGACATAGAAAACAGAAACCTGATACATAACACAATCTGCTGAATGTCTGACTAGGAAATTCTCTATAGCCTCCCTACCCAGACAACATTGGTAAATGCAGCACTGACATGAGATAATTTTTATCCCTTCATATACTGTTAAGTATTGGATATTATGGCAAAATCCAAATGGACTTTTTTGCCAACCCAATAATTAAAATAATGATAATAACAGTAAGTAAAACCTTTTCACTATGAAAGCAAATGTATACTATTCTGAATAGGTTATGCAGAAAAATATCTAATTGCATGGCTCTTGGAAAAAGACTTCCTGAGATCACTTATTACTTATACTTAAAATAAACATTTTTGTGTTTATATCACTATGTCCATACCATACCAAAAAAGACTAATATGAATCAGTAGTTATTGAGTATACTTGTGTGTGTGTGTGTGTGTGTGTGTGTATGTGTGTGCTCAGTCATGTCCAACTTTAGAAAGTAGTAATGTTTATAATATTCAGTGTTCTTATTATGCTCAGTATGTCATTATCCCACTTTATGAGAAAGATAGTCAGTAGAGGATAAATAACTTAGTAAATATCATTCACTTGAAAATAACCATTTCATGAATAAAGAATTGTACTGCCATCTTTATATTGGACATTTTTTTTAAGATTAGCAATATAAGCCATTATGTTAAAAATGGGTCCTTAATAAAGCTTCATTTTTGCTATCAACATTTCCTTGAACATATCATAGTCCAAGGCTAGCTATACATGTGTGTATAGACACTCTGGGATTATCATTGATATTATTATGACACAAAGGAGTTAAAGCCTTAACTAATGCAATCCAGATCTTCAAATTGTGCATTTTGGGAGTAGAAATATTTCTATAGGGGAAAATTACTCTTTTATATTATATTATACAGTATATTATATGCAAGGAAAAATGAAATGGTTAGTGACACAAATAGATATACCATAGCAAGTTCTCTAATGTTGCCTATTTTTCTCTAATCTACAGCAAGTTCTCAAAAAAAAATGACTAAAATTCTCAAAAATTCCACTACTATAGTTTTTCTCAATTAGTCCTGCTACTAATTTTTGCATGGCAGAGATTTATAGCATTTATTTCCCTCTTTCCTTTCCCTTCCCTTTCTTGGAAAGAAAAAAACTGAACTTTATTCAACATTTATTTCCCAGACTGTCCTCAGAATGCCTTTGCACTGGAAAGCATTCATCTCTACTCTTGCTCACTTTTGCCACATCTTCCCCTACACTGCATTTAGTTTTTAATCTCCACCAAGTCGGAGCTTGATTAAATACAGTATCCTAGATGCTTTTATCTTTAATTTTTTTTTTGCTTTCCATAGTTGCTCACAAAACATGTACCACTATGAAAAATGAAAAATACCCCCCAAAAATGTCCATATTCAAAACCCCAGAACTTGTGAATATGTTGTTCCCCAACTTGTAAAAGAAGCTTTGTAAGGTGTGGTTAAATTAAGGATCTTGATATGGGAAGATTATCTTGGATTATCTGCATGGGTCCAATGTAATCACAAAAGTCTTCCTAAGAAGGATGTAGGAGAATCAGAATCACAGAGAGGAGATGCAAGGAAAGGAGCAAATATCAGAGAGGAGAGAAGATGCTATGGAGCCAGCTTTGAAAAGGGAGGAAGCCAAGGAATTTAAGTAGCCCCTTGCTGGGCAAGGCAAGGGAAACAAATTCTCCCCTAGAGCTTCTAGAAGGAATACAGTCTTGAGAATCCATTTCACTTTTAACACTCAGAACTGTAAGATAATAAATTCACATAGTTTTATGCCATAAGGTTGCAGTAATGTGTTACAGCAGCAATAGGAAACTAATACAGACATATATGAGCACTAGGCAAATTGTTACTACTTTCTCATACCCCTTTTTGATTCTCCTTATTGAAATCACATGCATATTTTCCACACAGCGTTTCTTCTCACTTCTCTATCTCCCCAGTCATTCACATTTCAAAGAATATTTTTCAGTGACTATGAAGCTTATCCAACTCTATAATCTCCTTTATATATTTACAAATGATAAGTGCTAAAAATTATTAACAAGGTAAAGACTAAAAATAAATTGTAAAAACACCCCATAAAATAGCAACAGTGTATGTGTTCCATGGTTTGACAGAAATTGTCAGGACAGGTGGCCCACATACCAATATTTCCTTAAAAGGCATAATCATTAGTCATATCTTCTGATTTAGATGTACTCTACAGAACCAGCTGTGATCCAATTGCTAATTAATTCATTGTGAAAACTGTTTACTATGATAATAAAATTCACACTCTAAAAGAGAAACATGATGTTTATTATAGTTTATAATAATATATTTAATAATAATTGTACTAATAATAGCATTTAAAAATAAATACTGAGTACATACTTTATGCCAGTGGTTTAAATTTTATCTGATTTAATGCTCACAACAACTGTCTGAGATAGAGGCTATTAGTGATTTTTATAAAAGAAGGAACTGAAGCTGAGTAACTGGCCTGAAGTCATATTCACTTAAATTTTGAATATCCTTGCTATAAAGACGAAAATTTAATTGTCACAAGTGTTAATATGTTCATAAGCCGCTTGCTTTATTTCTGAAAGCTACCAAACTGAAAGCTGTTTGTTTAAAATTCTCATTTTTTAAAGTAATGATTTGAGCAGTATTTAACTTGTCTGAGCAGTAATTGTCTATCCTAACTATCTCTTTCCTTCCTAAAGACAAGTTTGTTTTCAATTTAACAAAATATATCATGTTCTTTATTGCCAATAAATGACATTTAACAGAATGTGGTAAAGATGAAATCAACATAGCCTGGGGGAAAGGGGAGAGAAATTAATTAACTATGCTCCTTTCAAAGTAAAAATAAAAAAATCTATTTTAAGACAAGTTTTTGTTTTTTAAATCACACTAGCTTGCTGTTATTTTATAGTTGATTTATGATATAATTTATGATTGAAGAAAAACACATCAGATTACAGAAGGTGAGGGAACCCACCCCCATGCACTATCTCCTCCAGGCACCTACTCCCACTTTGCCTGTTCACTGACATTACCTACAGTGGCTGCCAAGCAAGTGCATTTCCACAGGGAATTTGTCATCTGTTTTTGTTACTATTTTGCCTGCTGCTTTTACTGGGCTGGCAGCCATGCTAAACACTGACTTCTAGTTATTTTTTTTATGACAACTGAAAAAAAAATAAGTTGTAAACTGTCAATTCTCATCCATCACTGTATTATCATGAATCACTCCAGCCATGGACCTCATCTAATCCATTCTCCAGCCTTCAGGCAGGATTATACTAAGAAAAAAAAAAAAGCAACCCAAGATCTATTGGATATTTAATTCATTTCAAAAGCTCCAGGGAAAAACTACTGAGATGCTTAGCATTCTTTTAATGCCAAATGGCAACTTGGTTGTTTTGATTATTTCATGACATTAGTGAATATTTATTATTTTTATTAGTTTGTTGTCAGTGGTGATAGAAATAGGTAGGATGAGATAAGAAATTACATCTAAAAGAAGCTAATTAGCACAACTGTGAATACTATTAGGCCACTGTATGTTTTTAAATTCAAATCAGGTGATAGCTTAAAAACACTTCATCTAGACAGCTGGGAAGGAAATGGTGGATGAATCTGAGTTGCCAATGCCAAACATGAATTCGTTTTTTTTCTTTTAATTTTTACTGGAATACAGTTGTTTACTAATACAGTGGTTTAGTTTCTGGTGCACAGCAAAGTGAATCAGTCATACACATACATATATCCACTCTTTCTTAGATTCTTTTCCCAAATAGGTTGTTACAAAATATTGAGTAGAATTCTTTGTGCTATTCAGTAGATCCTTACAGTATCAGTTATCTATTTTATATATACTAGTGTATATCTGTCAACCCCAATTTGTCCCTCCCTACCCCTTACTCCCTGGTAAGTAAAGTCTGTTCTCTACATCAGCTTTAAAAATAACTATGAAAAGTACTATACAGTACAATTTATCCATGGGCTCTAATATGATAGATAAAATTCAGTCAAACTACATCAATATCTTAAAACAAAAAAACACAAGTGCCCTGACTCACTGGCTAACAAACCCTTAACCCTATAAACACTTGTATATCTCTTTGGCTCTACAGGTACTGAAGTCCTATTGCCATACTACAGTTAATGTTGGAATTAAGCAATGGTGTGCAGTGTTATGCGGTTACGCTGCCTGTAGTAGATTGGTGAGGTGGCCCCAGTTCTTTATTCCCTTTTCTATATCCTTTCTCATGTAATTTTCATGTCTTTCTCACGAAGCAGATGGAGTGTGCTTCCCCATAGCTTTACTCTGAATCCAACCTTGTGACTTGCTGTGGCCAGTGAAATGTTAACAGGTAGCAAAAATGTCTGTACAATTGGGCTCATGTCCCTTGCAACTCTGATAGCTTCTTAAGAAGACCTGGATAGCTTCTGCTCCCCAGTCAGGACCACAGAGAAAGCACATGCAGAACATATATAGAGTCCCAGCTTCAGAGAATGCCTGGCAGGACCCACTCCTTGCCTTCCCATGGTATCTGCTTACTTCTTGAGTAGCTAAAATGCTAATATCTAATTTGCCTTTACTAGGTATTTATTGAATAAATGTGAATGGATGAAATCAATATTACATGAAAATTCCAGAGTATTAGTGCATGTTCTTCTGCACTAAGAAAATGACTAGTTATGATTTAACACTGATATTATAACAATATTAAAACTGTTGATTTTTTGTGTTTTCCTTTTGGGCTACCCTGGGGGCTCAGATATTAAAGCGTCTGTATGCAATGCTGGAGACCTGGGTTTGATCCCTGGGTCGGGAAGATCCCCTGGAGAAGGAAATGGCAACCCACTCCAGTACTCTTGCCTGGAAAATCCCCTGGACAAAGGAGTCTGCTAGGCTACAGTCCATGGGGTCACAAAGAGTTGGACATGACTGAGAGACTTTACTTACCTTCTGTATTAAAGATAATTTATATTCATGTCTGTGTTTTATAAAAATCCCATTTTTGTGTGCTAAGTCACTTCAGTCGTGTTCTACCCTGTGTAACCCTATGAACTGTAGCCTGCCAGGCTCCTCTGTCCATGGGATTCTCCAGGCACGAACACTGAAGTAGGTTGTCATGCCTTTCTCAACCCAGGGATCAAATCCTCATGTGTTATATCTTCTGCATTGGCAGGTGGGTTCTTTACCACGAGCAACACCAGGGGAAGCCCCAGAATTTCATCAGGGTATATAATTAGAATGCTATGTTGAAAATTGACTTGAAAAAAATTTTTGTCTTGCTGTTGTTTAGTTATTGATTTGACTTACAGTTATTTTCATTGGTTTATTTTCATATTTGATTTTAGAATCTGGAGTTTGGGTCCTGGTTAATAAATATTTTCCTAGGCTGTCAAGGATATTGCCCTATATTATCTTCTAGAAGGTGTATTGATTTGCTTTCACATCTTGATCAACCATTCTTGTGAAGTTGATTTTTGAGAACATTTTCAGTTAAGGGTCAAATTAAATGTTTGTTTCCAAATAGCCTCAGAGCAAATTATTCAGCACTGCATGTTCCACTGCTCCGAAATATCTCTTCTGTCTAAACTGGTGTCCTTCATACACAAGTATCTAGTTTAGGGTTCCCTATGCTCATCAGTGGATTTATTGGCTTCTATTTGCTCTAGTAAGACTCTTAATTACTGTATATTTATGACTTGGTTTTATATAGATCCACTAAGGAAACAAGATAAATTTATTATGAAGAATTGCTATAAATAAAGGGGATGAGCAATATTCCAAGGGTCTCAAAAGTATCAAATGTAGAAAGCAGCTACAACTTTTAGAATAAAGGATTATGAAAAAGAAGGAGAAGAAGACAATGACAGTGGGGGAAAAAATGCATGATTCAAGTTGCCTACTACAGGCCCTTGAGGCTGCTTCATTGAGCGCTGAGCTTATGAGCCCCATGCACTCCAATTCACTAGCTGGCACACAGGGGAAGAAAGCACAAAACCATCCCACTACCAGACAGCAAAGCACCTCCTCCAGATCTGTCCTAACAGCATCCCTCAGGCTTAATAGCATCAGTGTCTGATATTAAGCCAGCAGGCAGAGGATAAATATTTACATGATCCAACTGCAGGATCAAAAAATCAGGAAACAGATGGGTGAATCTGGAGCTTACAGATAATAAATTGGTAAGACAGTCTTGACTGCTGGTAGAATAATTCTGAAAATTTTGTTCTTATTTAAGCTCATTTTAAACCAGTCAATCCTAAAGGAAATCAATCCTGAATATTCATTGGAAGGACTGATGGTGAAGCTCCAATACTTTGGCTACCTGATATGAAGAACTGACTCACTGGAAAAAGACCCTGATGCTGGGAAAGACTGAAGGCAGGAAGAAGGGAACAACAGAGGATCAGATGGTTGGATGGCATCACCAACTAAATGGACATGAGTTTGAGCAAGCTCTGGGAGTTGGTGTTGAGCAGGGAAGCCTGGCGTGCTTCAGTCCATGGGACTGGAAAGAGTTTCAGACACGACAGAGACTGGACTGAACTGAACTGAGTCAGATCATGAGAGTTTTTCTATTACAAAGATGCCTCTAGTTTCAGAATCTGGATATGGGATGAGAAGAATATCTGACTCATATTGAGTTCTGATGATGAATTACTTAAAAATGATTTTCTCAAGTTTATGAGTTGAATTCTGTGTTTTAATAGCTAATGAAGGTATTCAAATTTTAAAAACTGCCAATTCTGTCCTACCATTTACTCTTAAACTCTTATTTATTATGCATACTCTGTTTTATGAATGTATTATTGAGCATTTGGCTTGACTACCATCAGCCTCCTCCCTCTACCTTTCCTCCTTTAAAAAAGAAAGAAGTTCAAAGAGACACTGGAATAAAGCAAGTGATAAAACAAATACTCACATGTTTATTGGGCTTCCACAGTGACCCAGTGGTAAAGAATCTGCCTGAATTTCTAAACATATTAGTCATTCCTAAAATAAACTTCTTTAGCATAATAGTTGTTTTATATGTTGATTATTTCAGTTTACTTTTGCATCTATATTTCTGAGAGATAACTGCCTTGTTTTAGGTTTTTCTTGTAATTCTCTTTTTAGATGTTGATATTAATTATGCTGGACTCATAAAATTAGTTTAGAAATGTTATTTTTTGCTTATTTATATTTGGACTATTCATATTACCTGTATCTTCTTCAAATATTTTGAAAATTTAAACAGCAAAGCTCTTCAGAAGTTTTCTTTGTAAGAATAATTTTATTGTAGATTTATTTCATAGGTATAGGATATTTAATAGTTTTCTATTTTTCCTTCATTTTTGATATTTTTTCAAGGAATTTGTCAATTACAAACTATGCCAAATTAATTCATATAATACTTAGAGATATACAAATTAATCTATGTCTTCTTATAAAACTGGCCGTTTTGTTATTATGAAAAATCTCTATTTTTCCTTATACTTTAAAACATTCAAACAACTCTTTCTGATATTAAAATACTTATCATTACTTCCTTGGTTTACTATTTGCAGGCATAGTAGGTTTTCATCTATTACTTTCAGTCTTTTTGTGTTCTGTATTTAAAGAACATACAAAGAAACTGTGAGGGTGAAGGAGATGGCGCCAAAGATAGAAAATATTTATGATTTCTTTTTGAGTTGTGTTGCTTTTTTAGTAACACTTTTCCCCCCTGGAGGTTCGGTTATTGTTTTATCTTTAAAGTCTACTAATTTTATTCAGAGTAAATCTCCATGGCCTTGTAGGTCAATTTTCCAAACTATATGGCAGATTTTCTCAATTTAAAAATGTATATATTTTATTTCTTTTGGAAATGGTCTCTTGGAGTATAGTTTTCAATATTAACTCTGTTTCATTATTTTGTTTTATTCTTTGTAGGAACTCCGTGTAAATGTATGGACTTTCCTTCCATATTTATCACTCCCACTCTATACATGTTTTGCTTATGTAATTTTTATTTCTTCTTTGTTTCCTGCCTTCACTGAATGATCTTTCCTATGTTTTCATTTGAATCTAGTTCATTTGTGTGTGTGCTCTGTAATTTGGCCTTCTGTGAAAGAATTTTGTATTTTTTATACATGAATGATACTGGAATATCTTTTATGCATTTGCCAGCTCTTCCTATTAACCATATCATCCACCTGTGATTTAAGTTTTTGAATGTGTTACTTGAAACGGTCTCTTTTACTATATACATACAAGTAATTGTTTAAGGATGTTTAGTCCAGATTGATATGTTCCCTCGTTTTTTTTTGAGATTTGGGGTTTGGGGTTTGGGGTTTTGGGTCCCCCCCCCCGCCCTTGGAAGAGTTACTCATTAGCTAAAATCTTGTAATTCTCACTTTGTTTTATTTTTATTGCTGTTTATGTATTCTGCAAGCAGTTTTCTGTCCATTGAGAAATGTCTCATAATTTACAGAAGAAGCAACATCACCAAGTACAGATGAGAAGTCTGGGATGTTTACTACACTGCTTGGTTCAAGTTCGCCCTCTTCTGTTGTTACAGAGAAGTGCAGTTTCTATAACGGCAGCTTTATTTTGGGAGGAGACTCTGTGTGACTTCTACTTCTTTTGAGCCTTTGCTGGTGGCTCAGAAGGTGAAGAATCGGCTTGCGATGCAGGAGACAGGGTTTCAATTCCTGGGTCAGGAAGATCCCCTGGAGTAGGGCATGGCAACCCACTCTAGTATTCTTGCCTGGAGAATCCCATGGACAGAGGCACCTGGTGGCCTACAGTTCGTGGGTTCGTTCTCCTCCTCCTCCTCTTTTATCTCTAGAAGATTTATTTTTCCTCTGGCTTCCTTCCCTTACATTCACCACCAACCATCTGCAGTTCTTTCGTTTTTTGGCCCCATTGGTGATGAATTTCTAGCATTGCAGTCTAGTCCAAGGTTTTGATTTCAGGATTCAAACCTGTTTTCAACAAGTCCCTGGTCTTTCTGGTGATATATATGCATCTCTGTCAAAACACTTTTGTACCACAACACCTTCTCATGTTAGCTTTTTTATTTGTGGATATTAATTTCTCTACTTACATGTGAAGTGAGGAGGGAAGGAGAAAGTCTCCTAGCATGAATTATGCATGTTTTTATTTGTTCGACTTGCTAATCTATTTGCTTTGTGGAATACATGCGAAAAGATGTGGATTTAAGGGCCGTCCATTTTCCTTCACAAACAGAATCCTCTAAAACTAACTTTTATTTATTTTTATTTATTTATTTTTTACTGATTTTCTTTACACAGGGATGACCCAGAGAGATGGAATTGGGAGGGAGATGGCGGGGGTGGGGGGGGTTCTGGAAGGGGAACACATGTATACCCATGGCGGATTCATGTCAATGTATGGCAAAACCAACGCGATAATGTAAAACTTACTTTTAAATCAAACAGAGTGACATAAAGCAAAATGGAATAGAACAGAAATAGACTGGAGTACATTCACATATAAAGTAGATGGTAAAGTAGATGGTATGTGTATATGCTTACATGTGAGCAAATATCTAAAATCTTTATTTCCTGAATTTTAATAAATGCTCTTATTGTGGGTGTATTTAAAAAAAAAAAGGTAAAGAGAAACATTGTTCCAGAATACGTTTGAGACTTTTTTTTTTGTCCAGATTACGAGAAAAGAATTTCTGATGAGAAAAGTAATAACAGCAACACTGAAACAAGTTTGGGTGCAGATCAGAACAAAGTCTTTTGCAGTAAGAATGGTGAGTCATGTCAAAGGCAGCACCATCAGAACAATGTTAAGTAAGTTGTTATTCTTTAAGAAAGATCCTGAATGTCAAGCTCAGCTAAATTCAATCTTCAGAAAAATTCCAGGGAGAGCAAAACCAACAAATAAAAACAACAATGTTAGACTAAGTATTCGAGTCACATTTTTTTTTTTTGCTTTGGAAGTTTCATTTTACTTGAATATATTAAGATTAGATTTCTTTCCTCAAAATAACTGTTTGCCCCATACCATATGATAAAAAAAAAATCCTTATATGCTTTGAAACTTTCCACATGTAGAGCTTTCCTTACTCTATTTTCTCAACTGCTATTTTTATCTGGTTCCATGATCTAAATAAAATTAATTAACTTGCATATATGAAAGCATTTAAATAACACACACATCCATAGAAAAAAGAAATACATATCGTTGAGAGTCATACCAAACGTCTTTACAATTTTATTGGTTAGTCTAAATATTAGTGTGAAAATTACACACAACTGCAAAGATTGAGTTTCTTAATTAGACCTACTGGACAGCTAATCCATAGTTAAATGTTTTCTGGCGTTGCTTATTATAACCTGCCATATTTGAAACTTAAAATGCAAGTGCACATTTTAAAACTTCAACATTACTAGCTGAGAAAATGATCTCACTACTTTGTTATTTTCTTCAGGGGAGCTGTGAGATTCTGATCCTAAAACTATAAAAGCTATTACAATTTCTGGAATGTTTTGCATGCACTGTGTACTATCTAACACACAAGTAATCTGTTCTCATTTAATTCCTATAACAACCCTCTGAGGTGTCACTGCCCCCACTTTATATGTGAAATAACTGAGGTTTCAAGGTGTTAAACAATTTGCCCACAGGTGCACAACCCTCCTGCTGCCTTCATTCTTCCTAGGCCTGCACTCATCCCTCTCTTTCTACCCCAAACTGGGACCATGTTCATCCCCTGCAGAGGAGCCCCCAACTTCATCTTCACCCTCCTGATCAGAAATTTTCAGAAATGAATGCATTCTATAGGATAAATCCCACTGGCTCAATTTTAAGTATGTTCATGGCCTTTAAGGAAGCTCTGGCAGGCCACTGTTTAAAATCTCACTTCTATTAAGCATAAATTCAGCTGCACTCTACAAAAAAAAAATTAATGTTAGAGGTGAAGAGTAGTAACTATGAATTGTTTTTCAGAAGAAAAGAAGTAACTTGTGACACCCTCATGATACAGAACTTTGCAGGCCTCTCTTACGGTACCTAAGTGCAGATTCTTTTCCTGCTGAGTCATCAGGAAAGCCCCTCTACATACCAGGGGGGCACTTAAAAAAGGTTTCAAAATAAAATAAAGAGCCTTCTCCATATTCCTGGGTGAGAGTGGTAAAGAACCAGCCTGTCAATGCAGGAGATGTAAAAGACCAGGGTTCAATCCATACGTTGGAAAGATCTCCTGGAGGGACAGCCACTCTTGTATTATCACCTCAAAATCCCATGGACACAGGATCTGGTGGGCTACAGTCCACAAGGTCACAAAGAGTTCGACACAACTAAAGCAACTTAATGCAGCATGGCACAAAATTTCTTTATGATAAAATATTCAAGAAGCTCAAGGAACCCCAAGGAGAAAACACAAACCACATCAAGGCACATTATAATCAAATTGTGGAAAACCATAACAAAGAAAATTTATTTTCAAAAATGGAAAGAAACATCTAGACTTGTCTTAAAGTTGCTGAATTCTCTTCTCATATTGAAGAATTAAAGATTAAAAATAAAACCTGAAGTGGAATAAATTGTGTAGGAGAGGGCTTAGATATATGGTGATCTCAATGGATTTGAAAAGTGGCATTTTTTTTTATCAATTCTGTATTTATATTTCTTAATTTCTATAAGAGTCTAATAAGGTAGTATTATCAGCTTGTCTTTAAAAATGCTTTCCTGAAACCCACTGAAGAGTTTGAGTCTTTTCATTAAATAGCTGTCCCAGACTCCTTTGTACCTTGCAATAATCACTGAACTTTTCTTCACAACTCCAGTCAGTAGATTGGTGTTTACTGTGTACAGACCAGGAGAATCAAGTTTGGTTTGGTAACTACAAGGAAATCAAACCCAAAAATATAACAAAATTTGCCAAGAAGATAAACAGAAAACACTGCTGAAGTTAGATACACAATACTAAACACTGAGCATTCAGAAAATGCAGACTAGTCTAAAGAAATATTTAAAATACTCAGTTCTAACCTAGAATTAAATAACACTATTATTTGACTGTTTTCTTCCAAGTTTCGTTAACTTGTTGATGCATAGCTGAATTTATGCATCTGCAAGGTAAAGCAGCTCAAACATTTACAACACAAATCAGTTATGCTGTTTAAAGAGTGTTTCTCACATAATAGATTTTCCTTTAATTTTCTAAAGCAAATGCTTATTCATTTATAACCAAGCACATGTTTTAATATACATTAATTCCAGTAAGTAACTTTTGAAACTAAAAAAACAATCTATATAACTTGTAAATGGAAAGAAATGAATTCATGCCCAAACCTCTGTGATTCCAGATCTGTGGTCATTATTATTATGCTGTACTTTCCTCTAACTAAACTGTACCTGGAAGATACTATATATGATCCTGAGACTTAGTAGCAAAAAAAAACTAATATTACCAATGATGTTAATACCAGGGAGGTTCAGAAGTAAAAGTGGAGGTCATTTACTTCCACTCATGTAAAAGTAAATACTCATGTATATAAGTTCTCTCATTTTTTAAACATTTCTTTATCTGTCTTGGTTACTACTTTCAAGAAAAATGAACACTGCTACTTCTGGAGAATTCTGGGGACTTTGTTTTTTAATCTATTAATATAGAAATTCTGTGAGGTTGAAAAATTGGATATTTAGTAACTGAACAAAGAACAAGAAATATTCATTCTTCTCTATTTTCTCTGTCATTCTTTGAACACAGTTTTTCCAGTAAGTTAGCCAGTACCAACACTAGTTACTGTGTATGTGCTCAGTCATGTCCAACTCTACAACCTTGTGGACTATAGACAGCCAGGCTCTCTGTCCATAGAAGTTTCCAGGCAAGAAATACTGGAGTGGGTTGCCATCCCTACCCCAGGGGATATTCCCAACCCAGGGATCAAACCCACGTCTCCTGAATTAGCAGATGGATTCTTTCATTGAGCCATTAACAGACACATAAATGGTTGAGATGAGATCATAACTTTCCAAAGGAAAAGAGACAAGTGGTACTTTGATGTTTGACTTTCCTCTGTAATGAGGAAAAACAAGTATTTCTGAAATTTTTACAAATGTGAAGGTGGATTTACTAGAATGATATTTGTTTCAATATTAAAATGAATATATGGTGCCTTTTCAGAATCACTTCCATTGGTTTTCTTCTTGCATGCTTTTGAGGTAGATAACTTGTTCTAACTTTGTTGGCATACATTCAAATTCATATGCAGAATTTCTTTTGTGAAGTCATCCAGAAGATATAAGCTAGAACAATGTGCTCAACTGAACAATGCTATCTCCACTTCACAGATGACAGAACTGAGACAGAAAAGTAAAATGACATATTCAATGCCACCGAATGAGTCAGTGGAAAACTCAGGATTACAATTCACTGTCCATGATTTCCGAGACTGAAGTTGGCAGAACTTCTCCCATATTTGGTTTGAGCTTTTTGTTAGCTTTGCAAACTCCAAGACAAACATGAATCTATTTATAACATTGGTGTGGAAATGACACAAACCTCTACTTATAAATATACATGACACATAGATTTTTATCATGAAAGAAATAATTTTAGAAGAAACACGTGATCCATGAGCATTTAGTTTGGGTAAAAGTAAAGAGCACTGTAAGTTAAAATATATATTATACATCCACTTTTTCATTTAATTAAAGCAGATCCTATTTAGTTTGGAACATATTTCTAATGTTCAAAATTTCATACAATTCCAATTTATATATGAATTGACAGGAATACAATCATGTAAATAGTTTATTTTCTTTGAAACTAAAGTCGTAAAGTCAGAGCTTCAACACTAATCCCCAAACTTGGGTCTTAAACCACTAATGACTATGCATCTCATTTACATAAACATTTTATATTCTGAGCTGATGACAGTGCAGGGAAAGTTCAAATTCCTCTAAAAGACGACTTAGCCCTAAAACAGTGGTTCTCAGAATGATTCTGGGACCCCTGGGAGTTCTGGAAACCTTTTCACTGGGTTAAGTATGGTCAAGGCTATTTTCATACTACTAAGATATATTTATGCCATTTTTATTATCATTCTCTCATGAATGTCTCTGGATGCTATATCACATTTAATGACATTACTGCTTTGAAAGCTAATGTTAATAAAGGGTTTCCTTGGTGACTCAGCCTAAGGAATCCACCTGCAATGCAGGAGACACAGAGATGCAGGCTCAGTCCCTGTGTTAGGAAGATCCCTTGGAGGAGGGCACGGAAACCCACTCCAGTGTTCTTGCGGGAAAATCCCATGGACAGAGGAGGCTGGAAGGCTGCTGTTACATGGGGTCACAAAGAATCCGACGTGGCTGCAGGGACTGAGCATGTACACACAAGAACTTATTGATAAGTGCTTGTAAAATCTCATGATTGAATTTTGCTTTTTCATTTTTAATTTCTAATATGATGAATATGAATAAATACCGCTACATAATAAAACCTCCTTAAAGTATTTGATAATTTTAAGGCTGGAAAGACCACCAAAAGCTTTCCATTACAGAAGATGAATTCCTAATTTTAAAAGAGGGAAACAGCTCCCTGGTGGCCACTTTTGAGGTTCAGCTTTGAGAAATCTTCTGAAGTTCCTTCAGGTTTATATAGGTTTTCAAATTATTCTATAGGCCACTTAACAACTTGCAATAAACCAATTACTCTATAATCTAGCCACATGTATATGTTTGTCTTCATCGAAATTCAGACCAATAAGTCGTCTTTTCAGTCAAGAGAAAAAGATATTTCCATGACAGAAAGGACTAAAATTCACTAAGAAAGCACTGTGACCAGGGAATGGTGAAAAATCTTCCCTAACACCTAGCAAGCATGTGTTTAAATGACAGGAAATAGTCTAGAAATGCAGGTAAGGTATGGAATGTGCAAAGGCCTTAAATGTCAAGTTGAATAATTTACACATTATCCTTTGGGACATGTGTTCTTACACCTGCCTAGAAGTTTAATAAAATACAGATTCCCATGCCTCACTCCAGACATGTTAATCATACGAATCTGTATTTTATCAAAGCCTCTCAGACATTTATTGGCCAGATATTTTACACAGACTTAAATGATGGAAAAATGGTTGCAGTTGGGGAATTGAAGCAATCAGGTATGTGTATTAGAAAGAATTCTCAGGTTTTGCCACTGGCTGTGTGGCCAAGGGTTGTATCACTGATTGTGAGACAGAATAAGAAGACAGAGAAAATAAGACCTTGTCAATAATAGAGTCAAGAGATTATAAAATAGTAACAATAGGGAAAGATAAATGATTATCAATAAAAGAAGCATTTAACATGAACCTCTTTCATGCATGTCTCCCTAATTTAGAAAATATTTTCCTTGCATATACCAATTGTACAATAATATTTCAAAAGTGTTCTCTTATCCCAACTTCGAGATCATATCTAAGAAACTCTCAATTTCACTTCACAGGAAGTTTTCTAAATGCACATTTCAATCACTTTACTGTATCAAACTTTAACAGTCCTGGGTTACAACAGTCATAATCAACTTCCAGAGGCCTCAGTGCCAAACATCTAGGGATCTCTCTCTCTACTTTGTGTCTGCAGAGTCATTCAAAATATCCAGTCCACAAGAAGCCTTCCAAATATAGCTTACTTCTTCAAATCTACCTTACTTCTCCAAATCTACCTTACTTCTCAAATGTAAATTGAGTTCTACAGTTCCAGCTAACGGTTACCCTTTGCCCAGGTATCATCCCTTGCGTGGTTCTGCCTGGAAATCTCTCATTCAAAGATACAAAGTGATAAAGAGGTTTCTTCATTGATTCAGTAGGCAGTGTGTTGTGATCCACCATCATTAGAATTTAACAAATGCTACTGTTCATTCTTATATGCTGTGATCACTGAAGAAGCAGAGTATAAAGATTACTGCTTGTCACACAATATGAGTAGTTTTTTATTTTTGATGAATGGAAAATTCAAAGAACTTATTAAATGGGAAATTATCTTTTCTCTAGGGTATAGTATTGCTATACATATTAAAACTAATTCACCTACTGTATTTGGCATATAATAGGCAACTTAAAAATGTTAGGTATTATTCCTATAAATACATACATATATGTGTGTGTGTGTGTGTGTGTGTGTGTGTGTGTGTGTGTGTGCATATATATACACACACATACATACATACATATATATATATACAGGGCTTAAGCCAAATATATAGAGTTTAAGCCAAAACTGAAATAGATGACCTAGTAGTTATGTTTTACAATGTATGACTAATAAAATCTCTGGATAAAGCCTTTACTTTGCCAAAATGCAAAAGATAACTCCTCTCAATATACTGCTTATAGAATTTTTTTAAATGAAGAATAGAAGCTAAAAATTGTATCCTAAATAACAGCAGAAATTTCAAATTATCAGGGGAAGGTATGGCATGTTTAAACTGAAAAAAAAAGTATCATTACTTCTGATTATGCTCCCCATGATCATACAAGTTGAAAACGATAAATAACATCTAATAAGTATATACACATATAATGGCACTCTTACGCTGATGATACCCATAAATATGTTTACTTGGGGGGCATTTCTACATAGGCAAATATGTCATCAGCAAACTGATGACATATTTATTTCTTCCTTCCTCATCCTTACATGTTTCATTTCTATTTACTGTCTCATTGCACTAGCTCAGACTTTCAGGATGATGTTGAGAAAGAGTAATGACAGAGGACATTCTTGCGTGCTTTCATTCTTAGGGGGTGATCATTCAGTATCTCACAATTCAGTATGGTAAAAGCCATAAGTTCTTCGCAGATTTTTTTTTTTTAATCAAGGCAGTTGCTTCTATTCCTGGTTTGCATCATTAATGAGTGTTGAATTTTGTCCAATGCTTTTTCTTCATGTTAATATATCATGATGTTACTTTTCCTCTTTATTTTGTCGATATGGATCACACGAATTGATTTTCAAAATTCAATCAGCCTTGCCTACTTCAAATAAACCCCACTTTATTATGCTGTATAACATTTTTACATTTACAAATTTTATTTGCTGTGCTTTATGTGGGATTATTACTATTATCCTATAACAGTAAATAGCTGACAGAATTATACTTATGCTACTATTATAAACAGTATATGATATTAACTAATTATCTTTAACAAATGCTGCCCTACAAATAAAACTGGCTTCTGACTTTTGTATATTGATTCTATTCCCAGTCAAATTGGTAAGCTACTCAAAAATGGTGTTTTCCTTATATTTGAGCACTTCACCCATGAAAAATGATCATATTATATTCTAATTCTTTAATTATATTATTTCTAATTCTTTAATTTTTATTCTAATTCTTTAATTTCTATTTTTGTTTTATTTATTGCACTATATAAAACACATTTTATGGTAATTATATTAATCAGACTTAATAATAATGGCTATCCTGTTCTTAATTACAAAGAAACAGGTCCTAATAACTAAAGTTTTTGATGATTTAATTTCTCTTGATTTTCGTTATTACATAAATATCATGAATGCAAGGTAGATTGAAGAATTAAGGTCAAAAATATGATAAACACATAGTGTTACTTTAAGGGAAAAAAGTCTAACAAAAGCCATACAAGATTACTACTGAGGGAAGTTCAAAACTTATTATTAAAGTCATTCACAAGATCTGCCTTATCTCTGTATTTCTGATGACTTCAGTTCTTTCATATTTGGCTAAATTAAACCTCTGGGAATTCGGAGGGAGACAGATAAAGGATGATAAGTCTAGAACATAAATGTATTTGTATCTTCCAGGCACCAAAGGGCAATACCAACCTTGAATCACATTAAGTGTTTGGCCTGGGATGTTTTCTTTCAAGAGAATACACCAGCAAAATGAGCAAGAATATTCCATTGATTACAAATTCTCAGAGGTTTCTATTATTGTTTTCAATAAGCAGGTAAAGAAGCAGATTTTTTATCTGAGAGCTTTGCAGGAAGGCACACTTTCTCACACATACTCTCTCAATGAGAGCAAACATACCTAAGAATGCTTCTTTAAAGCCCAAACCTGCTTAGATGTAAAGCTGGTGTTCTAATTCCCAGTGGTTATATTCTCACAAAGGATGATTTAGCATGTCTGTGTTCTCTGATTGACTTGTGATCGATGTTCTCCTTGCATCTACGTTAAAAATAAATGTGTACTGAATTCTGGCTATGTATAGAATATACCTGGTATACTGCAATGAAACAAAGAAGCTGACTATACTATAGTTTAAAATCTATGTAGTGTTATGCATTATTCATGCCTAGATGAATACTACATGTATTCATACTACAAAGCCATATATCAAAAGATGCATATTGAAAATAAATGTATCTAATAGCTTATGCAAATACCACATGGGGAAAAAAGTGAAAGATATAATTAAAGTGAAATGCAATAAACTGGGAACAACTGCCTAGTGAAATGAAATCAAATTTTATTTTTAAAAAGGCACTAAATATAGACTGGTTTTAAAAGTATGTATATTATCTTCTAGGATCCTCAACTATTATGTGGTTGTTAAAATGTTGTTTTGTCAATATCTCCAGCCAGTGTAAAGACGCCTGGTTGCTCACAGAGAGATCCCACTTAATTCCATTGCTTTTGTAACATACTTTGAGATATTTGTTTTACCATTTTTATCTCATTTGTTGGGCTCTTTGATTATTTACTTCTGAAATTACTTCAAACACAGGAACATAAAAAATGATTGATTTAAAACATGAAATTTGGCAAGTGATTATACATAATGTGCTCTAATTACTTGCTGTGGAGCTTTTATCCTATGAATTTTTCATAAGAATAAAAAGTGCATGATAAGTCATTAATTGATGATTTTTCTTTCATTTAATAGTGAATATATCTTGTAACTTATAGATTCAGACAATTTTTCTGATGGACTGAAGTTATAATACTTTTTCAAATGTTTTGTAAACACATGGTTAAAGCTATTACTATCTAAGTAAATCATGTGAATTTATTTCCAACTACTGTAATTATTTTTAATCAATGGGCTGCTAAAAATCCCAAGTAGACTGGAAATGTTCTATTCCATATGTACATGTTATAAACTTGCCAAAATATATGTATTTTTAAGAATAATACAAGATTGTAAGCACTAGCCAACTGAAATCAAGTTTCTCTTTGGTCCATATTTTTACAATTCATAATTTTTTTTGATCTCATATATTAGAAAGACTTTAAATGCATTTCAATTACTTTCGAGGAAATTTCTGACAACTTACTGATATAGTAGAGACATCAAATTTGGAGGAATTAAAGGAGAAAAAAAAAAGGGAGGAAGAGATTAAGGGGAGAAAAGAAATTGTAGTGACCAGTAAGACATGCTAAATTCATAACAGCAGATACTACTACTTTTTAACAATATAATTAACAGTTATGAAACTTTTCTCAAGGTTAACACTGCATTTATATTTTTACTCTAAAATAGGTTACAGCTTTTAGGTATAACTCATTTCATTTAGAACCTGACATATTGAATAAGGTAGGGTTTGAAGTTCACATACACCTTGACATACAAACAGCATTAGCATTAGAGGAAGTTTAAGATACAAATACTATGATTAAATACTCTCTAGTTGTTAGCCATTCCATTACACTCTAGTCTCCTAGAGCTATCACAACAAATTATCACAAACTAGATAGCTTAAAACACAGAAGTATACTCTGTCATATTTCTGGAGCCCTTCTAGAAGTCTGAAATGGAAGTGCCAGCAGAGCATGCTCCCTCTGAAGGATCTGGGAAGAAATCACCAGGTCTCTGACCTAAAGCAAGTTCATGAATAAGCAGGTCAATTCCAAATAGGTTTCAAGGCTTCAGTATGCCTTTTTCTGCTCAGGCCACTCCACTCCCCAGGCCTGTGAGGTCTTACAGGCCCTACCTTTGGGCTGTGTGTGCCCCAGACTGGCCTCTGACTCTGCATATGTGACACCTGCTTGTTTACATGAACAAAAAATAATAAATAGTGGACACCATTTGGAACTGATTTTAATCACAAAATCAACAATTACCAAAAAAAAAAATGCTTCTAATTTCAAACTAAAAGAGAATAATGTTTTTGAGGATTCTTAGGACACATGACTTTCTTTGATAAATACAACATATGTTAAGTACAGAGGGTAGAAAATAAAACACACAGGTTGAATAAAGTCTGTATCATCCTTAAATTTAAACACAAAAGAAGAGAAACTAAACACAAGTTGAAATTCACAGTATCTCCCAGTGAGACTATTAGGCAAGGCAAGTGATACACTGGGAACATGTGATTATGTAAGAGCAAAACCAATTAAGAGTAAAACACCATAGAAAGGAACAGATCAGTTATCTAAAAGAGTAAAAGAGTGAATTCAGTATAGAGGTAGAAGGTGACTGGACAGAGTAGCTGCTAAATTTGGGGGAGACTGAATTGGCTGGGGAGGAGCAATAGGAAGTTAATGGAAACTTGCGGGAGGGAAATACAAAATAAGTGAGCTGAAAGAATCAAATGAGGAAAGACCCCTCAAGTCACTATATTATTTACCTGGGAATCCATATAAAGTGTTTTGAGCTGCAACCCCTAAGGAGATTTTTATGACCAAAATGTCCATTTCTGTGAGCTGCCCTGTGTCCTGTCAAAATGGGCCAGTTATAAGCTAAGAGTATGAAAAGCTGTTAAGTCTGTTTCTGAAAGTTTGTCTGTAGCACAGATTTATTAAATCAAAGCCCATGGCGACACAATAATCCATAAACATAATTTTATATTAAGATGAAAATAGTGTATCTGCAATCATTCAGTCCAGCATTGCCATTGACAATTACTGAATTAAATGTCCTATGCTCAACAACATGAAAGACTCACCAGTAATATTCCATTTTACTCATCCCAATCTAATCTGTTCTGATAACGAGAGCCTGGTTTTGATATGTCCCAAATTCATAATTTCACATATTTATCAGAACAGTAAAGCACAAGGGTAGCCTTAATTGAGTCATCTTTTCCATCTCTGGAATTCCATACTTAAAAGAAACTGGAACTAGTATGGATACCGACAGTCCCCTGGAGATGGAAATGGCAACCCACTCCAGTATTCTTGCCTGGGAAATCCCATGGACAGGGGAGCCTGGTGGGCTACAGGCCACGGGGTCACAAAGAGGCAGACACAACTCAGCAACTGACAGTCCACTTGAGCTGTCATAAGAGAATTCCACAGCCCAGATGGCTTACATAGGTCACATTTACTTTTTCACAGTTCTCAAGGCTGGGTGCCAAGACTGTGCTGCTAACAGAGTTGGTTTCGGGTGAGACCTCTCTTCCTGGCCTGCAGATGGCTGTCTTCTTGTGTCTTCATGTGACCTTCCACTGTGGGCATGCACACTCCTGGTATCTCTTCCTATAAGACCACCAGGCCTACTGGATCAGGGCCCCACCTTCCTGAGCTCATTTAACCTTTACTGCCCTCTCAAAGGCCTTATCTAATAATGGGGTTTAGAGCTTCAGCATATTAATTGGGGGAGGGGTGACTATCATGGGATCACAAAGAGTCGGATACAACTGAGTGACTCACACACACACACACACCAACCACATTTCAGTCAGTAACACCATGAATAGCACAAAATGAAAGATAGCGAATTTTGATGCCAAAGTCACGTCTGTTTAGTTGTGATAATAAAGCTCTTTACATTAGCAACAAAATTAGTCTCTTGCTGGCAGTCAGTATTAACAACAGATTTTTCCCCCAGCAAATGGATCCACTTCTTCTAAAGCCTTTCAGTATGTCTGCAGATTATTAAGCAAACCTCCCTCTGTCGTAAACATTATGCAAGAAAAACTCCATACTAAATGAAATTACACTCTAGCTGCAAGAAGTGCGATCATAAAGATTCGAGAAATCTGAGAATAATTTAAACCTATCAGATAATTCTAACAAGATAACTTTTCTTTCTTATACTTAAGTGGACAATTCCTTTAACTTTTTGCAAAGATGTCTACTTAATTACAACAAGGAATTACATAGTTAATATGCTGGCATAAGTACTCATAACAACAAATATAGCAGAATGACGTTTTTGTAACATGTGGAGTCCTTTATCACAATTCTTCCATTTATTTCTGGAATTGAGAGATGCTTTGGTTGTGCAGATATAACTATGCAAACGACACTGTCTGGCTTCAATGGGGCTTTCAAATGTTTGCCCAAGTGGAATTTAGGTCTGAGGCATCTGAGGTATAATCAAATTCGAATGCGGATTACTGGAAGGGGAATGTCAGGAAGTCCTTTAGTGTTTGTGGCATAAATAGCTTTTGAAACAGCAGGAGAAAAGAACTGCCTGAAGGCTCACTGAAGGCTTCACATATTTTCATTTTCAGAAGAATATCCTGAAACTAAAACTATCATCAATATATTAAGATGACCACATTTTTCTTCTTTTTTCCTACATTTCAAATCTGTACCAGAGAAACAATAATATAAAAATACCTCTTAGAGCTGTGGAGCTTATGGGGAAATCCGTTGGGAGCTTATTTTTAAAGCATCTATTGTTTCCCTTGGCATGAAATATGAAAAAATTATTCTGCAGGATAAAATATTAAGGATTCCCATGTATTATTTTATCAGTGCTGGACTGCTCACTATAATACCCTCTAAAATGTAGTTATCATGTCTAATTTAAATTCTGCAACTTTCTCTCAGTTAGATCAATATCACTCAACTGGGTGCAGAAACCTGTGGATAGCAGCTGTTACAAACCTTTATCCTTCAGACAAACTGGGATCTTGGTATATTTCAGGTCTCCAGTTCTCCTGAACATAGCTCTGTGAAAGTCTTGGAGTCTCTTATTGCACAAGTGAACACTATTTACTTTACTCTTCTGAGAAGAGAGGACATCTATTTGAGGTCTCTAATGATTCATATAAGCCAGAGGAAGTCTTATGACTTGCAGAAGAACACTGTGGCTAAATCTCCAAATGAATTGCAATTGTGACACTAGAATATAAGATGTTCTGACATCAGGGCTTAATGATCTGTTCCCCTATACCATGGAAAGGGCACTGGACAGGTGAGGGAATTTCTGTTTTACACCTTCACCATCCTGAATGAGACTTAAAAGATTTTTGAGTATTTGGAGGTCTCATTACTGGGCATGCTCATATTAAAGAAGTCCGGGTCTTTATGTGCCTTGGACAGTAGTTTACAACATGGAACTAGGGCTCTGGAGCCACCAGAAGTTGGAATGACATCTTACAGAAGAAATGTCTGGTGACAAACTCGGGTGATAAAATTCTGTTCACTGACTACTTCATACATTTATTGACTCACAATAACTATTTTGCATCTCTATAATTATTTAGTATCTCTATATGCTGAGCAGAATTCTGGATACTGGAGACACAAAATAAAACAGATAAAGTGCTGCCCTCACAGAGCTTAGAGTCTAGCAAGAGGAGGCATGCTAAATAAAGACATCACGTGCACTGAAGAAATATAATTAAACATTTTAAAAAATCTTCTAATTAAGAAAACTTCTCACAAAGGTAGAAGAGAAAGAAAACAATATTGTTACTGAATAAACATTAAACCAGAATGTGTTGTGCATCACAGGTGATCTGCTAAAACATTGCAAAGATAGTTATCTCTACCCTTTTATGGGACAAAGCAGGTACAACCCACTACACACGTGTTCTCCAAATAAACAAGAGCTGGATCTCAGGTGAGGTAACTGCACTGAACTGCCTGTCATCCACAGCCCATTCTAAATTTATTGGGTAGCTGGGGTGGTCCTTGCAATTGCTAACGGGCTTTATCAAAGGAAAAATTTACTGCTCTTATCTTTATAGGAGGTAGTGCTGCAAACTGGAGGAGATGCTTGTGATCACAGCCTTCCACATAAGCCAGGAGACAAGAGTCCCTGCCTTCCTGGAAGATTACATACTGGAGACTGCTCCCAGATCCCTGGGAAGAAATTCCTGAAGTCATTAAGTTGGCAAAAGGCTATTTAGCTTTTAAACAAATTTACATACATAGGAGATAGGAAGAACTTAAAATTACAAATTTTCTAAAGTTTTAAGTAAAGTTTTAAGAAAAGTAGTAAGTCCTTTCTCTTATTTTCAACTGGGAGGATTAAGCTTTTTATTTTTATTTTGAATCTCCCCTTACAATCTCCTCCCTATGATACTAAAAAATAGTAGCATTACACTTTTCTAATAATCTCCATTGCTATTTTTACCTTTTTCTGGGCAAGCAGCAGACATTGAAGTATCTAGCAAGTCCAGTAAAATTAAAGAAACTCTTTCTTTGAAGTTCACAATAAAACAAATATTTTGTTATCTATTTCATAATTTTAACTTTTTTTTCCTGCCATAAACAAGTGAGTAACAGCTTTCGTCTCCCTTCCTGGAGAAGAGTTCTGGGTTAAGGGAAAAAAAAAACTATCCCCAAAGAAATGTTATCTATATTTTAACAGTTCTTTTGGAACTGGGAAGAAAAAAAAGATATTGCTTCTTCAAATACTGAACCCCTTTAGATCACTTTGTTTTGATGAAGAGAAAAGAAAGTGTTGGACTAGGGTACTATGACAATGTCCAAAGGTAGAAAAAGAAAAGGAAAGGAACCAGCACCATCTGTTTGTCAGTGGAGTTTCCAGTGTCAGTTCCACTTACAGAAATTAATTGGTGTGTGTGTGCATGCTCAGTTGCTTCAGTTGTGTCTGACTCTTTGCAACCCCAGACTGTAACTCACCACATTCCTCTGTCCATGGGATTCTCCAGGCAAGAATAATGGAGTGGGTTGTCATTCCCTACTCTTGGGGATCTTCCCCACCCAGGGACTGAATTCACGTCTCCTGCATTTCCTGCATTGCAGGTGGATTCCTTACTCACGGAGCCACCAGAGAAGCCCAATTAATGAGGTATCAGTTCAGCCATTCAGTCATATCCGATTCTTTGCGACCCATGAACTGCAGCACGCCAGGGCTCCCTGTCCATCACCAACTCCCGGAATCCATCCAAACCCATATCCATCAAGTCGGTGATGACATCCAACCATCTAATCCTCTGTTGTCCCCTTCTCCTCCTGCTCCCAATCCTTCCCAGCATCAGGGTCTCTTCCAATGAGTCAACTCTTCTCATGAGGTGGCCAAAGTATTGGAGTTTCAGCTTCAACATCAGTCCTTCCAATGAACACCCAGGACTGATCTCCTTTAGGATGGACTTGTTGGATCTACTCCTTGCAGTCCAAGGGACTCTCAAGAGTCTTCTCCAACACCACAGTTCAAAAGCATCAATTCTTCGGCGCTCAGCCTTTTTCACTGTCCAACTCTCACATCCATACATGACTACTGCAAAAACCATAGCCTTGCTTAGACAAATCTCTGTTGGCAAAGTAATGTCTCTGCTTTTCAGTATGCTATCCAAGTTGGCCATAACCTTCCTTCCAAGGAGTAGGTGTCTTTGGATTTCACGGCTGCAATCACCAGGTACAGTGATTTTGGAGTCCCAAAAAATAAAGCCTGACATTTTCCCACTGTTTCCCCATCTATTTCCCATGAAGTGATGGGACCAGATGCCATGATCTTAGTTTTCTTAATGTTGAACCTTAAGCCAACTTTTTCCACTTTCCTCTTCCACTTTCATCAAGAGGCTCTTTAGTTCTTCTTCACTTTCTGCTATAAGGGTGGTGTCATCTGCCTATCTGAGGTTACTGACATTTCTCCTGGCAATCTTGATCCCAGCTTGTGCTTCTTGCAGCCCAGCGTTTCTCATGATATACTCTGCATATAAGTTAAATAAGCAGGGTGACAATATACAGCCTTGACATACTCCTTTTCCTATTTGGAACCAGTCTGTGCAGTTCTAACTGTTGCTTCCTGACCTGGATACAGGTTTCTCAAGAGACAGGTCAGATGGTCTGGTATTCCCATCTCTTTCAGAATTTTCCACAGTTTATTGTGATCCTCACAGTCAAAGGCTTTGGCATAGTCAATAAAGCAGAAGTAGATGTTTTTCTGGAACTCTCTTGCTTTTTCGATAATCCAGCAGATGCTGGCAATTTGATCTCTGGTTCCTCTGCCTTTTCTAAAACCAGCTTGAACATCTGGAAGTTCACGGATCATGTATTACTGAAGCCTCGCTTGGAGAATTCTGAGCATTACTTTACTAGCGTGTGAAATGAGTGCAATTGTGGGGTAGTTTGAGCATTCTTTGGCATTGCCTTTCTTTGGGATAGGAATGCAAACTGACCTTTTCCAGTCCTGTGGCCATTGCTGAGTTTTCCAAATTTGCTGGCATATTGAGTGCAGCACTTTCACAGCATCATCTTTTAGGATTTGAAATAGTTCAACTCGAATTCCATCACCTCCACTAGCTTTGTTTGCAGTGAGGCTTTCTAAGGCCCACTTGACTTCACGTTCCAGGATGTCTGGCTCTAGCTGAGTGTGAGTGATCACACCATCATGATTATCTGAGTCGTGAAGATCTTTTTTATAATTAATTGGTAACACCACCTAAATCAGAATACAGTTAAGATGTAGGCCTCCATCCCTATAGTATGATAATTTCCAAGTCTTAGAATTCATTTAGAGAAGTAAAGTCTTTTATTATTTATCAAATAGATAAATAATAAATAGACAAACTGCTCTCTTCTCTTCCTGCAAGATTCAACCATCCTCCCCACCCCAGATACCTATTCAGAGAGCTCACTCTTTCCCTTTCATTAGGTTCTCTCGCATATGTAATTTTCTCAGAGAGGTTTTACCCTACTACCCTACATAAACAGCACCTTCTCTGTTACATTGAGAACTTCCCTATCCCATTCATTTGTATTTGTTAACACTTATATTTCCTTGTACTTCCCCCAGGACTTACACAACCCCTGACATGTTCAGGGTAAAACTCTCAAGTGCAGACTGAGTCACTTTCTCTCTTGTAACCTCTACAAAACCCTCTTCTATTCAATAAACAACTTTCTCAGTAAATCTGGAACTGAAGTCTTTTTCCTCTTCTTCTCACATTATTGCATATTTTCATTTACCTAGGTTACTGTGTGCATATTTATCTCATAACATTTGCTTCCTTCAATGTACACAACTCTACTATAAGAATTAAAGGCCTTTTAAAGCAAAGACTGTGTTCCGTTGCTCTTTAAACCCTAGAAGCACAGAAGCTAACAAACTGCCTGATATATAACATGTGCCAAATAATCAGTTGCTAAATATTATGTTATTCAGATATATATATATATACACATATAAATATTAAAATCTATAACTTCCTGTAAGGTGAAATCTTTTATAATAAAGCAAATTTAAATATACATATGCACACACAGAGAAAGGAACATGAATTCATTAGTTTTCCCAGGAAACTATTGGAATTTGGATGCAGGAATTCACTGCCCTACCCAAATAGATGAACTGGACTGATAAACCTATTCTTAAAGTTATTTGAGATTAGGAAGGTGTTCAAATTCTTCTTATGTGACACTGTATAGACAGCCTGCTCCTCCATTTTCTAATGATAGTGGATCCATTACTGTACTTCTGAGGAGCCATTTTGAAGTAGAGTCAATTTTCTCTACATTGTCCTTTCTTGTTTGAGATTATTCTATAAGCCCAAAAGATTTGTGACTGATGATACTTTTTTCTTCCTTTCCCTTTTTCTACATTTGGACACTGTCACAGGAACCTGGGCCAATAGTTTTCACATCATGGAAAGAAAGAGAAAGACTGAAAAAGATTTACTATCTGAAAGGGCAAAATGTATTTCCTTCAATTCCAAGGCACCATTATAACATACACAACACTGATAAAAACTGTTGCGGGGACAGAACTTTTTTTCCTTAACCTCAAAATCATCTCTGAGAAAAGAGAATGCTATAAATAGCTTGTTTACCACAGAAAAATGTAAACTAAAATAACTGAATGACAGTAGATTTATTTAATCTCAACTCCATAGAAGAACTCTGAAATTATAAAACATGAGTCATTATCTGAATCTATTAAGTATTAAAAGGTGAAAGAAAGCCCCCAAATTGGATCACTTTATATTAAAAATTCATAAAACATTTTTATAATTTAAAAGTTATATATCATATATATCTGTACTCTTTAATGTTTTATATGGTTAGGTAGATATTTTCCTTAGGTCAACTAAAGAGGATAAAATGGGTCATGGGCTTAGTATTAAAATCATTCAAGTTATTGGATTCCTTTTTTCTGATCATATGTTATTATATGTTAAAACAAAAAAATGGATGAATAAATACATACATAAGAATGGCACACTTGGAATTTAAATTTATGTGAATTTAGTGATTTTAAATAGTCAAATATTCTGAAAATACATTGTGCATTGGAAATAGCTCTGGTCTAACAGACCTGGGTATTACATGATTACTAGAAACAGGTCTGGAGCCTTTCAGCAAAGTCATAGGGGATTATCTCCATTCTTGTATGCAAAGAAAACAGGACAGGAGAGCAGAAGTGCTCCTGAGGAAGCTATGACTTCCCTCTAGTCAGGATCCTCTCCAGTCAGATTAATAAACCTGTGACCAAACAGCCATTCTCTCTGAGATTCACAGAGTGTTTATCAGGAATTAAACACTATGGCAGAAAGCAAAGAAGTAAAGAGCCGCCTGATGAAAGTGAAAGAGGAGAGTGAGAAAGGTGGCTTAAAACTCAACATTCAGAAAACTAAGACCTTGGCATCTGGTCTCATCACTTCATGGCAAACAGATGGGGAACAATGGAAACAGTGACAAACTTTAATTTGTCACTCCAAAATCACTGCAGATGGTGACTGCAGCCATGAAATTAAAAGACGTTTGATCCTTGGAAGAAAAGTTATGACCAACCTAGACAGCATATTAAAAAGCAGAGAAATTACTTTGCCAACAAAATCCATCTGCTCAAAGCTATGGTTTCTCCAGTAGTCATGTATAGATGTGAAAGTTGGACTATAAAGAAAGCTGAGTCCCAAAGAATTGATGCTTTTAAACTGTGGTGTTGGAAAAGACACTTGAGAGTCCCTTGGACTGCCAGGAGATCCAACCAGTCCATCCTCATGGAAATCAGTCCTGGATATTCATTGGAAGGACTGATGCTGAAGCTGAAACTCCAATACTTTGGCCACCTGATGCTAAGAACTGACTTATGGGAAAAGTCCCCAGTGCTGGGAAAGACTGAAGGGGGGAGGAGAAGGGGACGCCAGAGAATGAGATGGTTGGATGGCATCACTGACTCAATGGACATGAGTTTGAGAAAACTCTGGGAGTTCGCGATGGACAGGGAAGGCTGGCATGCTGCAGTCCATGGGGTCACAAAGAGGCAGATATGACTTATGAAGTGACCTGAAACACTATGTAAAATAATTAGGAAATGTCACGTAGCTATAAAGGATAATTAAATATATGTTTTCAGTCTCTCCTTTGAGTTTGGTTACTGAAATCCATGTACCAAGGTGGAAGTGGGACAGGATATGTTGTTGTTGTTAAGTCACTAAGTCTTGTCTGACTGTTTGCAACCTAATGGACTGTAGCACGCAAGGCTCCTCTGTCCTCCACTGTCTCCCAAAGTTTGCTTAAACTCATGTTCATTGAGTCGATGATGCTATCTAACCATCTTATTCTCTGCTGCTCCCTTCTCCAATTGCCTTCAATCTTTCCCTGCATTATGTTTTTTTTCCAATGAGTCAGCTCTTTGCATTAGGTGACCAAAGCATCGAAGCTTTAGCATCAGTCCTTCCAATGAATACTTAGGGTTGATTTCCTTTAGGATTGACAAGTTTGGTCTCCTTACAGTTTTCAAACAATTCACAAAAGCCTTCTCCAGCACCAGATCTCGAAAGCATCAATTCTTTGGTGCTCTACCTTCTTTATGAGCAAGACCTAGTTTACCCCACAGCCAGTAACTCTTATCAGAAAGCTTCCACAAGCCTCTTATCCTCATCCATCAGACGGCAGAAAGAATGAAAACCACAACCACAAGAAACTATCCAAATTGATCACATGGATCACAGCCTTGTCTAACTCAATTAAACTATGAGCTATGCCATGTAGGGCCACCCAAATGGAAGGGGCATGGTGGAGAGTTCTGATAAAACGTGGTCTATGGGAGAAGGAAATAGACCTGATGCAAACCACCTCAGCATTCTTGCCTTGAAAACCCAATGAACAATGAAAAGGGAAAAAGATATGACACTGAAAGATGAACTCCCCAGGTTGGTAGGTGCCCAATATGCTACTGGAGAAGAATGGAGAAAAGGGTCCAGAAAGAATGAAGAGGTTGAGACAAAGTGGAAACAATACCCAGGTGTGGATGTGTCTGGTGGTGAAAGTAAAGTCTGATGTTGTAAAAACAATATTGCAAAGGAACTGGAACATTAGGTTCATGAATCAAGGTAAATTGGATGTGGTCAAACAGGAGATGGCAAGAGTGAAGATAGACTTTTTAGGAATCAGTGAACTAAAATGGGCCATAATGGGTGAATTTAATTCGGATGACCATTATATCTACTACTGTGGGCAAGAATCCCTTAGAAGTAATGGAGTAGCCCACGTAGTCAACAAAACAGTCCAAAATGCAGTCATTGGGTGCAATCTCAAAAATGACAGAATGATCTCTGTTCATTTCCAAGGCAAACAATTCAATATCACAGTAATCCAAGTCTATGCACCAACCACTAACACCGAAGAAGCTGAAGTTGAACAGTTCTATGAAGACCTATATGAACTTCTAGAACATCAGGGAAAAAAAATAAGATGGCCTTTTCATCATAGGATACTGGAATGCAAAAACACGAAGTCAAGAGATACCTGGAGTATCAGGCAAGTTTGGCCTTGGAGTACAAAATGAAGCAGGAGCAAAGGCTAACAGAGTTTTGCCAAGTGAACACACTGGTCATAGCAAACATGCTCTTCAAACAATACAGAAGATGACTCTACACATAGACATCATCAGATGGTCAATACCAAAATCAGATTGATTATATTCTTTGCAGCCAAAGATGGAGAAACTCTATACAGTCAGTAAAAACATGACTACGAGCTGATGGTGGCTCAGATCATGAACTCCTTATTGAAAAATTCAGATTTAAAGTTAAGAAAGTAGGGAAAACCTCTAGGCCACTCAGGTATGACCTAAATCAAATTCCTTACAATCATACAGTGGAAGTGACAAATAGATTCAAGGGGTTAGATCTGATAGAGTGACTGAAGAACAATGAACAGATATTTGAAACATTGTACAGGAGGCAGTGATCAAAACTATCCCCAAGAAAAAGAAAAGCAAAAAGGCAAAGCAGTTTTCTGAGGAGGCCTTACAAATAGCTGAGAAAAGAAGAAAAGCTAAAGGCAAAGTAGAAAAGGAAAGATATACCCATTTGAATGCAGAGTTCCAAAGAAGAGCAAGGAGAAATAAGCAAATCTTCTTCAGTGATCAGTGAAAAGAAACAGGCAAAAAATAGAATGGAAAAGACTTGAGATCTCTTCAAGAAAATCAGAGGCACCATCTTTCATGCAAAGATGAGCACAATAAAGGACAGAAATGGTATGGACCTAACAGAAGCAGAATATATTAAAAAGAGGTGGCAAGAATACACAGATGAACTATACAAAAGAGATCTTAATGACCCAGATAATCACAATGGTGTGATTACCCACCTAGAGCCAAACATCCTGGAGTGTGAGGTCAAGTGGGCCTTAGGATGTATCTCTATGAACAAAGCTATAGAGGTGATGGAATTCCTGCTGAGCTATTTCAAATCCCAAAAGATGATGCTCTGAAAGCACTGCACTCAATATGTCAGCAAATTTGGAAAACTCAGCAGTGGCCAGAGGACTGGAAATATATATATTTGCATATATATGGAATTTAGAAAGATGGTAACAAGAACTCTGCATGCGAGACAGCAAAAGAAACGCAGATGTATAGAATAGACTCGTGGACTCTGTGGAAGAGGGCAAGGGTGGGATGGATGATATGGGAGAATGGCATTGAAACATGTTAATTATCATATGTGAAATCAATCGCCAGCCCAGGGCTGATGCTCAGGGCTGGTGCACCGAGATGACTCGGGGGGAGGGAATCGGGAGGGAGGAGGGGGGGGGGTGCTGGAGGGGGAGCCTATGTAAACCCATGGTGGTTTCATGTCAATGTATGGCAAAACCAACACAATAAAGTAAAGAAAATTAAAAAAAAGAAAGAAAGCTGAGCACCGAAGAATTGAAACTTTTGAACTGTGGTGTTGGAGAAGACCCTTGAGAGTCTCTTGAACTGCAAGATCAGTCCTGGGTGTTCATTGAAAGGACTGATGTTGAAGCTGAAACTCCAATACTTTGGCTACCTGATGCAAAGAGTTGACTCACTGGAAAAGACCCTGATGCTGGGAAGGATTGAGGGCAGGAGGAGAAGGAGACGACAGAAGATGTGATGGCTGGATCGCATCACCAACTCCATGAACATGAGTTTGGGTAACCTCAGGGAGTTGGTGATGGTTAGGGAGGCCTGGTGTGCTGAGATTCATAGGGTCATAAAGAGTCGGACACAACTGAATGACTGAACTGTACTGATGCTGGGAAAGATTGAGGGCAGGAGGAGAAGGGAACAACAGAAGATGAGATGGTTGGATGGCATCACCAACTCAATAGACTTGGTGGACTCCGAGAGTTGGTGATTGACAAAAAGGTCTAGCGTGTGGCGATGCATGGAGTTGCAAAGAGTTTGACACAACTGCGTGACTGGACTGAACTTAAGGGTGCTGATGGGTTAGTGCTAACAATATGAAACATCAGGGTTATAATGCCAGAAAGATTCACTTCTTAAAAGGCA
Organism: Antilocapra americana; assembly: GCA_007570785.1. Taxonomy (NCBI): domain Eukaryota; kingdom Metazoa; phylum Chordata; class Mammalia; order Artiodactyla; family Antilocapridae; genus Antilocapra; species Antilocapra americana. Next base: position 2,574,880 of record ML660771.1, read on the forward strand.
AAGTCTTTGCGGCCACATATAGAAAATGAAGATTGGCTGGTTCATTACTTACCTTAGTAATTCTCTTCCTTTTAAAAATCAATATTTTTTTGTCTTTGCTTTGCCTAGATTATACTTCTCTAGTAAAGAAGTTACAATGAGACCTCTTGTAGACAAATCATTATTAAAGTACCTGGGCAATAACTGATCTTTTTGTTTTCTCTCAGAAGACACTATGTTTGGTTTATTTTTGGCTTCAGGTTTTAAGATTATTTTATAGAAATATTTACAAAGGTTTATATTCACTTGATATTCTCCTTCAAAACATCAGAGAATCTAGCTTAATGAAGGAGGCTTCTGATCAAGAATTTGCCAAATTAAGTTATCCAGAAAAAAAGGCCAACTTCTTAAAGATAATTTTTTACTTACTGAATAAAAAATTGCATACACATATCCTTTACTTCAAGATGTAGTCTACTCTACTTGATTAATTTCACCAAACCAAAGAATTCTGTTTAAATAATTATAACACATGTGTAAGTTGAAAGAATATGATAAATTTTGGACCTCATAATTACCCAGATAAAGGGTAATTATTTTGTGCCATAAAATTAAATCACTACCAATATAATTTTTTAAACTAAGGCAATCATTAAATAATCATAATGAACATGTAACAAAGAGAATGCAGCTGAGTATATGTAGTAATAATAGGTTTTGAAAGACGTGTGATAAATAAGCCTAGACTATTTTGTAGGCCATAGATCATTATAATCCAAGTGTTCTTCAGTTTAAAAAAAACACAGAATTAAGGAAAGATCTTCATAAAGTTCTAATTTTAGAGACCAATAATGCATGTTTTAAAAAATTTAGTTATTCATAGCTGTCACTTTTTCAGAACTGGAGTATATATACACACAATTTTAGGATAATTTAAGTCATGCTTTTAAATGCAATATTAAAATACTTGCAACATTTTGAAAAGATTTATATATTTTGTTTTCAGTTGGTGGAATATTTTGTGAGAATGCATATTCTATATAAATGTATATACATATATTTAAATATCTATATATACACACATAGCTATATAATTTTATCCTAATCTAAAATATACTGATCTGCTAAGCTAGATTGACAGTGATAATGTACATATTGTCAAAGTATTTGAGATCATTGCCTGTGGAATATATATTTTTTAATTTCACAATGCCTTATACAAGCTAGGCACTGAGTGTTTGTCTAAAGTGAAATTAGTTGAAACATTGATTTTGTTTATAATGTGTCTTTGATTAATGCAAATGGGTACTAAATACAATGAATATTTTAGTTTAACATTGAGAAATATAAATTACTATTTTTAAGACAAATAGAATATTCTCTTATTTCTGAATAGAAAATAAAACCACTGGCATACAATATAGAGTGGCATCACTGCAGTAATAATTTCAAGAGCTGTGTCTGCTCTCTAGTCACAAACATGTATGGAGCTGGGAGAAAATATAGTATTGAAACATTACTAGGAAATACACAAGAAGAACACATACTATACCAAGAAAAATCAGGAATATAGATGAGTAAATATGGTACATATATAAAATCTGCTAAAACTATTAGAAAATTGAAATAAAGACTGAATGAAATATACATAATAAAAAATTAGATAATGTGGTTTTCTAAGGAATATGTCACACTGAGGAGTTTCTGAGAATGTAGCTATATTAATTAGATTCAGGATTAATATTTTAAAATATTCAAAAACATATTACAATTTAAAAATGTTTATATGAAAAATTTATGGCAGAATTTAGTACATTTTATAATTAAAATGACAAAATTATAAAGAATCAGGGCTACCCCTGAATTTGGTCTTAATCAATGTTTCTTTTTGATCTGTTTTTTTTTTTTGAGAAATTTAAAAAGTGAGATCCTCAATAACAAATAATTGCATATAGAAGGCCATTTTATTCATTCTTATATTACATCAGAAAAATATTATATACTGTTGACTAATCCATTTTGCAAGTTTTTAAAGTCATTTTGTAATAGGTACATCATTTCCTTTGGATTAGATTCGGTGTATACAGAGATACCTTATCTGTTCCCTAGAAACTGAGTGCCAGTTCTCTATCCAAATTTTGTGTCCAGAGGTCCCTGAGTTTAGGAGTCATTTGGGAGTTGCTGGGCTGTACAACAACGAACCCACCTTCCATGGAAGATCTTTACTGATCTTCTGTACAGAAATAAGGCTTCAAGCCTATGCAAAATAGTGCTTTCCCTAAGAAGTAGCTCCAGTGCTTCTGCAAACACAAAATCAAAACATAAAGTCAAATGCCCTAAAAGCTATTGGGTTTGATCCAAACCTCTCGAATTCCTAACTCAAAGTAACCTATTTTTCTTTCTCATAATTTCTCCTCTCTGAGTTACGACTCTGTCTTCTATTCCTTTAATTAAAGGGAGGTTTATGTTGTTTGTTTACATAAAATAGAAATGTATGATCCCTCAGGAAATAAGCATTCTTATTAGAGTGTACCTTCCTTCACCCCATTGCTAAGAAAATCTTTGAAATTAAAAACACAAGACTTATGTATTTTCTGGAATGGAAGGAGCAAAATATTATCAGTTCCTTCATGACTGAGTCAACTTTTCTCTCCTAAACGAATAGATGAGGAAGTTTCTAGTCACATAAGTCAAAAGAAATTAAAAAATAAACATCCATGAACCGAGTTCTAAACAAATCACCACAGAAGATGTTTTTTTTAAAAATACCCAGCTATAATTATATATTTAGATTGATAATCAACCCCAAATAAAGATATCTATAAAACAAGGTGTTACATATTCAAGGAAGTTGATGAAAGTTGAGGACAAATCCTAGGTTACTAAATCAGCCAGTAAGACATACTGGCATTCATCATGCATTTCATAAATTATCTGGATTTTTCATGTCATAAAAATACACGTGGAAGAAATAGTTGTAACATGGGATAGAATCCAGCTCTCCTGCATTGCTTCTCTGGTAGCTCAGCTGGTAAAGAATCCGCCTGCAATGCAGGTGACCCCAGTTCGATTCCTGGGTTGAAAAGATCCCCTGCAGAAGGGAACAGCTACCCACTCTAGCATTCTGGCCTGGAGAATCCCATGGACTATGTAGTCCATAGGGTCGCAAAGAGTTGGACATGACGGAGCGACTTTCACTTCCTCCTGCGTTGCAGGCAGATTATTTACTGTCTGAACCACTAGGGAAGTCCAATATAAATATAATACAGGTTGAAATGAATACAGGAGAAAGATATTGGATCTGTGTGAATTAAAGTCATTTCCTGTAATGAGCAAAAGAAACTCGGATTTTCTAAAGTGCCATAAGGGCTCAAAAGTTGCAATAATTGAAAAGGGAAGATAGTACACTGGTTTTAATCAGTATTGAAAATAAAGGAGGTTATGAATTGGGCTTTTAACTCACACAGAAAGTAATTTCAGTAGCTAAAGCATCCTGAAGACAAAGGAAAATGATCTATGTGGAAGTCTAAAAGAGAACAAATATGAGAGTTATTTAAGCAGCACTGAGTGAAAACACTGCAAAAAGTGATACGTGGACCTGTAAACTAGATTTTAGAAGCAAAGACACAGACATAATATTCATCATGGGACTGAGAATACAACTGAAAGGGAAACTTTTTGATTAAAGTTAATTCTTTATCTCTCAGGCTCATCTAGTTTCCAACTCTGTAAATTTCATGGGAACACAAAACTCTCTTGTCTTTGCATACTTCTCTGCTCTTACTTTGCTTTAAAAAAATGTTTTTCGCTCATCTTCACAATAGTAACAACAAAAAACTTTAATTCCATATGGACTTTGGGGAATTTTTTAAAGGTAAAAAATTCCATTAATGTGAGTAATCAGTAGACTCTTAAAGTAAATTCAAACTCAGTGAATTAGATTAATCAAAAATGCATCAATGCATCAACTCTTTGGGATGTAGAAAACAGTAGAACAACACTTTTTTGTCTTAGAAAAATACTTTGGGAAACACTGGCTTAGAATCAGTTAAAGTAATAACAGACACCAAACACAGATCCAAAATGCTTAGAAGACATGAAGAAGAATACATAATAAAAATAAAATAACAGTTGTGATGCGCAGTTTCAGCTCTGACATCTGTAGAGTTTAGAAGCTGTCAATCCCATTCTTACAGCAAGTAAATGTTCAAAGAACTGAAAATCAATAACGTTTCTTAGATACATCAGAGAACTAAGGTTGCAGGGCAAATTGCCACCCTGACATCGGTCAAGCACGCCAATCCAGAGAGTCAGAGTCATCATTTACTTAGAGAAGAAATTGCAGCAGTCATAAACTGGTAAAAAAAAAAAATAAATTCAACAGTAATTCCGATGAACTGTGGGGGGCTGAATGGGTACTAGTGTGAGAAGGAGAGATTCCTGAGGACGCATTCTCAGGGGTAAACGTAAGTAAAATTTTCATGAGTTTTACCTCCTAGATCCCCCACTGAGTGGTCTGAAGGTAAGAATTCAAGAAAGATTTCTTCATGTTTCTGGCAATGAGAAGGGAAGTGTAATTACTGTGAAGTACATCTTAGAACAAAGATGTGATCTCCAGGGGAAAAGATTTCATCAGAGCCTTATCCAACAGCAAGGACCTTCATCTCATTCCAGCTCCCTCTGGCATTCTTGTCTCATCTTGAGTGTATGCAAGAGGGAAGCTATGCCACTGGGAACGTCAGAGCCCCAGGGCACCTGGTCACTAAAAGATGGAGATTTAGTCGTAATATAGAATGCTTCCCTTGCCCACACTTATTTAGGGAAGCACAAACATAAGAAAGGAAACAAAAACAAAAACACTAGATTAATTTCAAGTCTCAGTGTCCATACCTACAGCAAACACTAAACACAGCCAAATTCTAGTCTGATTAGCATTACCTTATATTTACATAATTGGCTTTCAATTAAAAATGAAAAGGCATGCCAACAGGCAAGTAAAAATACAGTCTAAAAATACAGATGTACACCCATGGCTGATTCATATCAATTTATGGCAAAAACCACTACAATATTGTAAAGTAATCAGCCTACAATTAAAATAAATAAATTGTAAAAGAAGATGCAAATCAAGTATTAAAATCAGATTCAGATATAACACAGATGTTGGGAGTTTAGAATGGCTGCAATTAGTATCTTACGAGAATTACACTGGGAAAAATTAAACGACATGACATATAACCACAGAGACAAACAGAAACTCCAAGAATTAAAATAAAATGCTAGAATTAAAAAAAAAAAATCACTGAGTTCATCAGTAGACTGGACATAGCTAAACAAAGAACCTTGGATTTGCAGATGAATCAGCAATAATGTCTCAAACTGAAACGCAAACAGAAAAAAAAAAAAAGAAAGAAACACACAAACAGCCCAAAAAAGAACATTCAAAAAATATGGGACAATTTTTAAAAGTATAATGTAAATGAAACTGGAATACCAGAAGAATCAAAGAATGAAGCAGAAGAAATATATGAGGTGAGAGTGACCAAGACTTTCCAAAATTAATGACAGAGATAGTAAACAACAAATTTAGAAAGCTCAGAGAATAATAATATTAGGCAAAAAAAAATTTTAACTACATTCAGGCATGTCATATTCAAATTTCAGAAAAACAAATAGAAGGTCATGAAAGAAGCCAATGAAGGAAATAAAATATCTTACTTATTGAAGAAAAATAATAAGATTTACAATAGTTTTCTCATAGGAATCCATGCAAGCTAGAGTAAACTGAAACATGGAAAGTAGTGAAAAAATAATAATAACTACTAACTTAGAATACTATGTCTAATGAAATTATTCTTTAAAAATGAAGGTGATATAAGGACTTTCTCAGATTAACAAACAAGAGAGAACAAATTCATGAACAGTAGACCTAACCAGCAAAAATGATTTTTACAAGTCCCTTAGGAGAAAAATGACACAGATCAGAAATTCAGCACCTGCTTGAGGGGAGCCTAAGAAGTCAAGACAAGACATCTCCTGGGTGGGATCCTGTAAGGCAAGGGTTCCCAAACCCCGGGCCACAGACTTGACTGGTCAGTGATCTATTAGGTAGGAACCAGGCCACACAGCAGGAGGTGAGTGGTGGGCAAAGGAGCCAAGCCTCATCAGTATTTATAGCCGCTGCCCATTGCTTGTATCACCACCTAAGGTCCGCCTCCTGTCAGATCAGCAGTGGTGAAATAAATGAAACATGCTTAAATCATCCTGAAGCCATCCCCCGGCCCTGGTCTATGGAAAAACCATCTTCCGCCAGTCCCTAGTGCCAAAAAGGTTGGGGACTGCTGCTCTCAATGAAAAAGGACATCACACACAAACTAAGGAAATCTGAATAAAGTGAAAAGAGTGGACCTCAGTCAAGGATACTCTATTAATATTTGTTTACTGACTGTAACCCATGTAGCATACTAAACATATTCATAAAAGAGAAGGTGTGGGATACATGGAAAATCTCTACTATTCTTATCATTTTTATGTAAACCTAAAATGTTCTAAAATAAAAAGGTTTTCATAAATGAATGAACAATAATAGCACCTTGGCATATAGTAGTCAAAATGTTGCCAAAAATATATAAACAGAAAAGATTAAAAGCAGCACAAGAAATGACACACTACATTAAAAAACAAAAAGATGTGAACTACAAATTTTTCATCAGAAATCAGGTGAGCCTGAAGACTCAGAAGGGTGACTTTAAATGTTAAAACACAGAAATACACACACATACATGAATCATGCATTCTCCCACACAAAACTGCCAAGCTAAAATTCTATAAAAGTTTAAAATAACTTTTAAAATTGAAGACCAGTTTCCAAATCTGGCTAACATGGAATAATCCCTCAGCTCTAAGCCTTCTACTGATTATAAGTGAAATCCTAGAAAGAAGGAAAGAGCTATCTGTTCAGACTCTGAAAAACAAAGAGTAACAGTGGACTGAAAGGGAAATGAAAATCCAAGTAACTGATGATATCATCTCTTATGTTGATGATATCTTTCCTATATTCAGCTTTAGACTCTATGATGCCTCCTACCTCAGAACCATGAACACAGATGAGTATGAAAGACAAATCCTCTTTCTTTTTCTTGACTTTCTTTCTCTAACCTGTCCAGGAAGGGAGATTGTGGGACTAACTCTCTTTTTGTTTTTATCCTCCTGGCCCCAAGCAACTTACAGCAATGAGGTCTGCCTCAGAGATCAGCAGAAAGAAAGAAAGAAAGAAGGAAAGTGAGGTTGATGAGTCGTGCCTGACTCTTTGTGACCCCATGGACCGTAGCCTACCAGGCTCCTCCATCCTTGGGATTTTCCAGGTAAGAATACTGGAGTGAGTTGCCATTTCCTTCTCCAGGAGATCTTGTCGACCCAGGGACTGAATCCAGGTCTCTTATATTGTAGGCAGACGCTTGACCATCTGAGCCACCAGGGAAGTCCATTAGGAAACCAAAAAGGAATTTAAAATTATGAGAGAAAAATCTTTATATGCAGCCTGAGGAACTGCGAATTGGATGTTCACATGTCTTCACGTTTTTGTGGGGAACTCCTGTTATCTTCTATCCTTTGGTTGATCCCAAAGCAGACACATTTAAAGGAAATGGGTGCCAGCACAGGAAGGTTAAAACACCACCTTTTTAGCAAGAGAAGCATGAAAAGGGAGTCATAGGAACCACAGGAGGTGAGGAAACTTAGAAGAGATGGGAGATGGACAGCAAGAGCTCCTAAATTTGTGTACAAGTTCTTGGGCTTGCCCCTGAGCCTCACATGTGTGGAACTGATTTAGTCATTGGGGGGCCTCACCCCAACCAGGCTGACTCCCTGCTGAAGAAAAGAAAAACAAACAAAAAAATTATAATAATATATTATAATCCGTATATTAAAATAAAAATCCTTTTACAAATGAGTAAATAAATAAATGGAGAAAAAGGAAAGTGTTCCTTCTCTCTAGCTGAATGTCAGCTAACAAATACAGAAGAAATGAGGCTAGCAAATTATAAATGCTGCTAAAACAAAGGGATACGACCTTGATAAGGAACAAGATATTTACCTGTTTAAATAATCTTAAAATATAACTCCACATGTTACTTTTCTAAAAGGTATTGTAGTTGTTTGAAAGAAAAACGTTAGTCACTCAGTCGTGTCCAACTCTTTGCAAATCCATGGACTGTAGCCCACCAAGCTCTTCTGTCCCTGGAGTTCTCCAGGTAGCCATTCACTTCTCCAGGGCATCTTCCTGACCCAGGTCTCTTGCATTGCAGTCAGATTCTTTACCATCTGAGCCACCAGGGAAACCTCCTCGTTTATAGGAGGAAAAATGTCAGACATTATCTCATCCAACCTAAGTTAATAATATCACTTCTTGACTCAATGTTTTCATTTCTTCAGTTTAAAAATTAGTCCAGTCCCATTTAAAATCTCAATTTCAAATTAAAGTCTCAAGCCTAGATTTGCTACAACAAGGAGCCACTCGCAATGGAGAACAAGGCAACTGAGGTAACTCATGCCTCTTTCTACCTCTCTTTCTCCACTTGAATCTGCTCTACTGATGGTGATGGGCAGTGAAGGGATGTTTGCTCACAGACTCCTTGAGCAATTGTAGTGAGTTCTTTTTCTCATTTCTTATTATTCCTCACCATATACTTGTTTGGTGGTACCCTCAGATAGTCCAGTTTCAAGTTTTAACAATGAATTAGCAGCTAGACTTGATATGTGGTCTATTCAAAGCTGATACCACCATGTTAGCCTTTCTGAAAATGGAATGGAGTGCTCTTCATGTGCTCCAAACACTAGTCTGTTATACGCCAGCACAGGTATGATCTTGGCAAGGTGTCCTTGTCCTTGGCCAGACTCCTTATAAAGGAAGAGAAGGAGAGAGGGAAGGAGGGAGGGAAAAGGAAGCTGCTGTCAGCTGTCTCTTTTCTTTCCTTCATTCTTGCCTCTCTGTGTTCCTCCAGTAAATATTTAGAAGGCACATGTAATGTATATTATTTCAAATAATAATTTAATAATATTATTTGAATAATGTCTCTAAATTTATTAAAACATGTACAATGCACTCAATATTATTATAGTAGTGCAATCATTACATTCATAGTTATTAAGTTCAGAAACGTGTACAAAACATGTGCTTATGATGCCATCTGAGTATTCAAGATGTATTTAGCCTCATAGAAATATCTCCCATATATTTTTCTGCAATGCTAAGAAACTTTTTGTTGCTCTAGAAGACTAAATTTCATACAACTCTCCAGGCTGAATCATGAAATCAGCTATCAATGAGAAGATGCAGCATCTGACTGTGATTTAACATCTTACTAGATCTGAAAAAGGTCCGTAGGATTCCACAGTGAACAAGGAAAGTCTGAAAATCATCCAGATTTTACATCACACAGATAATACTTTTATCATTTCAGAAGTGTGTTAAGGACTAGTTGAAAAAAATTCTGTCTAGAAAGCTGACCAGTGTTCTCAAGTCTGATATTGTTTCAATCTGAAGTTAAGAAACCAACAGTTCAGCCCACTGAACTATGGAAGCCCCTTCAATCATGGTCTCCAATCAAGTTGTAAGCAAGTCCACCTCAATAAATTGGGCATCTATGAACAAAATCCTGTTATCCACTTTTCTATCAAAACTTCAAGAGAAACATTTTGCAAGGTATCACAAGAAATATTGGGAAGAGTTTTTTAAAAAGCTTGGAAGCTTAGATTTATAGTTCATGTATCAATGTTGGAAAATAATAGATATATAAGATAATATATAAAAAGCAAAAGCAAAATAACATTGTTGCAGAGAATTCAGTAAGGGATATTAATTGCTCTATTGAGAAGGTATTAAGGAACATATCACGTTAAGGGAATAGTGATATTGTCAAGACAGTTATTGAAGGTAGCTGGACTTCCTAGGTTCATTGCTCACAGAGGCCTCAAGTTTAGTATACATAAAATTGAATTCAGTATCTCCAACATCTGACTTTTCTTTCAAATCACACACACAACTAAAAGGGAAATACATTGTGTGGTTCGTTCTCTTAGTATTTTAATCATGGTGCAACTCCCATGATCCATTTTCCCAGGCCAGGAGCCTGCAGAGTCTCTTAAATTTTTGAGCCTCTGTTAATGTCTGAACTTAATCAAGATACACTGATTCTCCCCTCTCTATCCTTTGGCACTGACACTTCTTTGCTTCAGATTCTAAGTCCTGGTCCAGGTTATGATTCTAACACTGTACCAGATCTCCCTCTCCCTCTCCATCTCCATCTCTTCCTTCACTGTAGTCCCATCAATAAATTTGTCAAACTTTTGCAGAATAATCCTTTTAAAATATCAAATGGATGACGTAATTTCCTCTTTAATAGCTTTGTAACACCCCTTTGAAATGAGCCCTTTCTTTCTTTAAACACAAAATGTGCCTCAACTTTTAGCCATGATAAATTTATTAAAGCTTCTCAAATGTATCATTGAACACTTCCATAACTTTTCTCAACCTGCAATCACCTTACTCCCTTTTCACCTGGTCATCTACATTAATAGAAGGAAAAAGATGTTTCATGATACTATCTCTTGACTAAAGAAGTATCCCTTTAGCACTTTGTAAAATCGTAATAAGATTGGTTTTAAATATTAATTTCCAATGCCCATATTACATACAGAATAAAAAGACTACTAAGGCATGGTACTTAATTTCAAGGAGCTTGTATTCATTTGGAAGAAATGTTAAAACAGCTAAAGAAATAGTATATATAAGGAGAAAGAGTATCTTTTATTATTGGTGCTTTCTGTACCAACTTTTATGAAGCCTAACTTCTAAATCTCTTAAAAGCCACCTTTCCTTCAACAAGTCTGTGCCAATATCCTCTCAAGTGACCACCCAAACTTATCTCATATCCCTTTAATGGATTATCAACACTGCTGGCAGACTGATGTTTCTAAAATATAGATTGGATTCTACAACTTTCCAGCTTAAAAGCTTTCAGTGGCACCATGTTGTCTATGGGATAAAATGCAAACTTGGTGACACTGCCTTCATGGCCTATTAAAATCTGACTCTACCTTTCATGCTTTATCTCCTACAAATCCTATTCAGTTCTAGCAGCAAATCTTATCATTCTTTGTACTTACCCTGGCTTCTAACATCTCTTGCTTCTGCATGTTATTCTTTTTTCTTAACTACCATTCCCACTTGGAGAATCAATACTAACAAACTACATTCTCCTCTCAAGTTTTCTTTGACTTTCCTCTCCCTGATGTCATTACTTATAAACATAAATACTGACTAAATATTTGTGCAATAACACTGCTACACTGTATTTTCATTTTAGAACAAATACATTCTTCTCTATTACACTGGAGATTCTTCAAATACACAGCCCATCTTTGGGCTTCCTAGGGCTAAATGTGCAATAGTTTATAATGGATTAATACCTGTTTATTAATGAATTCATTCTTTTAATTATTTTAAAAGAATGAATTATATTATTTCACATATATTGGTTTTTATACTGAAATGTATTTTGATCCATATCACACACACACAAATATGTATTATACATACAAATGAGTGCATTGTATGTATGTGCCTAGCTTAAACAAGAACACATGCATATTCACCATCAGGAAATGGGTACTTTGGTTTTAAAATGTTATCTGGCATGCCCTGGTGTCAGTTTGATATTCGACAAACCAAGGAATAATAATGTATTCTTTATTCCAAAAAGTAAATTCCTTTGAGGTGGTAGGCCTGGGATTTTCTAGGAGCATGTTTACCACTTCTGGGATGCTTGTAACTTAGCAGGGCATCTAGGAAACTTGTTGAATACCAGGTACAATTAGCATAATACACTTAATCTGGTGAAGCATTGTGATGCTCCCTAAAATCATGAAATGCCCAAGGCCTCAGAAGAGCGGAATGTAGTAGCAGCAAGAGAATACTAGAGCCCTGGTACAAAACTGTGAATGAGTATTGATCCCCTTCCCTCAACAAAATGTACTGCTTTGATACTCTGTTGATAGAGACTGAATAAAATGCATCTTCCACATCAACAGTGACATCCAGGTACCAGAAACTGTGTTCTTTTCTAGAAATATATCCAGCGAAACAGATTCAAATGTGGCATCACCACTTTGGTTTGTAGTAATCCACTATCACTTATCATATTAATGGTTTATCTGACTTTCAGTGGGGTCACAGAGGTGAAAGGATGGAAGATGCTGGTGCATTTCTTTGCTTTTTTCCTTCTGCAAGAACTTGCCCTCAACAGGTCAGGAATGACCCAGAGTCTAAATATATCAGTCCTAACTAGCCCTAGGATAGGAGTTTGGAATGAGCTTGTACACACTGCTATGTTTAAAATGGATAACCAACAAGGACCAACTGCATAGCAGAAGGAACTCTACTCAATGTTATGTGGCAGCCTGGATGTTAGAGAGTTTGGGACAGTGGATACATGTATATGTGAGGCTGAATCCCTTCTCTATTCACTTGGAACTATCTCAACATTGTTAATCAGCTATATCCCAATACAAATAAAAAGTTAAAAAATAAATATATGCATCAATCCTAGTGTTGCATTTTTGAAGAATATTTTATAACTTTGATAAAATACACATTATTTATTTTATTTTACATATGATCCTTTATAAAATCATTTGTTAAACTTTTAAATAGCTATACTGAAGTGTAATTTATACATAATAAAATTTACCCACTTTAAGTGTGCAATTCAATGACTTTTTTTTTTTCCTTTTCAGTAAATTAAAAGAGATTTCCAGGAAATTAGTGTTCTCATTGCCAGGCCCAGCCAAACACTAATCTACACTAGCCTCTCTAGATTTGCTTTTTATATATAATTAATGTAATTATTCACGTGATTTTTATACCAAGGATTTCTTACTGTGGTGAAGATTTTCTAAATGTAGACCCATAATTTTAAACATCCATATAAGTCTCTTGTTTTGTCCATCAAGTATAGACTGAGCATCAGGACTCTGGGAGAAACTTCTAGGATGCAGAAGTACTATAAAAAGGTCTCATTACATGAATTAAACTCAGTAAGGATTCTCACAATGTAGATCACAGCTTGACACCTCAGAACTGCGCTTTAGAGAGTTTACCATGTGCTTGTTTTTGTCACTAGTTATATACTACGTTGCTTTGATAATGAGTGCTAAACTCAGAAGTACTCAACTGTTATTTTCTTCCCCATCGATTTTTTAATCTCAAGGTGACCCAGTCTGATGTATGCCTACACCCATTATACAAGGTTCCCAATACATCCTAGCAGGCAATACTAAAGGTAATAAAAGTTGCAAGTCATCTATCTAAAACTACCTGGATAATGAAAGCTCATTTCAGGGAGCTGAATAGATAAGATATTGATTCTGGTGAAAGACAATGTATGCTCAACTCATGGTCTGGTAATAGAGGGAATGGAATTAGAGAGGCTGGCTGTCACCACAAATAACCTGAATCTCCTCATGAACCAAGATGGTTTCTAAATGGGTAAAAGTTTCAACTTGGAGAAACTTAAGAAAATATAGCACTCCCAAGGAAAGCAAATAAATGTGGAAGAGTATTTCATTATTTAATTACAATCCAGATACCTGATGTAGCACTTCAATTAAGATTAACCCAGATTACTATTCTGCATCACATCCTAAACTGAGGAAACTTTTATTTCTGCATTATTTTCTTAAAGTGGAGTTGGGCTGTTTTATTTTTAGTGGTTTATGTCCCCAGACATTGTTCTAAGATATTGAACCCAGTATTGAATAATGAACACAATAGAAAAAGCACACAAGTTTATAGAACTTATATTCAAGTGGAACAGGTGGAAAAAAAAAACAAATAAAAAGCTAAATGTATAAGTCCTAGTAGTTAAAAAAAAATCTGCAGAGGAAGATTAATAGCATAGGGTTAAGAGTTTTAGTAAAGTAGGGACACTTTTTTAGGAGTAAGGATGTCAGGAGGACTGTATGAAGATGATATTTCAGCAGAGAATTAACTGAGGTGAAATACAGCCATATGAGTATCTGGGCATGAGCTTTCTAACCTCAGGGGAAGTCCAGCATAAATCTTCAGGAGAAAATATAATAAGCACATTTTGTGGAGGAGAGGGTAAATCCAGGAAACCCCAACATCAACAACAACAAAAATGAAAAGTCAGACTTGAGGACAGAGTTACCCAGGTCAAGTAGGTCCTTATGGGGAACCTTGATAAGAACAATGGATGTTGTTTGAAATATGACTGAAACACCAAGCAGAGATTTTTGAGTAGAAAAATAACAGTCATTTAAAAAAAGAAATAATATAGCTATTGACAGGAGTTGGGAAAAAAGAAATCAGAGACTACTTGGTAGAGTTTTGGACTATTTTAAAAAGAAATACCTTGGATTATAATTTTAGTGATTATAGTTGAGATAATACATTGTATTTACTAAACAATTCAAAAATATAAAAATATTTCCTTATATATTATATATAATATTTGAGAGAAGAGTCAAAAATGATTACAATAATTTAACATGAGCAACTCATGGTCTGGCAGTCCCATATGCCTCAAAAAGACTGGGCAACAAAAAGATTCATGGAGATGTGGGAATCAAAACTTCAGACTTGGATATATTAGGTCTCTAATGCATATTAGATAACCAGAGAAAATACATGTTAGGAAATGAGATAGTCACAGACAAAAAAAGCCTAAGTTTCTAAAAATAAATGTTTGTGTGTCATCGGTATAGACAAGATTTTTAGAACCACAGGTCTGGATAAAATCACCAAACTGGAGGGAGAAAAAAAAAAGTACATGGAACTTTGGGACATCAAAGCATTTTAAAGGCAGAAAGAGAAGACAAGAAGCAAAAGCAGCATGGATCCCTAGAAGTGATCACTACGAGAAGCCAAGAAACAAAACTGTCTTAAGAATGAGAGGAGAGAGAGAGATCCAAAGTGTTAACTGCTCTGAAAGTTCACTTAAACAAGAACTGAATTTTTTTTTTTAACAAGAACTGAATTTTAATAAATTCACTGCTACCTCAGCGAGGCAACACAGAAGTTTATGTCTCGTCCACAAAGAAATTCTATGTACATTAGCAGAGGGCAGAAACAGGGAGGGTTTGCTCCAGGCAGTCATTTGCATACTAGGCTCCCTCTAGCTTCAGAAAAATAATTATAGAAGCCAGTCTCTACAACAGTCTATTTTTGGCAAGCTGGCAAGAAAGGAGCTACAGATAAAAATCTCTCCCTCACCCTCTGCCCTTCCTATCATCTCTTGTTGATCCTTCCATTGATTAAATTCAACTGGAAGAAAAGAGTCAAGGAAGGCACGGATGTAGTTCATACATGCAAGAAATGTGGAAGTGCCTGAGAATATATTGATGGGGAAAACATAAGATATCAATATATTAGTGCTTTAAATGCTAGAAATACATAAGAAATGATGATTCATGACTATTTGTTTCCCTTTTTATGAACATCATGGATATTCTTATAGGCAACATCGATATATGAATTTAGAGTCAACTTTTCGATGTGCACATACAAAAAGCTGTGATACATTATAATTGGAGTTACTTTATAGATTAATTCATAATTCACTGATACTTTAAGATATTGAGCATTCACATCCAAGGACTTTATTTCATTATTATTTAGGTCCTCTTTTCTGGCATGCGACAATATTTTATAATTTCCTATTTAGAAGTGTTGCACAATCATTCTTAACATTACTTTCTATATATCTTATAGACTTGTTTTGATTTTGAGTATTTTTCAAACTATTTTTTCCAATTGGTTATTATTGATATATAGTAACACTATGGCTTTCATATACTTCTCACGCTCAACAGAATGGTATTATCATTAAGCCCTTTTTAGGTATTTTATCCCTTCTTTCAAAATACTCTTCCCAAAAAAAGCCTGCCTGGCACTAGTAAAATTTTTTTGTTTTATATTTCTGCTATAATTTAACTTGAACAAGCTTTCTTGGTTCCACTTTCATTTCGCACACCTATGTCCTCTCTGATTTAGAGCTGTACATTTAGTTTACGTATATTTTATGATGTTAGTGAAGTAAGTGAAATTCACTCAGTCATGTCTGACTCTTTACAACTCCATAGACTATACAGTCCATGAAATTCTCCAGACCAGAATACTGGAGTGGGTAGCCGTTCCCTTATCCAGGGGAATCTTCCCAACCCAGGGATCAAATCCAGACCTCCTGCATTGCAGGCAGATTCTTTACCAGCTGAGCCACCAGGGAAG
Source organism: Antilocapra americana (assembly GCA_007570785.1). Lineage (NCBI taxonomy): Eukaryota > Metazoa > Chordata > Mammalia > Artiodactyla > Antilocapridae > Antilocapra > Antilocapra americana. The sequence continues at coordinate 2,591,165 of ML660771.1, forward strand.
CCCAAGAATACTGGAGTGGGTAGCCTATCCCTTCTCCAGTGGATCTTCCTGACCCAGGAATCAAATCAGGGTCTCCTTCACTGCAGGCAGGATCTTTATCAGCTGAGCTCTCAGGGAAGCCCTTTATGAGGTTAAGCAAGTTTTAATTGATTGTTTACTAAGTGCTTCTTTTATTTGTGTCAATTAATAAGTGTTAAATTTTAAAGTGAGGATTTCAGTTTAAGACATTTTCTTCTTCACAGTTTGATGTGGTAAATCTTCTCATGTGAGACTGAGTTATATATTTTTTAATTTTATATTCTTTTTCTTAGTTGTCTGCTACATTATTCTCATGAAATTACATGTGATTTTTCTAATTAACAATGTTATATTTTGAAGCTCTGCAGCTTTACCTGATCTTTGCATTATTAATATAATCATGAGCATGAATATCTAAGCTTATTAATTTTTATGAAGAAAAGTAGAATTGGTGAAATATTCAAACTGTCACTTTCATTAGTGGATAAGATCATATTCAGGTATCATATCTAATTTTCATTAAAAATAGAAAATAAGCAAAAATTGATATATCCTTAAATGTGTTTTTTTTCAATTTTCCTCATTCCCTCCTTCATTTGATACATCCTACTCTTTCTCACTACTTTCTTTTTCTATTTATTTTTTAAACTACACTTGCATTTATGTTGCTTCAGTGATTACTCTTAAATTATGTATGTGTATTTATAGGTATATAATAAATGTGATTAAATTAATATACATTAAAGTTATAGTCTTCTGGTTCTGGATTTGTCAGAGGCATCGCTATGAATTCTTATTATATGTTATTTGGAAGTGTTAACATATATACAGATAACTAAAGAAACAAGTATAAATGTGTACATAGGCATGGGTTACTACGTATGTTCCCTGGTTCTCCCCATTAAGAGGAATGACATTATTTACAGGCCCTATGGGACAACCAATAACAAGATCATGGTTTCTATATCCCACTTACCAGTAAAAAGAGCCATAGTTCCTTGGAGAAGCAGTTAATTCCAGAGCTCAGGCAGGGAAAATAAAATATGAGCTTGGAGCATGGGATGCCAGAAGGACACCCCCAGTTTATATTTTCATAGAGTTAAAACATTGAAGAAAAATTATCATTAATTTTTAAATTACTGTGTAACACACAGTTTTGAGGTATTTTGTGAAAGCTATAATAAAGACAAAACTCATTATCTTCTACAGAGTACATAGAAGTTTCCAGAACACTGCAATGCAGTTGTGTAACAATCATGCTAATCGACTGTCTCATGCTTACTACTCATGTATGGCTACCTGTTTTATCAATTGATTCCTTGACTCTCTTCAGGCTAATTATAATGGTGTTCTTAAAATTTTTGGACATGAGAGTCTTCTTTAGTCCCTACAGCCTCATGCTCATTACGTAGCCTCGCTGACCACTTGAGTTGCACTGTGCTTAGAAGACGGCCTTCAGCAACAAAGTCCTGTGTGGCACATGCTGATTTCACATTTATTATAAGTCACTAATATTCCTTTTTCATTTATCATAATGCTTCAATATCCCTTCTTTCTTTTTGAAATTGAGTGCTAAAAGCTTGAGTGATTTTCAAGCCTAAATGTAATGTTATAAAAATACTAACACAAGGCAACAATGGAGTGTGGGGAGGGGGAAGGTGAGGGGAGAGTTGGGAAAGCCCTAAGGAATCTGACAAAAAAGGTAAGTTATAGGACACCATGAGACAGCCTAATGAGATAAGTTGATGGCGCCTGGATTATATTTGTAAGAAACTAAAGAAGGCCATTTGTGTAAAATTATCACACAGAAATGTTTCCTCAATCATTATAATGCCCTCCTTACTTGTCTGTTTCTAAACTTTCACCACTGACTCTCAAAATTTTCTTTTTCTTCCAGAATAACTGGTAATGGAGGACAATAAAATAAGCTTTCAGAAGTATGATGTTTATCACACTGGCCAGAATGGTCGTCATCAAAAAGTCTACAAATAAAAAAAGGTAGAGAAGGTGTGAATAAAAATAAACTCTCTGACACTACTGCTGCTGCTGCTGCTAAGTCGCTTCAGTCGTGTCCGACTCTGTGAGACCCCATAGACGGCAGCCCACCAGGCTCTCCCGTCCCTGGGATTCTCCAGGCAAGAACACTAGAGAGGGTTGCCATTGCCTTCTGCAATGCATGAAAGTGAAGTCGCTCAGTCGTGTCTGAGTCTTTGTGACTCCATGGACTGCAGCCTACCAGACTCCTCCGTCCACGGGATTTTCCAGGCTGGAAAATGGAGTGGGGTGCCATTGCCTTCTCCATTACACTACTGGTGGGAATTTAAATTAAGGCATCCCACTCCGGTATTCTTGCTTGGGAAATCCCAAGGTTAGAGGAGCCTGGTGGGATACAGTCCATGGGGTCACAAAGAGTTGGAATGACTGAGTGACTGAGCACATACATGTATAACTGTATCACTCTGCTGTAACCTGAAACTAATACAATATTATAAACCAAGTATATTCCAATAAAAACTTTTTTTAAATATGAAGTTTAACATGATTTAAAATGAGGGTATTTATTATTAATCACTTTTGGCCTTTTGGCTAAAATCATGTACTTAGTTCAGTTCAGTTGTTCAGGAATGTTCAACTCTTTGCAACCCCATGGACTGCAGCATGCCAGGCTTCCCTGTCCATCACCAACTCCCTGAGCCTACTCAAATCATGTCCACTGAGTTGGTGATGCCATCCAACCATCTCATCCCCTTCTCTTCCCACCTTCAATCTTTCCCAGCATCAGAGTCTTTTCCAATAAGTCAGTTCTTTGCATCAGGTGGCCAAAATATTGGAGATTCAGCTTCAGCATCAGTCCTTCCAATGAATATTCATGACTGATTTCCTTTAGGATTGACTGGATGGATCGCCAGATCATGCATAGAGTATTTATTAAAAATGCTTAATTAATTCCTAATATTTCTACAATAAAATATGATTAATTATCTTCAGAGAATTTAGCTTTCATTAAGAGTAGAAAGATGCACTTAGAAGGATATAATCTATCTATTTAAAAATCATAAACACAGGTTAGTTAAAGTGTTAATAAGATACCAGGGAAGGATTCAAGGAGAAAAATGCACTTCAAGTCAGCCTCTAAAGGCATGAAAATCTCTGTTATGGGGTAGGTAGAATTCATTGCTTCTATTAAAATTGAGACTGAGGTAGAGACAGAGACCAAGATTTTGTTTTCTTAATAGGAAGAAACTCAGAAAGATGTTATTATGCCCTTCTGGTTGAAAGAATTTAGTGGAGGTACTAATCATTAGTGTTTAATTCCTTTGTAATATCAAGTTAAAAATGAACATGCCCAGTCTCTTCAGTCATATCCGACTCTTTGTGACCCCACAGACTGTAGTCTGGCAGGCTCCTCTGTCCATGGGATTCTCCAGGTAAGAATACTGGAGTGGGTTGCCATGCCCTCCTCCAGGGGACCATCCCAACCCAAGGATCAAACCCAGGTATCCCACTTTGCAAGTGGACTCTTTACTGTCTGAGCCACCGGAGAAGCCCATTATCTAACAGGAGTGGTTACAAAATCCAGCTAGTTTCTGAAACACTGGTATTTTAGTTTTGGGTCAAATCTAAGGTCAAAACTTAAAGGAAACCCAGGACATGTAGACTATACACAGATAACACGTTAGGCAGAATCCCTATCTCAAAGAGTGGAATGCTTTTAAATTCAAATTAATTCAGTGGTTGCAGCAAGTAGTGTTTAAGATAATCTAATTGATTTTTTCATTTGTTTGTAGCTCAACATAGTATGTTAAGAGTCTGTCTAACCTATATATGATTTCTGCACAACTGTTCCAAAGTTGGAAATGTCTTCCTTAGGAAATTCAGCAAAACTGATTAACTGAATTAAATAATTCATCCAGGAAATATCTGCATAATCCTTCTGAACATAAGAACTGTTACAAAAGAGAAACAACCCAAAGAATTCACTAAATAAAAATAATAGAAAAACAAGGCAGTCTGTTACTTCACATAGTCACTGGTATTTTGTGCTGTCGAGAATCTAAAGGTATTTAATGAATAAATATGTCAATTATCTGACTTGTTTTGTATCTAAAGTGCAATATGAATAAGCAAGCAATTTTTGCTCTATAGAGGCAAAATATGAGTTCAGGAAAAAAAAGAGATTAGACATTAAAATACTAGAAAGAAATAGATAATCTTTAAATAACTTAATTTTTAAGTTTTAATAAAAATAATGTTTTTAAATTTTAAATAATTTTTAATAAAAATAATTGTATTAATAATGCCTAAAAGATACACAGCACCAAAATTTTATGTGTGTGTGTGTTCCGTTGTGTCTGATTCTTTGTGACCCTGTGAAGTGTAGCCTTCAAGGCTCCATTTATTTAATTCTTAAAGTTATTTAAGAATTATATGTATAACTCTTCTAAGATTCAGAGGAAATTTTAGGGCATTTTAGATTTCTATAGGCTGTTTATAATCTTAATGCTACTGATTTTACTCTGAAATTTGTATGTATTCAGTGCCATATTTACATGTAAGAATATCTAAACTTTTAAAACATTCTCATTGTATTTTTAAGTATTTAAAGTTATAATTTCAATTTGTGGTTTAAAAGACACTAGGGAATTATTTTTAAATACCTATTGAAACAGCACATTCAAAAATGAGTTAGGTTTACTTACTACTTTCTTTCTTTCTTTTTTTTTTTTTATTAGTTTTGCCATACAATGACATGATATCACCATGGGTATACATATGCTCCCCCTCCAGAACCCCCCTCCCTCCTCCCTCCCCCCGGGAAATCTCGATGCACCAGCCCTGAGCATCAATCCTGGGCTGGCGATTGATTAGACATATGATAATTAACATGTTTCAATGCCATTCTCCCATATCATCCCACCCTAACCCTCATCCACAGAGTCCACGAGTCTATTCTATACATCTGCGTTCCTTTTGCTGTCTCGCATGCTGGGTTCTCGTTACCATCTTTCTAAATTCCATATATATGTGTTAATATACTGTATTGTTGTTTTTGCTTCTGGCTTACTTCACTCTGGATAATGGGCTCCAGCTCCGTCCATCTGAGTAAAACTGATTCAAATGAATTTTTTTTTACTTTCTAATTAAACAAAGTAAAGTGGAAACGGCATTGGTTTTTCTATAAGAAATATTTTAAACACAATTGGATTACTGTGATAGAACCCAAATAAATTTTGGCAGTTGATATCATTTCTATAGTGTAGCAAACCATCCTAAAGTCCAAAAAAAATCATTTTTAATATTAATCTACGACTGTGCGTGCTTGGTGTTGTCACTTCAGTCACGTCTGACTCTTTGAGACTCTATGGACTGTAGCCTGCCAGGCTCTTTTGTCCATGGGATTCTCCAGTCATGAATACTGGAGTGGGCTGCAATTTTTTCCTCCAGGGGATCTTCCCGACCTGAGGTTCATACCCTTGCCTCTTATGTCTCTTGCACTGGCAAGTGGGTTCTTTACCACTAGCGCCACCTGGGAAGTCAAATATTTACAGTTTACAGGAAGCATATTTCTCTCAACTTTATAGAAATTAAAAATGATATGAACTTATAGTTTGGATTTCTATAATTACTTTTATCTATAATATAATAAAATATATATATTGCTTGAATTCTTAACAAGGTGTTGCCCTGTGATTTAGTTGCTGATTCGTGTCTGACTCTTTACAACCCCATGGACTGTAGCCCACCAGGCTCCTCTGTCCATTGGACTCCCCAGTAAGAATACTGGATGGGATGCCATTTCCTTCACCAGGGTCTTAACATGGTAGAGCTATGTATATTGTATTTACCAAATTCAGCATATATATTGGGTAACTTTTCCTCACCAACATGATATTGAACTTTTCTGATTATGATACTCCATTGGGTAAAAAATACTCCATTGGGTAAAAAATGATATAAGAAGTCTGGATTATAGTTCTACCAAATACAAACTGTTTATCTTTGAATAGAAAACATACTTCCTTTTATAAGTGCAAAATAAATCTCTAACTTTATCCATTTTATAACACAGTTTATTTAGACCATGGTGAACTGGATAAAAAAATATGAATAGAAAACTCAAAACTGCATGTTTGAAAAGGGAGTATCTTAAACTAATTTCATATGTGGTAAAATAATTGTTTTACTTACTAAAAAGGATATTTTAACATAAGGAACAAAGTACATAAAATTTTACCTCCCTGGCGGCTCAGATGGTAAAAAGTCCACCTAAAATGCCTGAGACCCAGGTTTGATCCCCAGGTTGGAAAGATCCCCTGGAGTAGGAAACAGCAACCTACTCCAGTATTCTTGCCTGGGAAATCCCATGGACAGAGGAACCTTGAAGGCTACAACCCACAGGGTCACAAAGAATCGGACACAATGGATCACTCACACATAAAGTGGTGCTGTGTCTCTTTTAGTCATTGAAATAACTTTCACAAGTTTCAGTCAGTTTAGTCACTCAGTCATGTCTGACTCTTTGTGACCCCATGGACCGCAGCACACCAGGCTTTCCTGTCCATCACCAGTCCTGGAGCTTGCTCAAACTCATGTCCATCCAGCCGGTGATGCCATCCAGTCAGCTCATCCTCTGTCGACCCCTTCTTCTCCTGCCTTCAATCTTTCCCAGCATCAGGGCCTTTTCCCATGAGCCATTTCTTCGCATCAGGTGGCCAAAGTATGGCAGCTTCAACATCAGACTTTCCAATGAATATTCAGGACTGATCTCCTTTAGGACTGACTGGTTTAATCTCCTTGCAGTCCAAGGGACTCTCAAGAGTCTTCTTGAACACCACAGTTCAAAAGCATCAATTCTTTGGTGCTCAGCTTTCACAAGTTTAGTTTTCATCAAAAGTTAAAATATATATACTCCAAATATATATAGAGGATTTACTTTTCAAATAATACATAAACAAGTTATATTGCAGTTCACATTGACAATCTTTACGTAATCTAGGATTTACTAATAAATCATATGAGAACATCAAAAATATGTATGTATAATTGAACCTGGTTATTTTTGCTTGCACTTAATTATGCTTCAATTTTATGTTATTTGCATACGAAATAGTCACTGAGGTAAAAAATCATTACAATGTTTATTATAAGGCTATTGTGAATAAATGCATTTGACTTATTTTGTATGTCTTAAAGTTTCAAGTTAAACATTCAGCCATATTTAATAACTATTTTATAACTCACAAAGAGTCGAACACGATTGAGCAACTAACATCAACAAAAATAATTATGGATTATTAGGTCTAAGTTTCATCTTTATCCTATTACACAGTAAATGCTATTGGAAGTCACCAAAAGATTTTTGTAAGTATGTGGCAAATAAATTAACTCGCAGATCTTTATTATTTTTATATCAAAAGCACAAATTTATCTGGGCCCCTTCACATGTTATTAGTGCCAAGTCAAAGGTTTGAAAATACCTGCCTGCCACACTTCCTGGTCCACCACCCTGACATTTTGTTCCTCTACACACTGAACATCACACAGCTCTCCTAAGGTAACAGCATAGGAGCAGCACTTGATTTGATTCAACAACACAGACATCAGGGTTTCTCTCGGTGTTTGCTGTGATAAAACCTTGCTGACAACAGGACAAGTAAGGAAAAGGAATAGCTAAGCAAGGTTCAGGGTTGTGAAACACAATAAACCGACACAAATAAGAAAATGGTAGAAATAAAATAACAGACAAGGAGGAACTATAAATGTTTCAGATAAATCAAACGCTCTGCTGAGATCAGAAGCATAAAGCCAAGAAGAATACAGAAATCAAATTTCACTTTCATGTTCGATCTGAAAACAAGCCCAGAAAAATGGAACAGCTGCAGCACTTCTATTTTCTCATTCCCTTCTTAAAATTTTTGCATCAAAAGCCACATCAACTGCATTTAGCTACTTCTCTTTCAGATCATCACCATCAGAAGCACAATCATCTCACAAAATATCCTACTTGCTCTAATGGTGAACTTTGTTACCACTCTAACACAACTCTCAGCAGCATTTTAGACTTCTACCTACTCTTTTCATCCTGTCAAAACGTTGTTCTATATTTTCTTATATATATATACACATTTTTTTATGACTTGGCATTTTTCTGGCTTTCCTCCAACTTCCTTGTACAGTCTGTCTCATTCTTCTTTGCAGGCTCCCCTCTTCTATTCAGTCCTTAAGTGTTAAGCTCCTCCAAGGTTTTCTTCTCAACTCTTGGCTCCATGTACATGGGCTCCTTAGTTTGTCCATGGCTTTATTCTTTAACATTTTATGTATTTACTCTTTGGTTTATTTAGGTATAAACATGTTTAGTATAGCAATATTCAAACATAGATAAAAGATTCATAAACCTCAGGTGCATAGTGAACAACATACAATGAGTCCTGGTTTATTTATAATACCTATTATCTACATGCCCCAAGCTGAATCATTTAAATAAAGCATATATCATTTCCCCCTTAAATAATCCATCGCTTTTTAAAGCACAGCCATAAAACAATTCAGTTCAGTCGCTCAGTCGGGTCCAACTCTTTGTGACCCCATGGACTGCAGCATGCCAGTGCTGTTTTTGTTGTGCAGTAATTGTTTGCCCATCACCAAACAATTATTTATTGTATTCAGTAAATGTTAAAACCTTCCTGATTACCCCATTTCTACAAATGTCTTTTTCACATTTGCTTTGTTTAAATTGGGATCCTAATAAATCCTATAGGTTGAATTTTTCATAACTTTAAATGTTTTTTTTTTTCACTCTATAACAGTTTTTCTCCTTGATTTCCCCAACTCACTTCTTGAGGAAACCAGTCCTTCATTCCATGTTGGCTAGAATTCCCAACATCCCCTATTTGTTTAATTCTACCCCAAAAAATGTCACTGTGCTCTTAATTAGACCTAGAAATATGTGAAATTTACAATAAATTTTTAGACAGGGCCATTTCACATGCAGTGTCATTTATTTTCAGCTGTTATGCATTTCAAATCACAACACGTCCATCTCTGTAAGCAGTTGAAATTGATCAGCCTGTTAGGATCTTACGCATCCATTATAACATTCCTCTATCAACCTTTCACCTAATGATTTTAGCAGCCACTGAAAAACATTTATTTTCATTTCTTCACATTTACATGTTTTAAAATGTCACCTGTAGATTAGTGACTGACTTCATGTTTATAGCCCTAATCTTCACTTACAGCCAACTGTCTACACTATTCCTGCATGAAGATCTAGTACTTGTATCCAAGTTCACTTTGCCAAACAGAAATAATAGTCCTTGATTTTAAACTATAACCAAGTCTTCTTACTTCAGTAAATGGAAATATCAGGCAGTGAGCTTCTTTTCCCATAGACCTAGGAATATTCCTTGGTTCTTTCTCTCATTTTGTATTATAATCTATTATTATATCCTATTGGCTCTACTTTTCAAATATGCCCTGAACATAACTTAATTATATTTTGCATCCTGCTACAATCCTTAGCCATTTTGCTATAAACTCACTCCTAACTTGATAGCATTCTGATCATCATCCTTGTTCCAAGTTTTTCTTCTACCTAACAGTCACTTGCAATTCTTTCAAAAATAGATCCCACCATTTCCCTATAAAATAATATGAAACTTTTAAAATTTCAATCAGCATACAATCCAAACTCACTAATATGGTCATTCTTATTCTACTGAACCAGGTGCCTAATTCTCCAATCTCTTTCCAAGCATGCCACCTACAGCCTTCCTTATACTGCCTAGCAACACACAGATGGTGTTCCCATCCAATAATTTGTACTTTCTAGTCTCTATATTTAGAACAATCTTCCCAGTATACTCAAATGACTCTCTAATCTTTTAACTGTAAGTTCCATAGATTATTCCAAACCTCTCAGCTAAAGCAGTAGTTCCACCCACCCCTAGTCAATTTTTATAACCATAGTACTTTTGCATAGCAATACTCATTATCTGGGTGTTTTATAAACTGATTAACTCTAATTTGTTTTCCCCAAATAAAATACATTCCCTGCATGGTTAAAGAACTCTGTTCCTTTTCATCCCTAAACCTAGAACAGTGCCAAACACATAATTTGCAGAAAGAACTCAATTACTGTTGACTGATTTGCAACAGAAAAGTTCATTCAAATAATCTGCAAAACTTTTTCTTTCGATGAACTAAAAAGTACAAAATATAATAAGCTTTATTAAAATTAAGCTAAGAACTACTCAAATTAAACCCAGAGGTATTAAAGAAGGATGTCTCAGTATTAGATATGATAAATTTTGAAAAAGAAAACATCACAAAAATAACAATATTCTTTGTGCTTCAAAACAGGATTACTTAAAAACCACAGGATTAAGGAAAGACTTTAAAAAAACTGAAAACTTTCTTAAGATACTTTTGCAAATAAGTAGTCTTCGAGTCTTATTTGGAAAATCATATATGGTATTAAATATATCTTAATTTGTCATGGAATATTTTTCAAAACAATTATGTCCCAAATATACAAATTAAATCTATTTAATCATAGAGTTTAATAAATACAAGGTAAGAGTTACAGTTATAACTTATATATAGTTTATTGTATGTAAGTTCACGTAAGTGCTTTTAATTTTTCAATGCTTAATATAAAGTTCTAATACAAGCTTATTATTGCTAATTGCTATGGTATTTCATTCCTTTTATTTTTCCCCTTTCTAGTACCAATTATCTGAAAATAATAAAAACTATTTGCATATATTTTATATCTTGAATTTAATTGAAATTAAGTCTACCTCAAATACATTTTTCAGATCTAATTAAATAGCTAAAAATGTCAGAAAGTATGCTTAGCACATAGACTTCATTAAATATGTTCCCTTCATTCTTGAATAAATACACCATGGTTGGGGTTGTAAAGGAAAAAGCCTACTGAATTTATCTTAGTGACACTGTTACTAGGCTTCATCCAAAACTTTGGGTTTAACTGCGTATCACATAAATAGCTTCTGTGTTTTTTTCCTCAAAGACCAACTTCCTTTATATGCACTTCTACCACCGGATTCACAGCAGACAAAGATAACCTTGAAAGAGTTACACATACTTACTTTACTGCTTATAAGTTGTGGAACACCGTTTCACTTTGGAGTAAAAGTGTTGTTACCTTAATGTATTTTATTACTCACAAAATGAAGATTATCATCATCACGTTATCTCATAATTATATGACTAGTTTGTTAGGTAGTTCATAAGAAATCACAGATGCAATATGTGAATGATTGTATCATATTTCCTATGATGTTACTGATTAGTATTATTAACAAATAATTTACTAGAGGATAGCTGTAATACCAGAGGCCATCTCTTTGTGGTCATTAGGCTTTATTTTTCCTTAATTTATCTAATTTCTCTTTACTCCTAAGGAAAGGTTTGTTGTCCCAATGAAATACTTAGCTTGTCTGGATTTGCATTATATCAATATAGTTTATACAAGGTATACTATGCAATATTTTATTAAAAAATCATTTTAAATTAGTAACCAAATATTAGGGCACTGAGTTCTATGATTGTTGAATATAATGTACCACCAGCCTCTGGAATGTGCTTCTGAAAAATTAATTGCTTCCAGGGTTGGCTGCCTGTTTCCATAGTAACCAGAACATATACTGAAAGGTAAAATATTTAATTTTTTATGATAATGTTTTTCACAGTTTCTTTTCTAGAATGGTTCTTCAGTTAATAATGCCCATCAAGCAAATTCAGCTGAAATAAACATTTATCTACTAACTCATAGCTTGACTGGCATACCCAGAGCATCCTTGTGACACAAAACATATTTCTTTTCAGATTAATTGAGACTAGTAACCAAGCTATTGATCAGACTGCCTCCTGGCTGATTCATGAGGTTGGTTACATTTAAATAGCTCTTTTTAACTAATATGACAGCCAAAACCAAAAAGAGTAGATTAAATTAGCACACAACTGATGTTTATTTGTCTAAAGTTTCATATCCTACAGTTTTAGTATTGGATGTTAGATAACTGTAGGTGTCTTGGTAATATTTCTAGAAAATTTTCATTGACTTAGAATTAACTGGATCTAGAACAATATTCCAAATCAAACAGTTTTTTTTTAACTGCTATAAATATATGCAGAAGAAAGTCTGGCATTTAAAAACATAACATAATGGCCTAAATTCTAACATATGTAAGCATCCAAGGAAAGGTACTTTCTTGTGAACTTTGCACAAAAACAGCTTGTACTAAAATTCAAAACATTTTTTTCCCCACAAGCATACATTAGTCATTTTCTGCATTTTGCTATCAAAGTAGAATAATTTTAGACATTCTTGACATTAAAGAGAAGACCTATAGGTCTTCCCATTCCCCTCACTCCCAGGTCTTTTTTACTCAATTGAGAAAACATATAATTAAAAACATTCAGAAGTCTTGGATCCCTTAGAATCCAGAAGTGTCAGGCATGGAGCCATCACTCAAAACACAGCAACAGGGATCGCAAACTCACTGGCTTCCAAATTTCACCCGATCCCTAAAGCCATTTTCCATCCAAATGGAACAAGAGGTCATGATCTCTGCTCACAGAAGCCCCAGATATCTCTGTTTACCCCAGTGGTGAAGTCCAATTTCACGAATTAAATTTTAATCCACTGTAACATTCAAAATCACGAAAAACAGCACCGGTAACAAGCAGGAATACGGGGCTTACAGGATGATCAAAAACATGGATGCCGAACTTTGAGAAAAGCCACCTTCACTAGAAAACAACTCATTTTCTTCCACGTCCTGGAGACCTAAGATGGGGACGAGACCAAATGGCCACAGGAGAGGGACCACGTTTGGCTGGCACTGGGAGGTACTCGCCGCACTCACCTTCTGCCCTCCGGCTCCAGGGGCAGGGTGTCTCATTTCTGCAGGTTCCCATGCTGCTGCCTGGGCTCTACCACAACACTTGGAGGCAGCGCAGCAGGTTGGGGTCCAAAGAGAGCCAAAATCCTGCTGTGTCTGCAAGCATCTCAGCTCACCGTGGGGATTTGCCACGAGCGCCCGACGTGGAGTCTACAGGACGTACGCTGGGCGTGGCCACACCTGTGGTTTGGATTCTTGTGCCTTGTTGAAACAGAAGCACGTGGAGTCCACGTCCTGTCGTTTAACCTCCCCCAGACCTTTGCTTTCTCTGCGTGTTGTCTTTTCATGGCTGCCTGTCTGTTGCTTCTAATCAGGTCCTTTTGTTTCCATCCTGGTGCTTTTCTCCATCCCAACAGCATTGTAGCTTTAATAGCTGGCTTTTTGGGGGGTTCGAGGCAGTGAGCTTTGACTCTGTTCTTTTACTTTGAAGCTGCTCTTACCAGCCTTGGATCCAGGGGCAACTCAGGCTGCTCTTTCATTTCTCTTGCCCTTTGGGCACGCACGTGACTCCATCTGGTTTTCATAATATCCATGAAACACAAGAAATGATTTTATGCAGCAATCCTCTGAGTTCCTACTATGCTTCATTCTTCACCTTATCTCTCCAAATGACTCTGAAGTTATAAGCCCAGTATAAATAAGAATAAGCCCAATGCAGAAGAAAGCATTAGCTTAAACTACCAAGGTGTCTATTAGGTAGGGGATGTAAACTTGAACCTTCAGCAGCCCTGGTTCATTGTCCAACCTTCTGCAACAGTGACTCTGGGAGTTTCCTTTCCCTAGCCTAGGCAGTATCATTACCTGATCTTAGAGGCAGGGAAAACAAAGATTCCACTGTTACATGATTTTCCCAAATTCCCATTTCATTAAAAAGTTTGTCCCTTTATGACAATTAAATGATTATGTTTAAGTTTAGTTTATGGAAAATAGTATCCAAATAGAGAACAGTGCAATAAGACAAAATCATAATGGAACAGAACAGACTGGAAACTGTAAGTCAGCCTGTTGTGTGAGTGTGTGCCCCTAGTGTTTGCTGAGAAACATTTCATAAGGGTTGCCAATGATAAATTTGGGTTTTGTTCAAATTTCAGAGCTCATAAAAGTTAACACCTGTCTTTTATGAGTTAGCACTGCCCAAGGAAACTAGACCATCTCTTTGACCCTGAAACTTGACAAAGTGTTTGTCACAAAGTCAGGATCTGTTAACTCATATTAATACTATTTTTCTGTGTCCACTTGAGGTAAAACTGTGTTTGTGTGGTGTGTGTGTGCGCGTGTGCTAACTAACCTTATGGAAGCTGGGGAGATCAAGAAGCTAAAATAAGATTGAACTTTGACCCACTGTATCCAAAACAACCCACTCCAGTGTTCTTGCCTGGAGAATCACATGGGCATAGGAACCTGTTGGGCTATGGTTCATAAGATGACAAAGGGTTGGGCAGGACTGAAGTGACTTAGCATCCATAGCAAACTAAAACAATATCCCCCAACATTTCTATAATTCCTCTGAGATTAGTTGCCTAGTTATTGGACTTTTATCCAAAACTCTGATTTTCAGCATTAAAGGGTAAGAGTTCATATTGTTAGAAGTTAAGATTTGATATAGATTGCAGGATTTGGTGAGAGGGCTGGGAGGAGTTAGCAAAACTTCAAGGCAATGATAGTGTTAATCAAAGTTTCAGAAAAACTGAGACCTGATTGAGATGAACACATGTTTACGTGGGGTTTGTTAGGACTGCAGCCCAGGAGACACAGACTGAAGAAACACTTGAATCATGCTTCTCTGAACTACAAAATGGAGGAAGCTTATAAAGGCAAAAACTGCAAGGCCACAGATAGTTACATGTTATTTGTGAAGCATTGTAATTGGAACTGATGAAGGAATGGTGCTAGTTAAGCAAGGATTGATTGGGGTCTGAAATGGTTGCATAGTTACAAGGGTGATCTTGAGGCCACCAAGTAGCAACTGTCAACTGATGTTCCAGATATCACTGGTGGTGTCCTTTTGATATGTTCACAGAAAATTTAAGTTTCATGGTTCAGGGACGTGTCTAAGACCAGATTCTCAGTGGGCACCACACTCTGTATTTGTGTCCCTGAACTGTAATTACTTCAGTACAATTGCAGTTTGTCATCAACAGCTTTTCTGTGGTGAGACAGGCTAAGAGAAAATATTTAGGTACCTGGCAATAGGGTTTGGACGGCAAAATTAGATTCTGGCATCATTAAAAAATCGAAAGATGAGCCCAGATTTAAACTGTTGCAAGTTCAATGATAAGTAACAGCTTCTGGCAATTTGGTGAATTATGACTTCTTTTTTGCTTTTAGAGGGAATGTAAGTCAAATATTCAGATTGGGTCAGAGTGCAGAAACCCAGCCAAGACATGTCAATTCAGCAACAGGTCTCCTGACCCAGAGAGGACTTTGTAGTACTTGAAAACCTGTGTTCAGAGATAGAGAAAATATAGAGAAATCATCTGAAATAGAGGTTAAAATTAGAGCCTTTGAGGTACCCAGCAAAGGAAAGGGCCCAATTTAGGAATCTAGTCCAGACTGGCCCATTCCACTGGGGCCAATTGGAAACTCACTCTTCTCTCTTAGGTTTTGTCAAGTACTTACTGTGGCTAGTGTTAAGCATATAGAAGTACAGAGGGTACAATAATGAATAAAAGTAAAATCTGAAAATATATTTGTGTATTCTGTTTTGGAACTGCTGGATGATGAAAATAAGAAAGATACCTATAACTTTCTGAAGGTGGAAAATCAGAAGATAGCAGTGATTGGGAATGGCAGAGAGAATGATAAACCCCTTTTTAAAGTAAATTGGAAGTAACTGCTATGGTGGGGCTGGTCCATAAATTGTCATCAGATGTGAAATTATCAGTATTTGCATGACAAGCAGCATTTTACAAAGAAACAGAAAGTACCTGTTGGTTGATCATCAGTATGAATGGAATGAGCAAAGACAGAGAATCCAAACAGGAACAAACTAGGGACTGTAATAAGAATGAATGAGTTTAATATATATGTGAAGTAATCAACCCTGGAGAAATTCTCTGAGTTTGTGAGATATATAATCGAAGCCTCCTCATACCTTTGCTCTGTAAGGAGTGGCTTTTGCTAGTTTTCCCTGTGTGCACAGATTCAGAAAATGGGAAGCAGCTGTTAAAGATACAGGCCTAGTTAGGTAGGCTTTCTGATAGTTCAGTTGGTAACGAATCCACCTGCAATGCCAGAGACCCTGGTTCGATTTCTGGGTCAGGAAGATCCACTAGAGAAGGAATAGGCTACCCACTCCAGTATTCTTGGGCTTTCCTTGTGACTCAGCTGGTAAGGCATCTGCCTGCAATGCTGGAGACCTGGGTTCAATACCTGGGTTGGGAAAATCCCCTGGAGAAGGAAAAGGCTACCCACTCCAGTATTCTGTCCTGGAGAATCCCATGGACTAGTCCATGGGGTAGACATGGCTGAGCGACTTTCACACACCCAGTTAGATAACAGTTGAAACAACTCTCTCCTGAGAAAAAGTATTTGAAAAGTCTTCCATAACTGGAGTTTGACAGATAAGAGTATGATACAACTTTTAGACATTTTATACCTTGTTTACTTTAGGACTTCCCTTGTACTGTGGTGAACAAACAAATAAGATCAAACTCCTGTGTCAAGATATTTCAAAACTTGGATATGCTTTAGCCTGATATAATTTCCATATTCAGGTAGTTTCAATCCCAGGAGGAGTTGTCACTGTGAAACAGGGACAAATTCCACAGACACATATGGAGAGAGAAACTGATGAGTTTTTCTTGCAGATCATTCCCAGTACCCTAGAAAATGTAGCTATGTAGCAGCCGCAAAGATGAATGGGATGTTTGACAGTAAATGGGTGAATGGCAAAAAATATTGGGAGCATATGGAAATATGCTGTGAGCATATGCATTTTTACAGAGTATTTTATCAAGGAGGCACATTAATAGCAAAAAATCCTACCAGCTATTATCATCATTAAGGTTTCATCAGAGGTTCACTCAAAGCAAATAAGAGATTAAAGTAGATAACCAACAAAGACCTGGCTAGCACAGGGAACTCTGCTCAAAACTTTGTAATAACCTAAATGGGAAAAGAATTGGAAAAAATAATAGATACATCTAAATGTATAACAATCAGTTTTCTGTACTCATGAAACTAACACAACGTAGTTAATCAACTATGCTCCAATATAAAAGTTTTTTAAAAAATTAAAGAAGTTCTATTTTGGTAGGTGTGGAAGATTAAACAAATATTAGAAAGATAAATATCACCACATATTTTAGTTTATGAAACTATTACAGTATTGCCCTCATGTTTTCCAGATGACTGTGGACCAGTGAAATCTTCAAAAAGGGCAGGGACTGCAAAATAAGTATTTTGGGGTTAATAGGTTAAATTAATTGTACAAGGCATCACAGTAAGAATGAATTAGAATTTTATTGCATCCACAGCCCTGTATTCTTTTCATAAGTTTATAGTTTTTGGTTCTTGCAATGGACATGAAGTATTATAATCACAGCTAAGACTTGCTATTACTCCTTGAGAAATATAATTAAACAATTTTGTATTAGGCTCTCATCAGTGAAAAAGATGGAAGAAAAAGATTAAATTGATATTTTATATAGATCTACTTGACAGTCATAAAACTACCAATCATAAAACTATAAACAAAGATTTATAGTGTTGGACTTTGTTTTGGAGGTATTTGACTCATACTTTCAAATGTATTAATTCTACTTCACTACCTCTATGCTTTCATCCTGCTGCTTAAACAATGAACTGCCTACACAAATTAAAATCAACTGCAGACAAAAGGCTAACTTATATTTTACTAGTATTTTCATCATAGAGAGTGTTTTTTTTTTTTTCTTAATTCCCAACAATTAGAATGGAGCAGTCAGTAGAAGTGAAGTTCACAGGACTGAGAGAGGGAGGAAAATCTCATAGATTTTGAACTTTAAAAATTATAAACGTCTCATGTTTTCATGTCTTCATGTTACAGTTGTTTTTCTACACTGTGCTCTGTCTTCTTCATGCTTTTGCTCTACTACTTTTCCAGTTTCTAAATTCTGCCTTTTAAAACTACAATTTAAAGCAAATAAAAGACATCCAATTTGGAAATAAATCAATAACACTCTCTAACCACAGATCACATGATCCTGCATATATATAGAAAGTCCCAAGGTATCCACAAAGAAAGATACTAGAGCTAATAAACAAATTCAGCAAAGTTTCAGAGTACAAGACACAAAAATTCACTTGTGTTTCCATATACTAGCAATGAATAATCCAAAACAAAATTAAGAAAACAATTCAATTTATAATACATCCAAAGAATAAAATATTTGAGAGTAAATTTACAAGTAAATAAAAACTCGTACTCTGAAAACCACAATTTTTACTTAAAGAAACTAAAGAAAGCCTAAATAAAGGGAAAACCATCCCTTGTTCATGGACTGAATAACGTAGCTGTTTTACATGGTTGTGGCCCTTGATTGACTTTATTATATTTCACTGCTTAGAGAGGAAGCTCAACTGTTTTTCGCAGACTATTTGTTTAGGCTTGATCTAATTCAGAATGTTTCACCTTGGTACTACTGATGTTCTGGACTTCTTAATTCTTTGCTTTTGTCGGAGTGCAGGGCTGTCCCATGCTTTTTTAGAGTGTTTAGCAGTACCCTGGCCTATAGACTCCACTAAAGGAATTAGATTCCATTAGCATTTTCACACTCAGTTTTGACACCCCAAAATATCTCAAGATATTGCTAAATATCTTGGTGGAGGAAATGGGGTTAGCCCCAGTTGAGAACCACTGGTCTAAATCTGTTGTTTCATATGTCTGGTTTATTCCCAGTAACCACTTTCAACAAATTTCAAAATTATGGTTGAATCTGGTAAATTTCATCTTTTAGGAAGTGAGCAGATAATTTGTGTCATGGCCATGACCTGAATTAAACTGAAACATTTTTATTTTATTTTTTCTGATTTTTATTTGTGAATATTTTACTTAGTTTTTAGTTCTAATATCTGATAAGTCGTTTTCTGTTCCATCTTGAAAATAGACTTATTCTAGTTATATCAAACATGAGAAATGAAAGACTACAACATTCTTCTGTTGCAAAAATAACTTTCTACTGATGAGGATATTGAAATCCAAAAAGAGTAGTCAGTTTGTTTATGGATTGATAGCTGACTTGAAGCTAGTCTTAAAAAACCTCTCCATCCAGGTGCTATGAATGCATTTTATTTAATGTTGAGATCCTGGATTCCTGTTACTTTGAATTGGTATTTAAAAACATCCATCGTGTTACTTATTTATAAATTTCTTTTGCTTGATGGTTTGACTTTGCAAAATCAGTAAACAATTCAAATATTTCCATTGTATCTCCAGTATTACTTATTTATCTGAAAAGTCATAATATCTGAAACAAATGAAGTATAATTTCATAGCCTATTTACTGTAGTATAAATGACACAATGAAATTTCAATCAAATCACCTATAAAAGTATATTTTTATATTGTCTTCATTTGTAAAGAGACTATAATAATTAAAACTAAACACAAGTAATTGAACCATGATGACTTCTTAATGGCCTCATCTTATGCCACTAATCATTTTGTGTGTATGATACAACTGCTAAATTATTAAGTTATGCATGGAAGCGCTAACCTTTGTTTTAAATTTTATTTTCAGAGTCACATCAAATCAGGTATCAAGACTTTAGACTGCATCCACATATTCAGATTTCTGGCTCCCCTCAGAGTGAGTCACTTAAACAATATCAGCCAGATCATGATGTAAAGATAAAAGTTTCTGATAAATTAAACAAAAAGATATGCCTTAAAAAATAGCATAATTTTCTAATATTCTATGCAGTCTGCAGTAATTGGCAATTATTGTGTTTTTACCCCTGGAGAAATGGGACTGAAAAAATTTAATCTGGGACTTAATGTGAACTGAATACCAAGCAACTCCTGTATGTTATTTGGGCTTAATTGGTTTTTGAAGGATATAGAATTTTTTAGTTCAAAATTATCTTATGATCTTTCTTTCCAATGGCAGAGATATGCTCTCTCATATTCGTCTTCATGGAAGATAATAGCTATATAAATCAATATAGGTATTAATGTCAGCATTTATCAAAGGTCTATCAAAACTGTATGAATGACTTTAATCCTACCTCAATTATTCATTTCGACTGTAAGCAGCCTATAAATACTACCGTTTTCTAGCAGAAGACACTGAAGCTTAATGACAGTAAACAACACATAATTTTATAAGCTCACAAAGGCCAGTACATGGTAGAGTTGAGGTTTGGGTTTTCATTTGTTTTCTGGTACACCATATTGAAACACTTCCTTGTGTATGTCAATAGTTAAACAGAATAAAAGGCTTTCAAAGCCATGGGCATTTGAGAAAGGTCTTAAAAAATAAGTATGCTTCTTCTCAAACTAAATCAATTTATGGTTATTTGAAAGAGGAATAACAAAGAGAAAAGTAACTTGGAGGTGTACTTGATTAAGGCATATTTAAGGAATGACAAATTGTCAAATAATTCAAGGAAACAGGAGTTCCAAGTAGGTAACACCCACTACCAACTAAAGGATATAAAAGGAAAGTAAGTGAGGATTGGAGAGAGGCTTATACATATGTTAGGAAGTTAAGCACAAACCTTTGGAAAGTGAAGAAACAAAATCTTTCTTGCTTTCCACAAAAGATAAAACTCTGTATATATGCTTTGTTAGATTATTTAGAGACAGATGGGAGGCAAAGAAATAATTCTATTCAGCATAAGCCGTTTTCACGATTCCAATTCAGGAGCTATTCACTTGAAAAGCAGCACTATACACAAAGAGCAATGACAGTGGGTTAGGTCCATCCATCATTAGCAGAGACGTGTCTAAATTCCCAAAGGGACTTTCAGACTTTCATTGCTAAAGGAAACGTGGCTAGTTTAAATTAGAAATATTTTTGCACCTCCAGTTTGTGACAGGTATTTTGACATAAAGTCTGAAAAACAACTTTGAGGTGATGGCATCAAAAACTCAAGGGAGATAACAGAAAAGTCTAATAAAGTTTCCTGCAAGTAATGAATACATGGAACAAATTAATAGTATCCAGAGACACTATAGAAAGTATTGAAAATAAGTTATAAATGAACATCTGAAAATGGGAATAGAGTCTTCTAATGGATTGTGCCACATCGAATTTTGCTTCAGAAACAGGTAGAATGGGAGCAGAATTGGAAAATAACAGACAATAATAACAAAATGTGGAACTTGGGGAAACTCAAAAACACATGAGACTTTAGGATATCCGGCACCCATTACCACTTCTGACAAACAAACAAACAAACAAAAAGAAAAATCGAATAGTGTATGCTTGGTTTTAGTGAGTTTGGACTCTCGGATTTAGTGTGTTGAAAAGAATCCACAGAGATCAAGACTGCCAAAACATTAAAAAAAAAAAAAAGAAAGAAAAGAAAGAAAGAAATCTAGAACCTTTGGACGCTCATACCACTCATATTGTCTATTTAGTAATTAACACTTCCTCAGCAAAAATGAAGAATGGGGGATGGGGTAGAATTGTTAAAAAGGATGGTGTTTGCAAGTATCATAAAAGTTAAAATTCACTTTTTAAAAACATGTTTATATACACTCCAGCTAAGTCGCTTCAGCCGTGTCTGACTCTGTGCGACCCCACAGACAGTGGCCCACCAGGCTCCCCCGTGCCTGGGACTCTCCAGGCAAGAACACTGGAGTGGGTTGCCAGTTCCTTCTCCAATGCATGAAAGTGAAAAGTGAAAGTGAAGTTGCTCAGTTGTGTCTGACTCTTAGTGACCCCAGGGACTGTAGCCTACCAGGCTCCTCCGGCCATGGGATTTTTCAGGCAGGAGTACTGGAGTGGGGTGCTATTGCCATATACACTACCATGTATAAAATAAATAGCAGATGGGAAGCTGTTGTATAGCACAGGAGATTAGCTTGGTGCTCCGTGATGACCTAGAGGAGTAGGATGGGTCGGGGAAGGAAGTTTAGAGGGAGGGGATATATGAGAACATAGAGCTGATTCAGTTAGTTGCACAGCAGAAACTAACACAACATTGTAAAACAATTATATTTCAATAAAAATAATAATAAATGAAAAAATTAAAAAACAAAATACCCAAAACAAAACTTGTCTATTCACCAAACAGGCATATATAAATATGGCTTCTCATCTAGCAAATTGCCCATCTTTGGTCAATAGGTATATGCTGATCTATTTCTATTTTTTTTATTATTTGTATATTTTATCATTTCAACTAAGCCTCACTTTTTGACTCCTCACACATAAATTTTATTAAAGTCATAATATTAAATAAAAGCAACTAGACAAAGATATTTAAGAAGGAAGAAATTTAACTTCTTCTACCTGGATGTTAAAAGCAAACGGGAGGATAAATAACCAACTATTTTAAAATAAAATGCTAAAATTTGTGAAGCTATTTGAACAATTAAATGCAGTCTTCCTTTAGACACACAATGTCCATAACATCCTAAGACTGTGATTATATAATAAATACCACCCTAAGAACTGTAAATATGTCCAGAATTGTATTTTCTATGTCCTTATTTTTAACAGATGAATTACTCAGTTTGGGAACTTTTTCTCCTAGCTACTATTTTTGTGGGGTTCCTTCGTGGCAACCTTTTCATAATATTTTATGAAATACATGTTTTCATAAACATGTACCATGTAGCATGAACTTAAGTGTTATTAGGCCACTGTGCAGGTTCTCTATAAGATATTTTCTCTATTCCCCAATCACTGATTTCTTGGTATAGTTAATACAAGTTCACTGTTTATCTGTGAACCAAATATTATAAACCAATAGAGTTACAGCTGAAAAGTGCCTTAGGCAACATATAATGAATCAATGGAAGGTTTTTGTTTGCTTATCTCTATTAATTGTTTTACAAATATAATTTTTAAACACAAAATAACTAACTTTAATAGAAATTGAAGTAATTATAGTTATTATGATACTTGATCCCTCATATAACTTATTTTGAAATATATCTAGACCACCACACACTCCTCCTGGGAAAAAGGTCAGGCACAATATCAGTGCAAGCAAACAAGCAAAGATAAATTTTACATTTTTATTATTTTGAATAAGCGAAAAGCAAAGGAGAAAAAGAAAGATATTCGCATCTGAATGCAGAGTTCCAAAGAATAGCAAGGAGAGATAACAAAGCCTTCCTCAGCAATCAGTGAAAAGAAATAGAGGAAAACAACAGAATAGGAAAGACTAGAGATCTTGTCAAGAAAATTAGAGATACCAAGGGAAATTTTCATGCAAAGATGGGCTTGATAAAGGACAGAAATGGTATGGACCTAACAGAAAGATAAGATATTAAGAAGAGGTGACTGGAATACACAGAAGAACTGTACAAAAAAGATCTTCACAATCCAGATAATCACAATGGTGTGATCACTCACCTAGATCCAGACACGTTTGGAACATGAAGTCAAGTGGGCCTTAGAAGCATCACTATGAACAAAGCTAATGAAGGTGATGGAATTCCAGTTGAGCTATTTCAAATTCTGAAAGATGATGCTATGAGAGTGCTGCACTCAATATGTCAGCAACTTCGGAAAACTCAGCAATGGCCACAGGACTGGAAAAGGTCAGTTTACATTCCAATCCCAAAGAAAGGCAATGTCAAAGAATGCTCGAACTAACACACAATTGCACTCATCTCACACGCTAGTAAAGTGATGCTTAAAATTCTCCAAGCCAGGCTTCAGCAATACATGAACCATGAACTTTCAGATGTTCAAGCTGGTTTTAGAAAAGGCAGAGGAACCAGAGATCAAATTGCCAACATCCGATGGATCATTGAAAAAGCAAGAGAGTTCCAGTAAAAACATCTACTTCTGCTTTATTGACTATGCCAAAGCCTTTGACTGTATGGATCATAATAAACTGAAGGAAATGCTGAAAGAGATGGGAATACCAGACCATCTGACCTATCTCTTGAGAAACCTGTATGAAGGTCAGGAAGCAACAGTTAGAACCAGACATGGAACAACAGACTGGTTCCAAATAGGAAAAGGAGTACATCAAGGCTGTATCTTGTCACCCTGCTTATTAAACTTATATGCAGAGTACATCATGAGACATGCTGGGCTGGAAGAAGCACAAGCTGGAATCAAGATTGCCAGGGGAAATATAAATAACCTCAGATACGCAGATGACACCACCCTTATGGCAGAAAGTGAAGAGGAACTAAAAAGCCTCTTGATGAAAGTGAAAGAGGAGAGTGAAAAAGTTGGCTTAAAGCTCAACATTAAGAAAACTAAGATCATGGCATCTGATCCCATCACTTCACAGGAAATAGATGGGGAAACAGTGGAAACAGTGGCTGACTTTATTTTTCTGGGCTCCAAAATCACCAGATGGTGACTGCAGCCATGAAATTAAAAGACACTTACCCCTTGTAAGGAAGGTTATGACCAACCTAGATAGCATATTGAAAAGCAGACACATTACTTTGCCAACAAAGGTCCGTCTAGTCAAGGCTATGGTTTTTCCAGCAGTCATGTATGGATGTGAACGTTGGATGGTGAAGAAAGCTAAGCACTGAAGAACTGATGATTTTGAACCATTGTTTTGGAGAAGCCTCCTGATAGTCCCTTGGACTGCAAGGAGATCCAACCAGTGCATCCTAAAGGAGATTGGCCCTGGGTATTCATTGGAGGGAGTGATGTTGAAATTGAAACTGCAATACTTTGGACACCTCATGCAAAGAGTTGACTCATTGGAAAAGACCCTAATGCTGGGAAGGACTGGGGGCAGGAGGAGAAGGGGATGACAGAGGATGTAATGGCTGGATGTCATCACTGACTCGATGGACATAGATTTGGTTAGATTCCAGCAGTTGGTGATGGACAGGGAGGCCTGGCATGCTGCGATTCATGGGGTCACAAAGAGTTGGACACAACTTAGAGACTGAACTGAACTGAACTGATACCACAAAATCATCTGTTACATGTTTTTTTCCTCCCTAAGCTTTAATATCACTTAATAAAAAAGTGGGCTTCCCTATTAGCTCAGATGATAAAAATTCTGTCTGCAACACAGGAGACCCAGGTCCATCCCTGGGTCAAAAGGATCCCCCAGAGAAGTGAAAGGCTACCCACTCCAGTATTCCTGCTTGAAATGGGGTCACAGAGAGTCAGACACGACTGAGCAACTAACATGTTCATACAAATGGAAAAGTAGTCAATATGTATCAAATGTATATACATTGTCACCCTGTTTACTTAGCTTATATGCAAAGTACATCATGAGAAATGCCAGGCTGGATGAATTACAACCTGGAATCAAGATTGGCTTGAGAAATATCAACAACCTCAGATATGCAGAGATATCACTCTAATGGCAGAAAGTGAACAGGAACTAAAGAGCCTCTATGAGGGTGAAAGAGGAGAATGAAAAACCTGGCTTAAAGCTCAACAATAAAAAAAGCTAAGATCATGGCATCCAGTCTCATGGCAAAGAGATGGGAGAAAAGAAGAAGCAGTGATATTTTATTTTCTTGGGTTCCAAAATCACTGTGGACAGAGACTGATGCCATGAAATTAAAAGACACTTGATCCTTGGAAGGAAAGCTATGGCAAACCTAGAGAGTGTCTTAAATGCAGAGACACCATATTGCTGAAAAAGGTCAGTATAGTCAAAGCTATGGTTTTTCCTGTAGTCATGTACAGATGTGAGAGTGGGACTATAAAGAAGGCTGAGTGCTGAAGAATCAATGCTTTCGAATTATGGTGATTTAGAAGATTCTTGAGAGTCCCTTGGATAGCAAGGAAATCAAACCAGACAATCCTAAAGAATATTCATTCATACTTGATTCCCTGAATATTCATTGGAAGGACTGATGCTGAAGCTCCAATATGTTGGCCACCTAATGCAGAGAGCTGACTCACTGGAAAAGACAGACCCTGATGCTGGGAAAGATTGAAGGCCAAAGAAAGGGGCAGCAGAGGATGAGATGGTTAGATAGCATCACAGACTCAATGGACATGAATCTGAGCACACTTTGGGAAATAGTGACAGATGGGGAGCCTGGAGTGCTGCAGTCCATGGGGTCACAAAATCTGACACAACTGAGCTACTTAACACAACAACAACAACAAAATCAATAAGAACATCTAACATCAGATTTTATTACCATTGCCACTTAAAGAAGCCGGGGCTCCTCTATCCTGGGTTGGCACAGGAAAAGGACAAAGTGTTCTCAGAGCTCTACTTGTTCCAGAAAGCAAGGATGCATGCACCACTGAGAAGGACTTGTCCAAAATGTGCCAGGAGATGGCTTCCCCTTCTAGTTGAGATAAAGTATTGGGGACTAGATTTACTCTCTGCCCTGAAATAACTAACAAATGAACAATGAAACATGTAAAACAATGGTTCTCAAGAGACTGGGCATCAAAAAACAAAGGACAGTGATCTTTGAGACATGGGAAGACAGGTGAACACTACAATTGTCCCTACTTAGAGCTTTGGTAGTTTCAAGGTCATGGGTTTGGAGAGGGAAAACTCAGACAGAGTCCAGTGGAATCCTTCAGGTGATGAGATGACACTCCAAGGCTTGGGAAAATCAAATGTCTGTGGTTCACAAGGCAGAATACTAAAAGTAAAAAGCCATGGAAGAGAGAAATTTGGAGAGCTGCAGAAGGTCTTGCTAATTATTTAGCTGAGTCTTGAGTGAGGAGACTAGTGGGGCTAGAAAAGAAGTACATACAAGGATTTGTAGTGGAAAAAAAGAGGGAAAAAGTAACAGTAACAACAAAATAAAAGAGCATCAATATGTTGGGAGATAGCCTGAAGCAGCCTGATAGAAAAATAATTGCAATCCTGAAGGAGGAGGGGGAGCAATGGAGAGATATTTGAAGAAATAAATTGCTGAATTTTTTTCTTCTGATTTTGTGAAAACAGTGAACTCACAGATCCTAGAAGCTGATCAAAATCCAAGCACATAAATATAAAGAAAATACACCAAGGCACAGTATAATTGTTCAAAATCAGTGATAAAGATAAAAGACTTAAAAAACAGCCAGAGGGGAAGAAAATCACACTGTTAAGGGTAATAGCAGGCTTCTCAATGGAAATAATATGTTAAAAAGATAACTGAACAATATATTTAGAGTAAAGTTATTAAAGTTATTAAAGTTATTTAAAGTTATTAAAACCTGTCAATCTAGAATTCCATGTGTGTGTGTGTATTCAGTCATGTCCGACTCTATGTGATCCCATCAGGCTCCTTTGTCCATGGAATTTTCCAGACCAGAACACTGGAGTGGGTTGCCATTTCCTCCTTCAGGGGATCTTCCTGACCCAAGGACTAAACCAGTGTCACCTGCATCTCCTGTGCTGGTGAGAGTCTCCTGGGAAGACTGAGTCTTCCCACTCAGTCTTACCACTGAGTCTCCTGGGAAGACCCTTAGAATCCCATACCACATTGAAAAAAAAAAAAAAAACCTCAAAAATGAAGGCAAAATAAAGAATTGTTTTAAAAAGCTGAAAGAATGAAACCCCCCCCGCCAGATTCCTATTCTAGAAATGCTAAAGGGAGTCCTTCAGTGAGAAGGAAAACAGACTTCAGTCCAGTAGTTAAGACTGGCAGTCCAATTGTTAAGACTGCAGTGCTTCCATTAGAGGGGGCATGCATAGGTTTGATCACTGGTTGCGGAACCAAGATCCCACAAGCTGCATGGCCAAAAAAAGGAAAAGAATACCATACAGAAATCTGGATATACATAAAGAAATAAAGACATGGAAATGGCAATTCAATGGGATTTATTATTATTATTATTACTAGTATTTAACTATCTTTATAGAACTACTGTTGCAGGGATCCTCAGGCTTGATGATTTGTTACAAGCATTCACAGGACTCTGCAAAGTTGCTGTAAGTGTGGCTAGAGTTACCGATAGCAAATGAAACAGTTTAAAATCAGCAAAAGGAGCAGCTTCATGGGTGAGGCCCACGAGAAACCAGGTGCAGGCTTCCAGAGGAATTGTATGGATATGCTTAATTCTCCCAACACCAGTGTGTGTCAGCATTTGTGAGGTGGTATCAATCCAGGATGCTCTCCTGTGTCCTGGTGTACAGGGTTTTAATCGTGGTCCATCATGTAGGCCTTGACTGAGTCATCACATTTGGCCTTCAGACACAGCCTGCTGTTTCAGATTTCTACACCAGTGTGAACTTCTTTCAGGCAGGTTTATGAATGAGGAAAGTAATATGTCCATACATAAAATAAACCTCTTGCAAAGTCCAAACAACCTAATGTTGCCTCTTGATTAGTCCCAAAAGGAGACAACAGCAGTTTATTCTTAGTTGCCTGTGGGTAGTATGTTACAGGCGGTCCTCCCCACAAGCTAGCCTCTGTTAGTCGTGTGTCACCGTGGTCAGTGCATTTAGTCAGTCCTAGCTTATTCTTATGGAGAAGGCAATGGCACTCCACTCCAGTACTCTTGCCTGGAAAATCCCATGGATGGAGGAGAATGGTAGGCTGCAGTCCATGGGGTCGCTAAGAGTTGGACACGACTGAGGGACTTCACTTTCACTTTTCACTTTCATGCATTGGAGAAGGAGCTGGCAACCCACTAGAGTGTTCTTGCCTGGAGAATCCCAGGGACGGGGGAGCCTGGTGGGCTGCCATCTCTGGGGTCGCACAGAGCCGGACATGACTGAAGCGACGCAGCAGCAGCAGCAGCAGCAGCTTATTCTTCAGTTTTTGACACTAACTATCATGCTATCATCAATTTAGTGTAATTTCATACTAGGGATTTTGCATCAAGTTCAAAACCTTTCTACTCAAATAATGATGGAAGCTGGTGAATTCAAATAGCCTGTGAATATAGTAAATGAAAATTGAGATCATTTACACTTAAAGGCAAATTGTTGTCAGTTCCTTTCCAAGACTGAAGAGGAAAAAAAAGCATTTGTAAATTCAATCACTATCATTCTCCTTTGACCTGATCTATATTTTGCAGTGTTGAAGCCACATCAAGACTGCTGATGCTATATGTGGTACTAAAAGCCTTGATAATCTACTGTTGATCTCTCTCCATCAGCCATTCTCCACATGGGCCACTCAGGGGTATTTACATATATTGATATCAACACTTTAATTTCTGACATGCCATTAACTAAACTGAGGTTTTAGTTACCTAGGGCTATTGTAAAATCAGTATACAAATTGGGTATGTTAAGACCACGTACTTTTTTTCTTTTTTTGGCCTCACTGTTCTGTGGGCTCCAAGTCCAAATTTAAGGTGCAGAATCTTAGTATGTTCAAGCCTTCTGAGCCAGCTGCCGATTTTTGGGATGGATAGATGACACAGGAAAACAATGAATGATACCTTAAGAGTGTAGCTGGAAATTTATATTGTGGGGAAATCTACAAATAAATAGGTTGGATTAATTCAGTTCAATATAGTTTAGTTGTTCAGTTGTGTCTGGTTATTTGCAACCCCATGGAGAGCATCATGTCAGGCTTCCCTGTCTATTACCAACTCCCAGAACTGGCTCAAACTCATGTCCATTGAGTTGGTGATGCCATCAAACCATCTCATCCTCTGTCATCCCCTTCTCCTCCTGCCTTCGATATTTCCCAGTATCAGTTCAGTTCAGTACAGTCACTCAGTCATGTGTGGCCCTTTGCGACCCCATGAACCACAGCATGCCAGGCCTCCCTGTCCTCACCAACTCCCAGAATCCACCCAAACCCACGGCCATCGAGTAGGTGATGCCATTCAGCAATCTCATCCTTTGTCGTCCCCTTCTCCTCCTGCCTCCAATCCTTCCCAGCATTAGGGTCTGTTCCAATGAGTCAACACTTCGCATGAGGTGGCCAAAGTACTGGAGTTTCAGCTTCAACATCAGTGCTTCCAATAAACACCCAGGACTGATTTCCTTTAGGATGGACTAGTTGGATCTCCTTGCAGTCCAAGGGACTCTCAAGAGTCTTCTCCAAAAACACAGTTCAAAAGCATCAATTCTTCAGTGCTCAGCCTTTTTCACTGTCCAACTCTCACATCCATACATGACTACTGGAAAAATCACAGCCTTTACTAGACGGACCTTTGTTGGCAAAGTAATGTCTCTGCTTTTCAATATGCTATCCAGGTTGGCCATAACTTTCCTTCCAAAGAGTAGACATCTTTTGATTTCATGGTTGCAATCACCATGTGCAGTGATTTTTGGAGCCCAAAAAATAAAGCCTGACACTTTTTCCACTGTTTTCCCATCTATTTCCCATGAAGTGATGGGACCAGATGCCATGATCTTAGTTTTCTGAATGTTGAGCCTTAAGCCAACTTTTTCACTCCCTTCTTTCATTTTCATCACGAGGCATTTTAGTTCGTCTTCACTTTCTGCCATAAGGGTGGTGTCATCTGCATATCTGAGGTTATTGCTAGTTCTCCCGGCAATCTTGATTCCAGCTTGTGCTTCTTCCAGCCCAGCATTTCTCATGATGTTCTCTGCATATAAGTTTAATAAGCAGGGTGACAAGATACAGCCTTGATGTACTCCTTTTCCTATTTGGAACAAGCCTGTTGTTCCATGTCCGGTTCTAACTGTTGCTTCCTGACCTGCACACAGGTTTCTCAAGAAACAAGTCAGATGGTCTGGTATTCCCGTCTCTTTCAGAATGTTCCACAGTTTATTGTGACCGACACACTCAAAAGCTTTGCATAGTCAATAAAGCAGAAGTAGATGTTTTTCTGGAATTCTCTTGCTTTTTCCCAGCATCAGGGTCTTTTAAAATGAGTCAGTTCTTTGCATCAGGTGACCAAAATATTGCAGTTTCAGCATCAACATCAGTCCTTCCAATGAATATTCATGACTGATTTCCTTTAGGATGGAATGCTTGGATCTCCTTTCAGTCTAAGGGACTCTGAAGAGTGTTCGCCAACACCACAGTTCAAAGCCAACAATTCTTCAGCGCTCTGCTTTCTTTATAGTCCAATTCTCATATCCATACATGACTACTGGAAAAACCATAGCTTTGAGTAGACAGACCTTTGTCAGCAAAATACTGTCTCTGCTTTTTAATATGCTGTCTAGGTTGGTCATAACTTTACTTTCAAGGAGCAAGCATCTTTTAATTTCATGGCTATAGTCACCATCTGCAGTGATTTTGGAGCCCTCAAAAAAATAAATTCTGTCACTGTTTCCATTGTTTGCCCATCCATTTGTCATAAGTTATGGAACCAGAGGCCATGATATTCATTATCTATAAGTTCAGTTTTAAGCCTACATTTTTAATTCCCCCTTTCATTTTCATCAAGAGGCTCTTTAGTTCTTCTTTACTTTCTGCCATAAAGGTGGTGTCATCTGCATATCTGAGGTTATTGATATTTCTCCTGGAAATCTTGATTCCAGTTTGTGTTTAATCCAGCCTGGCATTTCACATGATGCATATAAGTTGAACAAGCAGGGTAACAATATACAGTCTTGACATACTTGATTCCCATTTTGGAACTAGTCTGTTTTTCCCTGTCCTGCTATATCTGTTGCTTCTTGACCTGTGTACAGATTTCTCAGCAGGAAGGTAAGGTGGTCTGGTATTTCCATTTCTTGAAAAATTTTCCACAGTTTTTTTGTGACCCACAGAGTCAAGGCTTTAGTGCAGAAGTAGATTTTTTTTTTGGAACTTTCTATGATCCAGTGCATGTTGGCCATTTGATCTCTGGTTCCTCTGCCTTGACTAAATCCAGCTTGAACACCTGGAAGTTCACAGTTCATGTACAGTTGAAGCCTGGCTTGGAGAATTTTGAGTATTACTTTGCTAGTATGTGAGATGAGTGCAATTGTGCAGTAGTTTGAGCATTCTTTGCCATTGCCTTTCTTTGGGATTGCAATGAAAACTGACCTTTTCCAGTCCTGTGGCTACTGCTGAGTTTTCCAAATTCGCTGGCATATTGAGTGCAGCACTTTCATAGCAATCATCCTTTTGAATTTGAAATTGGTATCAATTTAGTCACTCAGTCATGTCTGACCCCTTTTGACCACATGGACTGCAGCACACCAGGTTTCTCTGTCCATCACCAACTCCCGGAGCTTACTCAAACTCATGTCCGTCCCTTCAATGATGCCATCCAACCATATCATCCTCTGTCATCCCCTTCTCCTCCTGCCTTCAATATTTGCCAGCATCAGGGTCTTTTCCAGCGAGTCAGTTCTTCACATCAGGTGGCCAGAGTATTGAAACTTCAGGTTCAGCATCTGTCCTTCCAATGAATATCCAGGACTGATTTCCCTTAGGATGGACTGGTTGGATCTCCTTTCAGTCTAAGGGTCTCTCAAGAGTCTTCTCCAACACCACAGTTCAAAAGCATCAATTCTTCAGCGCTCAGCTTTCTTTATCGTCCAACTCTCATATCCATACATGACTACTGAAAAAACATAGCTTTGACTAGATGGACTTTTGATGGCAAAGTAATGTCTTTGCTTTTTAATATTCTGTTTAAGTTAATCATAACTTTTCTTCCAAGAAGGAAGTGTCTTTTAATTTCATGGCTACAGTCATCATCTGCAGTGATTTTGGAGCCTCCAGTAATAAAGTTTCTCACTGTTTCCATTGTTTCCCCATCTATTTCCCATGAAGTGATGGGAACAGATGCCATGATCTTAGTTTTCTGAATGCTGAGTTTTAAGCCAACTTTTTCACTCTCCTCTTTTACTTTCATCAAGAGGCTCTTTAGTTCTTCTTCACTTTCTGCCATAAGGGTGGTGTCATCTGTGTATCTGAGGTTTGAAATAGCTCAGCTGGAATTCCATTACCTCCACTAGCTTTGTTTTTAGTGATGCTTCTAAGGCCCACTTGACTTTGCATTTCAGGATGTCTGGCTCTAGGTGACTGATCACACCATCGTGGTTATCTAGGTCATGAAGATCTTTTTTGCATAGTTCTTCAGTGTATTTTTGCCACCTCTTTTTAATATATTCTGCTCCTGTTAGGTCCATACCATTTCTATCCTTCATTGTGCCCATCTCTCCATGAAATGTAACCTCGGTATCTCTAATTTTCTTGAAGAGATCTCTGGTCACTACCCTTCTATTGTTTTCCTCTATTTCTTTGCATTGCTAATTGAGGAATGCTTTCTAATCCCCCCTTGCTATTCTTTGGAACAGCAAGGGGCCGGCTGGCACACTGGGGATGGTGGCAACAGGGACCCAGCGGCTTCCCAGTGCTGGTCCCTGGCCACGCAGCCACTGCCTGCCTTGCTCCCAAGCGCTCTGTCTGCCACAAGCCACGCATGGAGGCCCTGGCTCCATGGCGAGCCCTCTCCTCGCACCTCTGGGCTGGCGCATGAGGGTGTGGACGACCTATGTGGGGCAGTGCAGGGTTGAATATATTAACAAATATAATTAAATGAGCAAGGTTGGATGGAGAGTTTTACATTTGTAGGAGTTTTGGTTTGTTTCATTTTTAAAGTCTTTTTAGTGTTTTTTTAAGATATCTTCTTTCATAATTTTTTTAAAAGCTGAAAATCATTGCTGATAAATACAGAAATTTTGGCATATTCTCTGGTTTTTCTTGATGCTTAAAATGTTGGTAGTAAGTTAAAATGTAAAACAGAGAAGTGACTACAAAGCGTGTGCAATCTAATAGCACTAAGGGCTATCCATCACTACCATTGGAATAGTCTTAAATACTCTGAAGAATTGGTGCCAATTAAGTTCTTTATTCAGGTAAAAAGGCAGATAAGGAATATGTTTTCTCAGTCAATTATACTCACAAATACAATTTTGAAGCAGAGAATTCTATACATTATGAAGATTGATAAGAATTCCCTTTTTCTAATCATTGCCAAGATAAGACTGAAGAAACTTAGCTACTTAATGCTAATGAATTACTAATTTTTACTTGTCAGATATAATGCAAAAGGCAAATTTTGACTCCTGAACTATTCCATCTGTCTGCTGACCTCTTTTTATGCCTTGGAGTGGTTGCCTGGTCTGGGGACCATATGCCCTCAGCCTTTCCTATAGCAACAAAGCCACATGACTGATATTTGGAACTGATGTAAATCCCCATTCCAGTTTCATGTAAGAAACATAACCTCAAATGCAGGTGAAATAATCACGTGATAGATCTTTTCATCAGCCTATCGAGGATAAAGCCAGAAATTATAAAAAGAAAAAGACAACCTTCCCAAATGATTTTAATGTCACTGCAGTAACTGATGTGATTCCTTTAGAATCAAGTCACTCTCTACACCCAGGAGCTCTCTTTAGACAAATGGATCCCTGGATGTTGGCTGTACTTGGCATTTGGCTGTCCTTCATCAATACTCAGATAAAATAGGTTCTCTTTATAATGTCAGCATTCAGTTGGCTGTAATTGGAATGAATAGCTTTTACTGCTTTTCATCTTTACAGATAGTTGAGAAGAATTAAATTCTTATTTTATACAGCTTGTGCCTTATTCTTTGGAATAAGAAACTTCTGGTTGAACTTCATGAAATTTGATATTCTAAGTTATCTGCCAGTTTTTCTTGACAGTGCTGAACAATGAGAAAAAGAAAAACTTCATGTTCATAAATGACATTGAACCTAAGATTTGGAGAGTGGCAGAGACATGTTTTGATTTAAAAGTTGAGCAGAACATGTCAGATGAGAGAAAATGAGAATATACAAATGCCAAAATGTCATTTTCATAAAATGCCTGTTTGAAAGATACTTCATTTTAAGCAGAACATTAAATAAGCCTACAAAGAAATAACTGGGACCACTTTAAAAGCACTCAAGATTTTTCTTTGTATGGATTTACATTGTAGATTCCAAAGGTCATGATCACTATGTGCCAGAAAAACTATGTATTTGTGAAGACAGAAAATAAATCAACAAAATACATCATCAAAAATCTCACCAAGTTTATCATATAGATTTCAATCTAACTTAGAAACATATCCATTTCATATAGCATATCAGGTAGTGGTCATATATGCAGACTGCATTCAAATTCATATGAACTTTCAGAACTTCCCAAAACAAAGTAGAAAAAACAGGGACTCTATGAAAGTGAAAGTGTTAGTCACTCAGTTGTGTCTGACTCTTTGCACCCCCATAGACTGTAGCTCACCAGGCTTCTCTGTCCATGGAATTCTCCAGGCAAGAATACTGGAGTGGAGAGCCATTCCCTTCTGCAGGGGATCTTCCGGACCCTTTGATCAAACCTGGGTCTCCCACATCGTAGAACAGATGCTTTGCTATCTGAGCCACCAGAGAAACTTATCCCTAAATTCAGTAGGATGAAAACTCAACAGATCACTTTTTAGAACAACCCAAATCAGTAGTTGTGACCACCAGGTCATTGTTCTGGTTTTTAATCCTATTCTTTGTGAGACAGTATAGTTATTTAATCTATATACCTTTTGGGCATACCTCCTCCCATAAGATAAATTCAGTTACTAGATAGGACTAAGCCTAAGGTTGTTAACATATACGTTATCAGTCACAATGAAAAAATAAAATCAGAAAAAAATGGAGGACTTAAATGAGACTCATTCAGTTATCTTATTTAGGGTCCATACACGCATGCTTGTATCTTTCATATGTATATCTTTGCATGTGTGCTAAACAAGGTTCTCAAAATACCCTCCACATTTATTTCATGTTCCTGTATTGTATAGAAAGAGCTGGCCATCTGAACTAAAAACATTTTTTAGACTAATTGCTATACTTGAGTTGTTTTCCTCAGACTGTATTCACTGTTTATCTCTCCTTCATCTTAGTGCTGTGTTGCGCTTCTCTCTCTCTAGAATTAATTTTTCTTATTATAAGTCTCTTTTCCCCTGCATTTCCTTTCAAGGCTTCCGTTTCTCTTTAGTTACCTGCTCTATAACTAGGTTTCAAACTATGTTGTCCATTAAAGAGAAGATACTCCTGGTTTCGTGGTTTAGACTCAGGGATTTAATCAATATCATCTTCTACAGTATGATGACCAGAAGCCTCATGGACCACAGCATTTCCTGGAGTTGAGTTACTATATTAGGCAGATCAACTCAAAGATATCAAGTCTTGGTTCTTAGAACGTGTAAATATTACTTTATATGTCCAAGGGTCTTTGCATTTGTGATTAAATGAAGGTATTTGACATGGGGAAATTGTAATGGATTAGTCAGATCACAGTTGTCATGATAAGAGAGATCTGACAGAGAAGGTAATGTGAAGATGGAGTCCAGAGAAAATTAGAAGATGCCATTCTTAAGAATGGACATGATTGGACTATAAGAAATGCTAGCAGCCCTCAGAAATTGGATGAATCAAGGAATTCTTCCTCAGAGCCTGTGGATAAAGTATAGCACTGATAAAACCTTGATTTCAGCACAGTGAGACAGCAATTTTGGACTTATTGCCTTCAAAACTGTGAGCAAATACCTTTTGTTGTGTTAAGTCACCAAGGTTATGGCAATTAGTTACAGTAGGCACGAAAAAAAACTAATGCATTTATATAATTAGTTCATTCTTTGCATAATTAAATGTGTTATTTAATCATCTGTTCTGATTTAGCAAAAATAATATTGACTTAATAGAATTGCTCAACAGCTACTTCTCTGTATGAAAGCCTGTGTTCCCCCTGCTTGTTTCCCTCAAATTTTGCTTTTGCCACATGTTCGGGTCAAGGCAGTATTCTCATCTCAACATTACTATTAATTTATAAGAATGGACAGACTTTCTGTTCTTTATTCAGTGTACTACGTTAACATATGAAGGTACACTATCCTAAGTTATTTTAAGGATACTATGGTTTCAGCAAAAAATCTCAAGTTTCAAAGAATCTTCTTTCCTTTACACAAACTGTTTAATTTTAAATCTTAAGTAATTACATTCATACAGAAATTTCACATTATTAAGTGCTCTGAAACAATCACAAACATATAAAAACTGAAAAGTCATGTTTTGGAAATGGGAAAGTCCATCCTCTGAAAGCTAAAATAATATGAATTCCCAATCACATCTCACCTTTTTTTTTTTTTATTGTTTTTGCCATACATTGTCATGATATCACCATGGGTTTACATATGCTTCCCCTCCAGAACCCCCCTCCCTCCTCCCTCCCCCCCCGGGAAATCTCGCTGCACCAGCCCCGAGCATCAATCCTGGGCTGGCGATTGATTAGACACATGACAATTAACATGCTTCAATGCCCTTCTCCCATATCATCCCACCCTTACCCTCATCCACAAAGTCCACGAGTCTATTCTATACATCTGTGTTCCTTTTGCTGTCTCGCATGTTGGGTTCTCGTTACCATCTTTCTAAATTCCATATATATGCGTTAATATACAGTATTGTTGTTTTTGCTTCTGGCTTACTTCACTCTGGATAATGGGCTCCAGTTTCGTCCATCTGAGTAGAATTGCTTCAAATGAATTTTTTTTTAATGCTGAGTAATATTCCATTGTGTATATGTACCACAGCTTTTTTATCCATTCGTCAGTTGATGGGTATCTGGGTTGCTTCCATGTCCTGGCTATTGTAAACAATGCAGCGATGAACATTGGGGTACACGTGGCTCTTTCAATTCTGGTTTTCTCAGTGTATATGCCCAGCAGTGGGGTTGCTGGGTCATATGGCAGGTCTATTTGCAGCTTTTTAAGGAACCTCCACACTGTTTTCCATAGTGGCTATACTAGTTTGCATTCCCACCAACAGTGTAAGAGGGTTCTCTTTTCTCCACATCCTCTCCAACATTTATTGCTTGTAGACTTTTGGATGGCAGCCATTCTGACTGGTGTAAAGTGGTACCTCATTGTGGTTTTGATTTGCATTTCTCTGATAATGAGTGATGTTGAACATCTTTTCATGTGTTTGTCAGCCATTTTTATATCTTCTTTGGAGAAATGTCTGTTAAGTTCTTTGGCCCACTTTTTAATTGAAACTTTGAGTTATATAATCCATCCCAGGATGTTATAAGGTCTTGCATTTATTTTATTTCCCTTTGCATTAGAGCACATGGTGAAAAGAGTCTGTATCTGAACTTACAAAGCTGAGAATGGCTAATATTAACATGCATTAGAATTGTCATTTTCCCTCCCTTCTCTGTATTTTTAAATATTAAGCAAAATGGGCTAAGCATTGATATAATAAAATAGGCATATACTTTGTTCATGCCCTACTGTAGGGATGAAGGAGATATGGCTACAACTCAGTCACTGTCATTCAACATATAATAGCATCAAAGAGCCATTACTGAAAATATGATATAAAACAGCCATTCAAGAATACCCATTATTAAGGGATAAAGTGCAGACTTATGAAAGCTAAGGATTTCCTCTTCTCCTATGTTCCACTTTTCTGAGAATCACAGAATTTTAATCAATGGTTATCCCTTTATCCTATTATCCTTTCCTATCTTCATATTTCCCCCTCTGGAAGACTAAAACACTGTTTATAAGATTTAAAGGCAAATTTGAATATTTTTAAGAGTATCTGCAGGTTTATATAACATATACTCAAAGTAAGACATATAATATTCATTTCATATATTTCTGGTTATTAGCCAGATTTTAGAGGTGTTCTTATCACTGTTTCTAATTTCTCTTTGACATGCTATTGTTTACAAGAAAATCAAATACTTCTAACCCTTCCCCTTATTTTTTTCTTTTTCTCTTTTTTAATTGAATTGGCATATAACAGTAGATTATTTTCCAGTGTATAATATAGTGATCAAACATTTATATGCTTTCCCCCAATTTTTAACTAGAAACCCCTATTTGAGGAAAAAGGAAAAAATATATACCCTATTGGATATTCCCTGTAACTCAAACCGTAAATAATCTGCCTGTGATGAAACTTGGGTTCAATCACCAGGTAGGGAAGATCCCCTAGAGAAGGGAATGGCAACCCACTCCAGTATTTTTGCCTGGAGAGTTCTTCTCTGGACAGAGAAGCCTGGCGGGCTACAGTCCACAGAGTCGCAAAGAATAGACTGAGCGAATAACACTACCTCTAATATTGGATATTCACCTCAGGTGTCTGTTTTACTTTGCCTTGGTAAAACTAATTAATATTAACTTACAAGACATGATTTCTTTAACAGGTAGTATTCTAAGGTTTTCAACTGAGGCTTAAGCAGCAGTTATATTTATTACTGAACATAAATTCCCTAAGTAGTCTGAAGGAAGCATTTGATGCTGTATTTGATTTGCAGCCAAGCCATTCAGCAAAATTCTGTTTCAACATCCTCTACGAACATGTAAGCAAATTAAAAGTCTTTTAAGCTTATTATCAGCAAAAGTGTTCTCATCCAATGCATTAGCAACAATGATAAAAACAAAGTACACTAGACCATAGGCACAGAGCTGAGCCATGGGCCTTGAGAAGCTCTTTCCATAAGTCAATGCATGAAGCCTTTACTATGGAGTATCCAATTAACTGTAAATAAAACTTCAGGCATGCTTAAAACTTGTTTTTTCCCCCAAGAAATGACAGTTGGAAATAGCTTCCTGATAGCAATCATTACTGACTTTTACCATTTACTACAAAAGGCCTGACCATGGTTAAAAGGTTTAATTTTTATGTTTCAGTGGTCACAAAGTCAAAAACATGGATTTATCTACAATTGCAAAGATAGGTATAAATTCTATTACTAGTGACAGCAATTTTCCTTCAACTATCTTATGCTGAATGTAACTTTATTGCTACTTCTAGGAGGGACTTGCAGGCAATTTCCATTTTACAGTCACCACGAGTTAAACTCACAATCCCAAGCAGCAGTCATTTCAGACTGGTGTATAATTTAAAGAAAGAACTGTAACATGTGGATTGCATTATCCACTGGCACTGGCCTTGGTATCTTGGTTGCTTAATCTTCTGCCAGCCCCAGCCAATCAACATGTCTGGCCTGTCAGAGTCAGATTGACAAGGTGCTTGCTGTGCATTTTTTTCTTTTTTATTGCGTTCACTACTATCTTCGCATAGTGTTTTTACATTTCCCTGGTGGGGAGACTGTCAAAATGCAGCCGCAGTCAATAGTTTGTGTTTTATAAATAAGGAGTCATTAATTAGACACCCCTCTAGCATAGTTAGTGCACTAATGGTATAATATCCACTCTTTTCCTAACAACTTATCAAGGTTTTAAAGAGAGATGATAAGAATTGTTTTTAGTAATAGAACTAGTAATAGAACAGTGTGTTCCGGTCATGTGTTAAAGAACAAGATGTGATCTATACAACAAAGGTTTATAATTTTGTTTATAAATTCATGTATTGGGGTATTAATGTAGAGAACAGCACTAAATATTATTCTTTCATTTCAAGCTGGATATCGGACAATATCAGCAGAGTAAATATTCTGATTGAAAAGCTCTGGAGTTGCATGAACACTTAAACTAGCTTGTTATGACAGCATGATTATCACTAAGAAAATTTCATCTATCTTTTAAAAAACAAAGCATTTGTAGTTATTTCAAAGCACGGGATCATCTCAACATGGACAAATATGTAACATAAGCCATATTACATAAAATTGGGCTAACTTTCATAATATTTAAGCAATTTATTCAGGATTACACTCCCACTATGGCTTCCCTGGTGGTTCAGATGTAAAGAATCCACCTGAAATGTGGGAGACCTGGGTTTGATCCCTGGGTTGGGAAAATCCCCAGGAGGAAGTCTTGAAAAGCCATTCCAGTATTCTTGCCTAGAGAATCCCATGGGCAGAGGAGCCTGGTGGGTTACAGTTCATTGTGCCACAAGAGTCAGGCATGACTGAGCAACTAAGCACACACACTCCTAAGAGTTTAAATAATAATGTATTTTGTGCTAGTTAATGTCAGAACTGGGACCAGAACCCAGAAACAGGTGTCTGATGATAACTTAGCACTCAATAAACAGCTGTGGACTAAGTGAAGTTTATTTTAAATATATAATCAAAGTGGCAAAAAAATTTTCACTCACAGGGAAGCCTAGACAATTAGTTTTCTCTGGTTTAGCCATTGCTTAATTGTGTCAGATGGAAATATTAAAAAAAACAAATCTAGAACCCTGTTTTAAAAAATGGCCTAAAATATTTGCCAGTTAGCTAAAATTTGTTTTCCACCCTAATTAATATGGTATTCCAACCAAATATAAAGATGCAAGACAGATAATTTACTCACTCTTTTACTTTATTTTCCCTGATATTCGCTATAAATGACATTTATAAATGTACTATATGTGATCTGTTTCTGTAATTTAATTCAATATTTGTGTCATGTATGGTGTTAAAAGCAGATAAGCAGATGTGCAAACATGAATGATGGGAAAGTATTGAGAAAAATGTTGATAAAATTAAAAATTAAAAGCTTTAATTAAAAGTTCAACAGATGCCCCAATCTGTTCACAAGATTTTGTTTCTTTCACTTCTCAGAACTTTTCAAAAAATTAATCACTTCTCATATTGTAAATTTTCTATATAGATATAATTTAAACAATGCATTTGGATACTTCCAGATGTCTTCTTATTTTATAGTTCTTAAAAGTCTCTAACTGTGGTCCCAACTTGCTTTCTAATTAATATATCATCTATATGTTACTCAGTAGCTAATATTGCTTGTTTCATCAAGTAGATACTTAATAGGTGCCTCTGGAAACTGCTAAACTCTCTTGCCACACATCTGAGGATTCCTGTGTCTCTGTATATTAATGTAGTCCTTTACCCCACAGTCTAGAATGTTTTCTAAGAATTTCAGCATGCAGATGCTAGAGCCAGATTGCTTGGTGGAAACTCAATCATCACATCTTGTGACCTTAGGCATATTTAAATTCCCTCTTTGCACAGGCTCTTCATTAAAAAAAAAAAAAAATCCAATGCTTGTAGCTTGCACCTACTCATTCAACTGCAGAGACCAGTGAGCTATCATGTCATTTGTTTGGAAAAGTCCTTGACATTGAGTAAATGCTACCTATAAGTTGTTGTGGTTTAGTCACCAAGTCATGTCCAAGTCTTTGCGACCCTAGGGGCTGTAGCCCACCAGGTTCCTCTCTCCATCTTGAGGCA
This sequence comes from Antilocapra americana, assembly GCA_007570785.1. Taxonomy (NCBI): domain Eukaryota; kingdom Metazoa; phylum Chordata; class Mammalia; order Artiodactyla; family Antilocapridae; genus Antilocapra; species Antilocapra americana. The sequence goes on from ML660771.1 coordinate 2,633,201, forward strand.
AGAATACTGGAATGGGTTGTCATTTCCTTCTCCAGGGGATCTTCCCCACCCAGGGATCAAAGTCTAGTCTCCTGTACTGGCAGGAGGATTTATTAGCACTGAGCCCCCAGGGAAGCTCTGTATATTGGTAGTTCTTATCATTTTTATGAATCTGGAATTTACCTTTTAAAAATTGTATCAGTTTTAAAATGTAAGTTTTCCCCCCGTATTCAATTTCCTGTCACAAGCTGAGCTGCAAATCTGTTGTTCTTTTGATTTTGCTTACAATTTAATTTTTCATTTGTTCATTGAACATTTGTGTAATGTCTAATGTGTATTAATTCTTCTGTTGGGTATTCATATATAGATGAATGTTTTTTGTTTCAAGGGGCTCACAATTTGGATGAATAAGGGAAATAAAATTATAAATTCTAGTCAAATTTAGTGGAAAATAAACTCAGGAGAAAGTACGGAAGTGCATAATTTCAAAAAGTTTAAAAAGTAACTATGAGAGTTTTTTAAAATGTAGAAGTTTTTAAAATCTAAGGACATGTTATGAGCCAAGCGTTGCTACCTATAAAGTCAAAGAATCATACACTGGCATTTAATATTTTATTCTTAATAACATATATTTCTGATTGTCAATAATATGCTTATGAAAAACTTGTTCATGGCTATGATTTTATAAGCATCAAACGTTATTTTCTTTAGACAAATTATAAGTGATTTTTAGGTATAAGGCTATGTTAAGATTCCCATATTTTTCATGTCTACATCTAAAATACTTTGAATTATTTTTAGATGCAGATTTTAAATAAATATATTTGTGATTATTTCTCTCACTATTTATATAACAGTACTTAAACACATTTTCTCTTATGCTGGATGAAAAATGGCATATTTTTATTATTTCACTTTGTATTTTTAAATTGTTATTTTTGAACAGATAATTTTTTCACAAGGTTCAAAACTTTAATGCTAAATGAGCACTATATCAGTTAACCATTGTTGTGTAATAAAGCACCCCAGAATAAAAGCACCCCAAAATGGAGAGGCTTAAAATAGCACCTATTTACCCATATTTTTATAATTTCCATGATAACTGAACATTATTTATTTGTTCTTTAAATACTTTTGAGTTGGTGCTTTTATTAATGTATTCATTTGTATTATATATATATATGTATATACACATACATATATTTTTATCTCATTGCTGGATTTCATATGTATGTTTTGTAGTTGTTGTTGTTTAGTTGCTAAGACGTTTCTGACTCTTTAGTGACCCCATGGACTGTGGCTGGCCAGGCTCTCTGTCCATGAGATTTCCCACACAAGAATGCTGGAGCGGGTTGCCATTTCCTCTACCAGGGGATCGTCCCAACTCAGGGATTGAACCCAAGTCTTCTGAATTACACGTGGATTCCTCACTGTCTGAGCCACAAGGAAAGACCATGTTTTGTCATATATTGCCATTATCATCACTTTATGTGCATGCTCAGTCACTCAGTCATGTCTGACTCTGTGTGACCCAGTGGATTGTAGCCTGCCAGGTTCCTCTGTTCAAAGGATTCTCCAGGCAAGAATACTGGAATGGGCAGCCATTCCCTTCTCCAGATGATATACCTACCCAGGGATTAATCCCAGGTCTTCTTCACTATAGGCAGATTTTTTATAGTCTGAGCCACTAGGGAAGCCCCATTATTACTTTTTACTGTCATCTAAAAGGTCAGTTTTCATTCCAGTCCCAAAGAAAGGCAATGCCAAAGATGGATTGAACCACTGCACAATTCCACTCATTTCACACACTAGTAAAGTGATGCTCAAAATTCTCTAAGCCAGGCTTCAGCAATACATGAACCATGAACTTCCAGATGTTCAACTTGGATTTAGAAAAGGCAGAGGAACCAGAGATCAAATTGCCAACATCCACTGGATCATCAAAAAAGCAAGAGAGTTCCAGAAAAACATCTACTTCTGCTTTATTGACTATGCCAAAGCCTTTGACTGTGTGGTTCACAACAAACTGTGGAAAATTCTGAAAGAGATGTGAATACCAGACCATCTGACCTGTCTCTTGAGAAACCTGTATGCAGGTCAGGAAGCAACAGTTAGAAGTGGACATGGAACAATAGACTGGTTCCAAATAGGAAAAGGAGTACGTCAAGGCTGTATATTTTCACCCTGCTTATTTAACTTAAATGCAGAGTACATCATAAGAAATGCTGGTCTGGAAGAAGCACAAACTGGAATCAAGACTGCTGGGAGAATTATCAATAACCTCAGAGGCAGATGACACCACCCTTATGGCAGAAAGTGAAGAAGAACTAAAGAGTCTCTTGATGAAAGTGAAAGAGGAGAGTGAAAAAATTAGCTTAAAACTCAACATTCAGAAAACTAAGATCATGGCATCTTCATGGTCCCATCACTTCATGGGAAATAGATAGGGAAACAATGGAAACAGTGTCAGACTTTATTTTGGGGGGCTCCAAAATCATTGCAGATGGTGACTGCAGCTATGAAATTAAAAGACACTTACTCCTTGTAAGGAAGTTTATGACCAACCTAGATAGCATATTGAAAAGCAGAGACATTACTTTTTCAACAAAGGTCCGTCTAGTCATGGCTATGGTTTTTCCAGTAGTCATGTATGGATGTGAGAGTTGGACAGTGAAAAAGGCTGAGGGCCGAAGAATTGATGCTTTTGAACTGTGGTGTTGGGGAAGACTCTTGAGAGTCCCTTGGACTGCAAGGAGATCCAACCAGTGCATCCTAAAGAGATCAGTCCTGGGTGTTCATTGGAGGGACTAATGTTGATACTGAAACTCCAATACTTCATGAAGAGTTGACTCAATGGAACAGACCCTAATGCTGGAAAGGATTGGGGGCAGGAGGAGAAGGGTACAACAGAGGATGAGATGACTGGATGGCATTACCGACTCAATGGACACAGGTTTGGGTGGACTCTCGGAGTTGGTGATGGACAGGGAAGCCTGTCGTGCTGTGATTCATGGGGTCGCAAAGAGCCAGACATGACTGAGCGACTGAATTGAACAGAACTGAACACTTAATTTTGCTAAATGTTCTATGGGTTCTTAAAAAGTAGTTTTATGTGTATTATATATAATCTGCTTTATTCAATATGCATTTGAGTTATAAAATCTTATCCCTTACTCTATCATGAAAAGCAGTAAATTCAGGAAACATGTTTACATGTGATATAAGTGTTTGTATATTATGTAATTCATAATGAAGATATGACAGTTAATATCAATCTTCTAAGGAAAATCTATAGAAAATATAAGTATCGATTTCTAAAGGAAATACAATTTTTGCTCTTTGAACCCTCAAATTTAGTCTTTTGTTGTGGTAGTCTTAGCATATTAACACACATGGTCATGTTTTAATTAATTAATAAATAAAATAGAATGTATTAAAATCATGGTGTATTCAAATTATTGATGGCATGTTAGCTATAAAAAAGCACTTTTCTTTGGTCTATAGTGATTAAAGCTAAAAATATCAATTCATTTTTTAAAAGAGGGTGCATTTATAAATATAAAAATAGCTAATACTAAATATTATTGATAGTTTAATTATGAAATACCTAAGTTATAAATACTGTGTATGATTAGGTATAAATTATTCCTTTTTTAAAGAAATACTTTTTTCCCAATTTGCCTCTTTTTAAGGGTTCTGTATTCCAATTTTGGCTCACTGGCAAAGAATCCACCTGCCAATGCAGGAGACACAGTTTGATCCCTGGGTCGGAAAGTTCCCCTGGAGTAGGAAATGGCACTTGTTCCAGTATTTTTGCCTAGAAAATTCAATGGACAGAGGAGCCTGGTGAGCTACAGTCCATGGGGTTGCAAAGACATGACTGTGACTGAACACACACACACATATACATTCTTATTTTAAAGGAACTCCTGAGGGGTTTGCTCAGGTGCTTTGACCTGGAAAATTCAGTTATTTCTCACTGTCCTTAAGAAGAATACTGCAGAATTAAGGTTAGTGATGTCACTGTCAGATCTGAACGCTGATCCTCCTTCCAATGTCAGGAAGTATAAAGCATAATGGAACCATGAGAGGAGCATTCCAGATCTGGCTTCTAGTAGAATCCATTTTGGGTCTCAGCAATCCTACTATTAATTTCTTATAAAATGAATGAAAAAGACATCACTTCTCCTATTCTTTCTACTCAACACAAACTACCTTTGTGGACTCATCAGCAACTCGAAGACAGTTTATAATAATGGTGAGTCCTACAGGTCATCAACAACTGTGTCCATGAACAGGTACTGCTTCAGTCAATGGAAATTCTTGTAAAGGATATCTGTGGTTGCAAAGATAAACCAAACAGCTAAAGAAACATTAAAAATGTAAAAAAATGGTGATGAGCTCCAAGCAACTTAGCACATATTTATTCAGCAGACAAAGGGACAGAACTTAGAATTGGCAGGCATTTCCTGTAGAAAACCCCATCGGGTATTCTCTTTAGGTATTCTCTAAATGAAAGAGGAGAAACAGGGCTTCTGAAAATAGTAGCCAACCTTTAAAACTTCACACTTGATTTTTAAAATATAAATCACCTCCCCTCATTTCATGATGAACTTTTAGATTTTTGAGACAAATACAGAGAGAGGGAGAGAGAAAACGACCCTTTTCTGATGTTGATAATGTGGACTAATTCCTTTAAGAACTATTATTGTAAGAAATTATACAGAGTAATTCATCTACCAACAAACATTTCTAGCACAAACAATAATCATACTAGCAGAAACTGTTATGATCCCTTACATTTTGTGAACAGTATAACTCATGTGTCAATTGTGAGGCTTACACAACTGATATTTCCACATTAACCATCAGATCATCTCTCATTTGTCTAAAAATTCTGTCATTTTTAATACTTCTCTTGTGTATTACCCTACTGTCTCATCAGAAGAGTGCAGAATGGAGAAAAATAATAAGGTTTATGCTTTTATATTTCTATGTCTTCCAACAGAAGCTTAAATACAGGTGTCTTCAACATCTATCTCCCTTATTTCCTTACTCATACCTACAACACATTCATATATACCCAACAGCTGTACATCCCATGTGTGTGTGTGTATTAGTTGCTCAGTCATGGACTGTAGCCTGACAGGTTCCTTTGTTCATGGAATTCTCCAGGCAAGAATATTTGAGTGGGCAGCCAGTCCCTTCTGGGGATCTTCCCGACCCAGGGACCAAACCCAGGTCTCCTGCTTTACCATCTGAGCCACCAGGGAAGTCCATGCCCCTTTTATGTATGCACAATGCCAATCTTTTTATACTCTTACTTTGGTAATTATGCAGCTAATAAGAGGCTGACCTAATCTGTCTAGTCCAAATTGGAAAACATATTTAAAAAATTCATGTGATAAAATATTTAAAAATGCCAACACATAAAGATAGAGAGAAATGAACAAAATAGCAGTATGCTGATAAATTTACTAATGTTATGAATCACAGTATCTACAGACAGTGATTTAATAACTAGATACTGTCAAACAAACACTCATCTGGAGAAACCTATAGCTAACAATATACTCTCCCTAGAATAGAAGTCAAATACAAGGATATTTTCTTTTAACAGTTTTATATAATATTTAATTTGATGCCCAAGCCAGTGAAATAAAGCAATAAAATAAGAATATATTATCAGAAAAGAGGTAGTAAAACTACCTAGTCACAAAGACATAATACTTTAATTAAAAGGTCTTAAGGGAGAAACAAAAACTTAGAATGAATAAGTGACATTTGAAAGGGACACAATTTAAAAGCAAAAGCTAATCACATTCTTCTTATGTTGGCATAAAATGATTAGAAAAATGAAAAAAGAATCATTAAAATAAAATATTTAGGAATAATTTTCGCAAAGGATATGCAAAATATCCACAATGAAAACTAAAATCAAAATAGAAAAAGTATTCAAAAGAAAAAAATTAGTTTTAATAAATTAAAAATATATATTATACTCCATTAAAATTTCATTCTAAAAGTGTCCATTCTTCCCAATGTGATCCATAGATTTAAGATAATACAAATCATAGTCCCAAGATGTTTTTCAGTAGAAATGGACAAAATAACTCTAAAACCACGGTAGCTCAGATGGTAAAGAATCTGCCTGCAATTCAGGAGACCTGGGTTCAAATCCTGGGTCAGGAAGATCCCCTGAAGAAAGGAATGGCTACCCATTCCAGTATTCTTGCTTGGAGAAACCCATGGACAGAGGAGCCTAGCAGGCCTTAGTCCATGGGTTTGCAAAGACACGGATATGACACAGTATCTAAAATCCATATAAAAATGCAAAGGATCTAAGATATTCTTTAAATGGAAGAAAGAAGTTGGACATCAAGTATACAGTAAAATACTAGTAATCAAAATACTGTAATATGTATAAGTAAGTGAGAGAGTCATCTCTTAGGCAGGTTGATAAGAAGTCTAGGGGTCCCCAAGGAGAGAGGAGTCTGGAATTCTCAAGGAGGAAGAAAGGACAAACTCATTTTTCTCTCTACATTCTTTAGGATTATATAATAATGTATCCTACTTGAAGACAGTCTGGAAAAAAACCTTCTGGCTAATCCTGTTATCTTAAAATGTAAATTATGGGAATGGGTCTGGTGAGGTCTTTACAACCTCCAGACATTCTTTTGATTCACTGTAACACTAATTTGAGAGTATATAACTCCAGTGCTAATGCTAGCAAGGGGGTATTCTTTCTACCCCCTTCTGATGCCTATGTCAGAAGCTTTCTCTCCTTTATACTTTAATAAAACTTTATTATACAAAAGCTCTGAGCGATCAGGCCTTGTCCCTGGCCCCCGACTGAATTCTTCTCTTCTGGAGGCCAAGATTCCCAGCGTCTTTGTTGTGATTTCATCCACAACCTCTCATAAGCAAACAGAGATAGAACAGAAAAAGACACTCATACAGACTCAGTTAACTTTTTAAAAAATTGTCAGAGCAATTCAATGGGGAAATGAAAGTTTCTTAATAAATGGTGCTAGAAAACTTGGCTATCAACTTGGAAAATAGATACAAGAAATAAACCATACCCTTACCTCATATTATTCATAAGTTAATTTGAGATAGATCACTTATTTATGTGTAAAACCTAGATATATAAAGCATCTAGAAGGGAACACACAAGAATAAAGCCATGAACTAGGAGCAGGCAAAGATTTGTTTGAAATAACCTAACACACATAATTGATAAGTTAAACTCTATTAAATACTTCCTGTCATCAAAATACATTATTATAAGAATAATGAGGCATGAAGTCAGAGAAAAAAATGTAAAATATGTATCTAGTGAAGAAGTTTTACCATATATAATCAAAACCTCTCAATTCAACACAAATGACAAAGAATCCAACAAGAAAATTATCAAAATACTTGAATATACACTTCTCAAAGTAAGATAAATGAGGTATCTATAGTCACATAAACATGAATTAAATCATCAAAATGTGAAAACAATAATAAGGCATCACTACACACATGCTAGAAGGGCAAGTATGAAAAAGGTTTCCATCGAAAGTTGGTGAAAATGTGACACAATTATAACTCTCCTATATTGCTGAGGAGCAGGTAGCAATAAAATTAAACATACAACTAACATATATCAAAGAAAATACTCTCATAAATATTCACCCAAGAGTAATAATGATAGAGGTCTACAGAAACACCTATGCATGAAAGTTCATAGCAACTTTACCTAGAATAGTTTATTTCCAAACTTAATAAGTACACAAATGCCAAACCACAGGAAATGGATAATTAATTGTGTTGCATTCATACAATGGAATATTACTCAATAATAACAATTAGCAAGCTACTATTACAGATATATAAAGCTAAATGTGTGATTCTAAAATGCTTTATGATGTGAACCAGCTGGGAATAAAAGAGAACACTAATGTATGTTTTCATTCAGATGAGTTTCTAGAATAGATAAAATTAATCTGTGGTGGAGAAAAATAAATCAAATGGTCACCTCTAAGGAGATGTTGGTTGGATGAAGCACAAGCTGGAATCAAGATTGCTGGGAGACATATCAATAACCTCAGATATGCAAATGAACCACTTATGGCAGAGAGCGAAGAGGAACTAAAGAGCCTCTTGAAGAAAGTGAAAGAGGAGAATGAAAAAGTTGGCTTAAAACTCAACATTCATAAAACTAAGATCATAGCATCTGGTCCCATCTATTCATGATGGGGAAACAATGGAAACAGTGACAGATTTTATATTCTTGGGCTCCAAAATCATCACAGATGATGACTGCAGCCAAGACATTAAAACATGCCTGCTCCTTGGAAGAAAACCTATGAAAAACCTAGTCAGCATATTAAAAAGTAGACATTACTTTGCTGACAAAGGTCTGTCTAGTCAAAGCTATGGTTTTTCTATGGATGAGAGAGTTGGACTATAAAGAAAGTGGAGTGCCAAAGAATTGATGCTTTTGAACTGTGGTGTTGGAGAAGACTTTTGAGAGTTTCTTGGACTGCAAGGAGATCCAATCAGTCAATCCTAAAGAAAATCAGTACTGAATATTCATTGGAAAGACTGATGCCGAAGCTGAAACTCCAGTACTTTGGCTACTGACTTATTGGAAAAGAACTGACTCATTGGAAAAGACCTTGATGCTGGGAAAGATTGAGGGCAGGAGGAGAAGGGGTCAACAGGGGATGAGATGGCTGGATAGCATCACCAAGTTGATAGAAGTGGGTTTAAGCAAGCTCTGGGAGTTGGTGATGGACAGGGAAGCCTGGCGTGCTGCAGTACATGGGGTTGAAAGAGTCAGACACAACTGAGAAACTGAACTGAACTGAAAGAGGTGTCTGGCAGGGACAGGAAATGGAAATTTCCTTTGGTAATCAAATACTCTATATTTGGATAGAAATGTAGGTCTATGCATGAAAAAAATATAAAATTACATACCAAAGGTATGAGTATTTTAATTTACTTAAATTTTATGTCTAACAAAATCTGTAAGCAAACATAAAGGTAAGCATGGCATAATTACACGTATAAATTTTGGTGCTTTCCTAGCTCAGATGGTAAAGAATCTGTCTGCAATGTGGGAGTCTTGCGTTCAGTCCCTGGGTCAAGATGATCCCCTGGAGAAGGTAATGGCTACTCACTGCAGTATTCTTCCTTGATAAATTCCATGGACAAAAGAGCATGGTGGGCTACAGTCCATGGGAACACAAAGAGTTGGACATGACAGAGCGACTAACACTTTCACTTTTCACTTTCATAAAAAGATGTTTGGGTCAATAATGAAAATAAATATAGAAGGAAAATATACCAATAAAGATGAAATCAAGAACTTTCATGTGCATGTATATTGGGTCAATTTATCTTTTAAATTTCCTATAGATTGAAAATATCAAAAACTATGAAAGAACTAAAAAGAACAGTGTGAAATCAGAAACACTCAAATCCTATTTCTTGTATGTAAGTGGCATTCCTATTATTCCATTTATAAAATTATTGCCAATAATTTTCCTTTTCATTTTTTTTCCTGGTAGGGGAAAAATATGTGAAAATTGCAGGGAGCAAGAGACAGTGTTTCTAACAGATATTGTACTTTATTTTAGTAAGTTTAATAACATAGAGCTGAAACTGTGACCCAAGTGTATTAAATTATGAATAAATTATCACTTGAAAGGTGAAAACATAGTGTATTATGTCTATCAAAACTGGTGACTAGGGCACCTATTTATTTTCTACCTGTTCAACATAGTAAAATAGGAAGTTATACCAATTTGACAGTTTTTTTAGTGATTCTAAATTCCATTATATCTCCCTCTATTATTTTTGAGGATTGGAGAATGCAAATATAAATACATATTCTGTTATATTAAAAAAAAATAAAATGATAAAGGAAAAGTCATTTAATGTTTGGTTTTAGGTCATTTATTTCTCCATGCATGACGAGAATTTAAACAATGCTATCCAAAGAGAATATTATCCTGCAATAAAGCAATCAGGCTTTTAAAAAATCAAGGTATAAATAAATTATAAGTAAAGCACAGCTACTCTAATATCCACTTTTTGTAATTCTTTTTTAAGTGTATGCTTATATTATTACAAAGAATTATTTGTATTATTTGAATTATTACAAAGTTTCACAGAATTTCATCTAAAGTATTTAAAATTTGGAAATTTTATTCAATATATGACAGCAAATGCAGATTTAGAATATAACTCACGAACACATTTTTGTCCTATAAAAATGATGAAATCAATTGCACTGTTAAGTTTGCGAACTTCACTTTTACCTGAAAGAAAATTCCTTCTCTACCAAAGTACAGCAGAAAGAAGGATTAATCCAAGTCCATTTAGAGTGCAAAAGAATGATCTGCAATATGTTATCAGTATTTCTCAACTTCCTGAGGTGATTTCTTATAGGCTGTTTTTACATTTTTAATTACATTTTTATTTTATTGCGAATGATTTATGTAGCTTGAAATATAAACTAAACCTCATTTGGAAAAGTAAAATCCCTCTGTCTCTTACATATTAAATTTATTATCATTATAGTAGATGGAATTTGCTCTTGTCAATTAGGGAAAGCATTTTGTGAGGCTGGTGATGAGAAATGAGATGGGAACCATTCCAGCAAAGGTAACTTCAGAGTTCTGCTGACCATAGTGTGCCCAGGTGACCACGTCTTAATAAGTAAAGTGGATTCAATTTGCTGTGCCTGCTAGTCCCATCTTTGTTTTCCTTCAAGGAGCTGTGACAGACAGTACAGGGCCTGGGGGGATTTTTCGTACCCTCCCTCTGGTGATATCTGTCATTGCATCGTGTTCCTGTTCCCTGGCTTGACAGGAATTCTGTTTCAGGGTTGAGAATGGCTGGGAACCTAGCCCATTTCTGCCTGTCAGCCTTGTTGACAGGTAGACATGGGAGCTGCCCTCTTTAGTGTCATCTAGCTCAGCTTCTAGGAGCACCAGAATAGAGGTTTCTTTCCCACTGAACAAAGGGGAGTCCACAACACAGAAATGTGACGCCTTCACTGCTGCCACTCAATTCTGGTTTGTTGATTCAACAGATTGTCCCTCCCACTACTCCTGGCTTAGATCAGCATTTTACCAGTATGCAAATCTAAATGAATCCTCTAGACTCAACAATACTGAATGTTTCACCATACACCAGGCACATATATGCGTGTGGGCTAAGTCACTTCAGCCGTGTCCAACTCTTTGTGACCTGAGCAACTGTAGCCCGCCAGGCTCCTTTGTCCATGGCATTCTTCAGGCATGAATACTGGAGAGGGTTGCCATTTCCTGCTCCAGGCAAACATGTACTGATGGTTAAAAGGGTCCTCCCAAACTTATCTCATTATTAAACTCCTGTGTTAGTTAGCTTGGGCTTCTAAGACAAATGTATCATAGACTGGACTGCTTAAATAAGAAACACTTATTTCTCAGAGTTCTGGAGGCTGGAATGCTAACATCAATATGGCAGCTAGTTAAATTCCTTGTTTAGAGTCCTCTTTCTGGATTTGCAAGTGGCTAATTTTTGGCTGTATCCTCACTTGATGATAGATGGTAAAGAATCTGCCTGCAATGCAGGAGACCTGGGTTTGATCCCTTGGGTTGGAAAGATCCCCTGGAGAAGGGAACGGCAATATACACCAGTATTCTTGCCTGGAGAATACCACAGACAGAGGAGCCTGGCAAGCTACAGTCCAGGCTTTTTCCAGTTAGAAAAAGAGTCGGACACAACTGAGTGGCTAACACTCACCTGATGAAGACAGAGAGGCTCTAGTCTCTTCCTTTTATTATCAGAACACCACTAACCCCATCCTCATAACCGCTTCTATTTCTCATTAATTTCCCAAAGCCCCATCTCTTAATTGGGAATTGGGGTTCATGGCATTGGGGATTGGAGTCCCAACATGTGAATTTGGTGGGAGGGGTGACATAGACACTCAATACATAACACTCTGTGCTTTATTTTAAATTATTCATCTGTTAAATACTAACATTAGTGTTTAACATATCTAATTTATTTTGTGTAAGGATATTAATTATTGGATCATGGTAATTCAATTTAGTTCCCATAAAATGGCTATTATTTTACTGAGTTCAGTAGCATAAGCAGTATTCTTTAAAAACACTCAATTATAAATGTTGAGTTGATGATCCTTTAGTTTCATCACCTTTGCAGTGTCTATATTACAACACATACTTTCTTATTATAAATTTTCACATTGTTTACGTATCAATTTGCCTACAACATTGGGAGCTACTTGAAAGCCAAAAGTGTAACTTACTAATTTTTGTCTACATCCTTTATGAGAATTTATGGAACATAGCAGGCACTGAGTAAATGTGTTTAGAGTGTTGAATGAATGGCACAAATTATCAAATATATAATGTGCAAAAGAGTAAAATATGGAACTTATCATAATACATTTATCATTTAATTTTATAAACTATAATTATGGCTTTGTAAAATTTATACTAACATTTGGACAAAGACTAAAAGAAGAGCAGGAAAAATGAAAACAGACTGATATGTTGGCGATAGTAAAAATGAGCTTTTCTATGTTTCTGATTTCTATTCATATGATCATATTGTTTTGGCAATAAACAAGATATAAGAAAATGCTATGAATATTACATGAGATGAAATGAGTTCTATGTCTATATTATACTGCTGTTTCTATTTCCCCAAGATTGGTTGGATGTGATTATCTCCATGACCACTCCAGTCAATGAAATTATAACTAGCTAAAGGACAAAATGAGTCAGCTCTTCGCATCAAGTGGCACTCAGCTTTCTTTATAGTCCAACTCTCACATCCATATATGACTACTGGAAAAACCATAGCCTTGACTAGATGGACTTTTGCTGACAAAGTAATGTCTCTGATTTTTAATATGCTGTCTAGGTTGATCATAACTTTCCTTCCAAGGAGGAAGTGTCTTTTAATTTCATGGCTGCAGTCACCATCTGCAGTGATTTTGCAAAAAAACAGTCAACCCCTGTTTCCCCATCTATTTGCCATGTAGTGATGGGACCAGATGCCATGATCTTAGTTTTCTGAATGTTGAGCTTTAAGCCAACTTTTTCACTCTCCTCTTTCACTTTCATCATATTATATTAAAGAGAATTAAATTATTGATTAGCTTGTAGAGAAGCATATTATTGATTATATATGTTAATATTTTACTAAATATTAAGATCTAATGTAATGACATTTGTTATTCTAATCCCTTAGCTCTCCTGTAGGTACATTCAATCTTACATTCATTTTTGAGATAAGGATTATGTAAATAGAATCTCCTCCAAATAATGTAACTCTATGAGTAAAAGTAGACTACAAATACTAGATTTTTTAATTCAAATGCTCATCTTTAATAGTAATATCTTTCTTCCTCTCGTCTTATAATGACATTTTATTTACTATTTCAGGATGTATATTTTACCATTAAAATTAAATAGGTATATTTTATGTGCTATATAATTATGCAATATGACATATAATGTCTACTAATATACTATTATTACATAACAGATGTATATTTTAGAATTAAAGTTAAATATTTTAGCATTCAAAATTGTAGCTAATCTGTAAACCCATCTAACATTGTTTAAAATAGAGTAGAGACTGTCAAGGGCCTCTATTAAGTCTCTTTCTGACATCCAAGGACTGAAAAATTACTGGACACAAGAAGTTACAGATTCTCAGAAAAATCACATGCTATAGAAGCACAGCTGGTCCAGATGTAACAGTGGACCAGAATAGATATGAACCCACCACCTCTTTCCTGTTCCTTGCCCTTGAAACTCAATAAAAAGACAAATTCCCACTCTACTGGGCCAAGATCACTCTGTCTGGCCCCTTTCCTCCCTTGAAAAGTGAATAAGAGCTCTGTTTTTTTCCCGTAATAATACTTCTGTGAATTATTCACCATCTGCGTTGGCTCACTTACCATAACTGGTATGTATAAATTTTTACTTCTTTAATAGGTTGTTGTGTTCTTGTTAGTCACTAAGTTGTGTTCAGCTCTTTGCCACTGTGTAGCCCATCAAACTCTTCTGTCCATGAGATTTTCCAGGCAAGAATACTGGAGTGGGTTAGCTGTTTCCCTTCTCCAGGGGAACTTCCTGGACCGGGGAACAAACCCGCTGTCTCCTGCACTGGCAGGAGGATTATTTACCACTGAGCCACCAGAGAAGCCCAATTCTTTAGAGTGTGTGCTAAGTCATTTTAGTTGTGTCTGACTTTTGGGGACGCTATGGACTGTAGCCTGCTAGGCTCCTCAGTCCATGCAATTCTGTTGGAAAGAATACTGGAGTGGGTTGCCATGCCCATCTCCAGGGGATCTTCCTGACCCAGGGACTGAAACTTCATCTCTTATGTCTCCTGCATTGGCTGCCGCTGCTGCTGCTAAGTCACTTCAGTCGTGTCTGATTCTGTGCAACCCCACAGACGACAGCCCACTAGGCTCCTCTGTCCCTGGGATTCTCCAGGCAAGAATACTGGAGTGGGTTGCCATTTCCTTCTCCAACGCATGCATGCAAGCTAAGTCGCTTCAGTCCTGTCCAACTCTGTGCGACCCCATGGACAGCAGCCCAGCAGGCTCCTCTGTCCACAGGATTCTCCAGGCAAGAAGCAATTTATTTTACCAATAGCACCGCCTGGGAAGCCCATTCTTCAGAATAAATAGTGCTAAATAATGAATTATGGCAAAAAAGAGAATATAATCGTGACTTCCTTTTCAACCCCACTGATAATTTCAAAATCCCATTGACCTACTCTCAAGCTATCATTATATTCATAACCAGAAGAACAATTTCAGTTTAATGACAATTTTGACCAACTGCCTGATAAAGTAAGAGGGGATTACATAAATGTACCTTTATGCTGATAAATTTTCTCAGGCTCCCCTGCTCCCAATTCACGTAGATGTGAAGGTGTTAACTGTGGCACCGCAACATGAGTTTGAATGACTTCATGGCTCTGTTCCAGCAGCAGCTACAATGCCACACAAGGATTACCATGCCAATGAGACTAATAAAAAGATTTAAAACGACTGGTGTGCCCAGCCCAGAAAATAGTGAATGAATGTTCATGACTATTTACTGGAATCCAGAGACAACATATTATGGAAATTTTAACTTCTTTGTGTGAGAAATACAGATATGAGACAAAATAATACATATGAATCTGCTAAAACAAAAATATTGTCTTAATTTCCCTTTTCTTCTATGATCTTAGCATTGTTTGAATTCCATGTCACTTTCTTGAAAAACATATTTATCAGCTAATCAGTGACTAAGTAGATATTCAGTATTAGTTCAGTCAGCTATATTTTAAGAAGGAAGTGGCTAAAATACCCACTCCAGTATTTTTGCTTGGAGAATTCCATAGATAGAGGAGCCTCCTGGGCTATAGCCCACGGGGTTGTAATGAGTTGGACATGACTGAGTGACTAACACTTTTACTTTCAAGCATTGTTTTAGCTATTGAAAAGTTACTTGGTAATGAAAAATCAAGAAACAAACGATCCTTGCCCTTATGAACCTTACTATAAGCCATAAGTAAAGAGAAATAAAAAATATGAATATAATATGTCAGATTTTGATTCATTCTATGGAGATAACAACACAAGGGGGAAAAAAGGGCAAAAAGAGTGACCCAATGGGGCTTTGCTGTTTTATAAAAGATAATCAGGAAAGACTCTTTGGTAAGGTGGTAAAGAAGGGAAACATGAAGAATGTGACAGTAGCTAAGTGGATATCAAGGGGGAGAAAAATAGCAATAAATCTACTGGGACTTGAGCAGGATAAGTGGGAATGGGAAAAAAGGGGTAGAAAGGGCCAAATGATTTTGGGTTTTATAGGTCAGTATACAAACAAAGAATTTTACTTTAAATGAGATGAGAAATCTGGGATGTGTTAAATTTAAACATTGACTTTCATTTTTAAGATTGTTCTGACACTGGTGTGGAGAAATTGAAAGAATGAGTAAAACTGCAGCATGGGGAAAAGTTAATATTGTATTCCAGTCATTCAAGCAAAATATGATAATGGTTTAAACCAGATTGGTAAGAGTATTTGGCATGCCTATTTGATAGACCAAAGAGAAGGATGAATAGGCGATTAACTTTGTTGCTGAAAATTCTAAAGTTTGTAACAGATATAAATTTGGAAGACGTTAGAGTAGAGATTGTGCCTTAATTTAGGTTGGAAAAAACAGATTATTTGCAGCAATTCATGTATGAGGGGTCCTTTTGAAGCAGAGGTATCAGTAAGAATGTAGGCCTAGAGACAGAGGAAGAGAAAACTCTAGAGTCAATGTGTATGATTGAGGCTGATGTTGCAAGTATTGGACATTTGATTTTGCAAGAACCTCTGGAGAAGTGTACAGATATCTTCTGGAAGTTTCCATCTAAATTATGGAAAGCTGGGGAACTTATTTATTTTTTTGCTCCTGTTTTCCATCATTATTAGAGAGCTGCTTCTAAGACTTTTATGTCACTCTCTATATCTCCACTGTCTTTCCCTGGGTCAAATGTCCTTAAAAAAAGTCTGGGCAAGAAGACAGAAATATGCTTAAAGTGGGAACCCTGTCACTCTAAGATAATTCAGAGTTTGCATGGAGCTGCCATTAAGTCTGAAATCAGAGGGGGCCTGAAAGAACATGGCATAGGATACCAGAGACACCCACTACAGACATTCTATAAACCTAGATGATGAGATGGGATAGGGCTCTCTCTAAGGACTAAACAAAATTAAAGAGAATTAGAAAAGAATTCCCTACAACCTGTGGATACTCCCAGTATTTGGAGTTTGGGAAAATTCAAAAGAATCAACAAAAAGAACCAAAAAGGAACTACTAGCTAAATAAAGAGAAGCAAGAATGGATATCTTAAAAGGCAAATACAGAAAAACATCAAGAAAAGCATTCATTTAAAAAGGAGTCAAATTCTACTGACAGATATACTAATGGTTGAGAATTCATTATTAGATTTATTGATAATGACACTGAAAATAGGATACATAGTCCTGACTGAAAAAAGCTTAACTGAGACTAGAAAAACAAGATGTGGAAATGAAAGGAAATAAACAAACAGAAAACTCAAGGGGTTTTATAGTGAAAGAAGTTGAAAATATACTGGCACC
This sequence comes from Antilocapra americana, assembly GCA_007570785.1. Lineage (NCBI taxonomy): Eukaryota > Metazoa > Chordata > Mammalia > Artiodactyla > Antilocapridae > Antilocapra > Antilocapra americana. The sequence continues at coordinate 2,650,357 of ML660771.1, forward strand.
TTGAGGAGGGTGTGGTATCAAAAACAATAATATTTTATTAATTCTTTTCTAATTCTACTGTAAGTAGCTAATGAGTAAAGCTTGCTTCTGTAGCTCAAAATAAAATCTGTGACTGAGAAATATAGTTCTGGTTGAAACATATTGCTTATACACTGCTTGTCCTATAACATAGAACATTATAAAATAGAATATTTGTTGTTTAGCCACTTCAGTTGTGTCTGACTCTTTATGGACTGTAGCCCACTAAACTCCTCTGTCTGTAGGATTTCCCAGTCAAGAATATTAGAGCCGGTTGCCATTTCCTTCTTCAGGCAAACTTCCGGACCCAAGGATCAAACTTGTGTCTCCTACATTGGCAGGCGGATTTTTTTTTATCACTGAGCTACTAGACAAGCCCAAAATATAATATACTTAAGAGTAAATATTCATCACTAGGCGGTTTTTTTTCCCCCTTCTTCTTCCTTTTCCTTTTCTCATATGTTTTCACCACTTAGCTTAACAATCTCTCACCAACCTCAAGCTGACAGGACAACTGTGTGACAGGTGTGTTACAGCATGATTTTTCTCTTCTTATTTTAAGGTAGGCATATGGGTAAACAACCTAGAATTTGGGGGCCCCGCCAATCACAATCCAAGTAAGGAAAAATTACAACAGCATAATTTCCCGTCCATACCACCTGAAGAAGAGTGTGGAATGAGATCAATGGAAAACAATCTCTCAGGGAAACATTTTAAGAAATGGGGTGTCTGTGCTAATCCAAAGTGGTCAAATGATATAATGGGTTAAAGCAATTAAAAGCATGGTTTGCAAAATCTTTCGAACATTTTAAACTTACCAAGTGGGAGAATTACGTCTCTATGAACAGTAATTAGGTGTTTCTGTTGCCAATGACACCAAGAAGCTGGTTGATATTGTTCAACTTAAAAGGTAGAGTGCTCAAGTCAGAAAATTATAGTTGATGAATTAAAACCCTGTCACATGTTTACATAATAGTTCCATTATTTAGCAATATTTAAAGTCCATTAGTAGAAAGTATCATATAGTGGTTACTAATCCAGGCATCGAGGTATTATAATATTGGTTGGAATAATTTTCTTCAGAAAAATAAATATTACTATTATTGTAAAAAACATAATAAAGAACGTAGTATCAATAATATAAGTAGTCTTGCCTCTGCTTTTTCTCATTGCAACTCTAACTACGTTTGTTGAAAGGATGTCACCACAGAAGCATCTTATTTGTTGATTCAGCCTTTATGCTGTTTGCAAAATAGGAAATAACAACACATTACTCACTTGAAGAAGACAATTATAATTTGAATGTCAATAAACCATTAAAATATACAAAGATAGATATTTCACTGCCCTCTGTACAAATTAAAGAAAGACCTGCCTGCCCTCTAGGATTTGTGTTAAGCAATGGCCAGGTTTATATTCATTATTTTTAGTAAATTATGCATTTATTAATTATAGAAATGGTGCTATGAAGCTAGCATTATTTGGATGAAATTTTAAATTTAAATCTAGTATATTCACAAATAAGCATTTAAATACAAGAAGAAACAACATTTTAAGAGACTTAACAAAACATTAGTTTCTACTTGAATTCTGTAACTTACATTTTTCCTTTCTTAAATTAATTTTATTTTACTTTATGTTATTTAAGCTTAAATTCGAACTGAAAGAAAAATGTATCCAGTATTGTGGATATTTACTATCATCCCTGAAATTTATTTTCAATGGAATCTTTCAGTCTCAGGAAGTATTGCAATGATACTCTGCTTTCTTTAAATTCTTAAGGTAATCCATAACTATATCTAAATTTACCTAGATTATACCTATAATTTCTGTATTATTGAGCTACTAGTCATTTATGGTTACTGAATACTTGAAATACTGATGGTCAAAACTGCGATGTGCTGTAACTGTGAAATACACACTGGGTTTTTAACTTTTTGCATGAAAAAATGTAAATTATGTCATTAATAATTTTATACTTGTTACATGTTAAGTGATAATATCTTAGGTACATTTGGCTAAGTAAAATATTGTTAATTCAAGTTTACAGAGTCTCTTTTGATTATCCTTCTGATTATCCAATTAAGCATAAATCTAGATGACACTTTAAAGGGATTTTGTAGAGATCAAATTGTCAACATCCGCTGGATCATTGAAAAAGCAAGAGAGTTCCAGAAAAACATCTATTTCTGCCTTATTGACTATACCAAAGCCTTTGACTGTGTGGATCACAATAAACTGTGGAAAATTCTTAAAGAGATTGCAATACCAGACCATCTGACCTGTCTCTTGAGAAACCTGTATGCAGGTCAGGAAGCAACAGTTAGAAGTGGACATGGAACAACAGACTGGATCCAAATAGGAAAAGGAGTACGTCAAGGCTGTATATATTGTCACCCTGCGTATTTAACTTATATGCACAGTACATCATGAGAAATGCTGGGCTGGAAGAAGAAGCACAAGCTGGAATCAAGATTGTCGGGAGAAATATCAATAACCTCAGATATGCAGATGACACCACCCTTATGGCAGAAAGTGAAGAGGAACTAAAAAGCCTCTTGATGAGGGTGAAAGAGGAGAGTGAGAGAGTTGGCTTAAAGCTCAACATTCAGAAAACTAAGATCATGGCATCTGGTCCCATCACTTAATGGGAAATAGATGGGAAAACAGTGGAAACAGCATCAGACTTTATTTTGGGGGGCTCTAAAAATCACTGCAGATGGTGATTGCAGCCAAGAAATTAAAAGACATTTACTCTTTGGAAGGAAAGTTATAGCCAACCTACATAGCATATTGAAAAGCAGAGACATTACTTTGCCAACAAAGGTCCATCTACTCAAGGCTATGGTTTTTCCAGTGGTCATGTATGGATGTGAGAGTTGGACTGTGAAGAAAGCTGAGCACCAAAGAATTGATGCTTTTGAACTGTGGTGTTGGAGAAGACTCTTTAGAGTTCCTTGGACTGCAAGGAGATCCAACCAGTCCATCCTAAAGGAGATCAGTCCTGGGTGTTCACTGGAAGCACTGATGTTGAAGCTGAAACTCCAATACTTTGGCCACCTCATGGGAAGAGTTGACTCATTGGAAAAGACCCTAATGCTGGGAAGGATTAGAAGAGGACGACAGAGGATGTGATGGCTGGATGGCATCACCGACTCAATGGCCATGGGATTGGGTGGACTCTGGGAGTTGGTGATAGACAGGGAAGCCTGGTGTGCTGCAATTCATGAGTTTGCAAAGAGTTGGACACGACTGAGCAACTGAAATGAACTGAAGGTCATAAATCAGGAGAAGGAAATGGCAACGTACTCCAGTATTCTTTCCTGGAGAATCTCATGGACAGAGGAGCCTGGCAGGCTACAGTCCATGGGGTTGCAAAGAGTCAGATATGAGTGAACCAACTTAGCAAGGTCACAAATCTCTTGATCTTAAGAAAGAGATGGTTGCAGTGAGCTTGACCTAATTATGTGAGCCCTTTATTTCCTGCACTTGGTTACAGAAAAAGACATCTGAAGTGTTCTCTGTCTGACCTGGAAAAAATTAAATATCCTTGCTCTGAAATGACTCTGACAGTGTCTTTGTTGGGGACACAATTCAGTCTACAGCAGATGGCTCATGGTAAGGAACTGCCTGTAAGCAGCTGAAAACCGTCCCTGCTTGATACCTAGCAGGAAAACAACAGCACAGTCTATAACTTCTAGGAATTAAACCCAGTAAGTTTGGAAGAGGATCCTGAGGCCCAGATGAGAACCATAAATAAGGCTTAACCCAATAATTTTAGCCAAGTGAGACCCTGAGCATAATGTTTAGCCCAGTGAGACCCAAGGAATAATATTTCATTGTTCCCATATTCCCTACCTACAGACATAATGAGAATAAATAGATGTTTTTAAGCTGCTGAGTTTGTGGTAATTTGTTATGCTGCAAGAGAAAATAATGCATGCAGCTCATATTTTGGCTTGTGTAATATTTCATCAAACAGTAGTTACCCAACAGTGACAATTCTAGATATGATGTGGTTAGAAAAACTGTAAAAGTCTTCAGCGATATCCTGAATTTAAAGGTGGTTTTGAAAATGGAGTGGCTTCTTCCCTAATATCTCTCTCCTGATTCTTTATTCATCAAACACAGGTTTAATATTTTCATGGGGTAGTTACTGGGGACTGCAGTGTAAAAAAGCTATCATCTTATACACATGAAAATCAATATAAAAAATCTATCTTGAATGATATAATATAAACTTAATCTTTGTTTTATAACTCATATAATGTGCATGATTGCAGTAGCTATCTTTCATTCCTAAACGCAATCAGTTCAATAAAAAAATTAATTGTATTTAACTAACCACAGCTTATTAAAATGGAAAAACAAGAAACAGACTAATCCAGACCTTTCTTAAGTGCACCAGTCAATAATTTCTACAAAAATCTATTCTTGAGAATCATTTGGACAGTTGAGAAATTCTTATGAGTTTATGTGCATGAAAGCTAGCCTTGAAGATGCTACCTCTCCAAAAACTTCCATTCCAGTAACATTCTTAAAATTAATCCCAGAGCACTAGGAAATGTCTCCAAAAGTATCTGCTTATGCCAAAAGTCATGGAAAGAAAGAAATCAGCACTAGCAGATTTTACCACAAGATTATAGAGCAGAATCGGTAAATATAAATCCAACTCAGAAGAGTAGTCATCAGATATCCCAAACTGACCATTCTGCAGATGGTTTAGAGAGCAATCAGCTCAGATAATAATCAGAAAATGGAGAACACTGGTAGGATCAGGGGAATACAAGTAACTGGGATATAAAGGTAGAATTTCAAGGCTTCGGGATATAAGGATTTACTAATTTTAAAAAAAGTAGATGAGTAAATACTTGAGGAAGAGGGGGTGTTTCACAAAGCTAAAGAAGCACATTAAAATGCTTCTTGTCTTACCAATGGATGGAATATAAAGAGAAGTGAATCTATTTGAAATTAATCTTACACTAATTGCATTTAGAATGGTCCTTCATTAGAGACAAGGCTTCTCTTGTCTCCTGTGGCTCAGCTGGTAAGAAATCTGACTGCAGTTCTGGAGACCTGGGTTCAATCCCTGGGTTGGGATGGTCCCCTGGAGAAGTTAAAAGCTACCCAGTCCAGTATTCCAGCCTGGAGAATTCCATGGCCTGCATAGTCCTTGGGGTTGCAAAGTCAGACACGACTGAGTGACTTTCATTTTCCCTCTCACTTGATTAGAGGAACTGAACACAGAGAAGAATGTGTACTACTAATATATTTTTGCATGGTTATAATAATGTAAACACTATTTGTTGCCTTATATTTTTGGACTTAGCCTAAAGAGAGAACTTCCCAGGTGGCTCTAGTGGTAAAAAACCTACCTGCCAATGCAGATCAGACATAAAACAAGCCAGTTCGATTCCTGGATCAGGAAGGTCCCCAGAGAAGGGACTGGCAATTCACTCCAGTATTCTTTTTTCTTCTTTTCTAATTTATTTATTTTTTAATTGAAGGATAATTGCTTTACATAATTGTGTTGTTTTTCTGTCAAACCTTAACATGAATCAGCCATAGGTATATATTTATTTACCCTCCCCCTTGGACCTCCCTCCCATTTCCCTCCACTGGAGAATCCCACAGACAGATGAGCCTGGCAGGCTACAGTTCATAGGGTCTTATAGAGTCGGACATGACTGAACGGACTTAGCACAGCACGGCAAGGATAGAATAAATACATTGATGTGTGATTTTCAGTTGAGAAGTAAAATGACATCAAACTTTAAAAGGTAAAGGTGTACATACTATAAGATACTGAATTACAAGTGAAGTATTATATAAGACTGCTGTTACTCTTATTTCAGATGGAAATCAAGAGAACAATAATACAAAGGAAAAACATAGGACCACAGCATATTTTCTGAAAGTTTAGAGGTGACAAAAATTAAAATCATATTAAACTGTAAATGTCATTCATTGGTATGAATCGAAAATGGAAACAGAAAGTATTCAAAGGACTTATTTAAGTCCTCATCTTTTATAAAGAATAAATAACTTTTTTGCAGCAAGTTTGCTGCCAGGACACAGCTATCGTGAAAACCACCATTAAACCTAAGCAAAAATGGGAAAGGAAAAGACCCACATCATCATTGTTGTCACTGGACACAGATTCAAGGACGTCTACCATGACTGGCCACCTGACCTATAAATGTGGTGAGATTGACAAGAAAACAATTAAAAAGTTCAAGAAGGAGGCTGCTGAGATGGAAGGGCTCCTTCATGTATGCCTGGGTGTTGGACAAACTGAAAGCTGAACATGAGTGTGGTTTCACCACTGATATCTCCCTGTGGAAATTTGAGAACCAGCAAGCACTATGTAGGCATCATTGATGTCCCAGGGCACAAGGACTTCATCAAATACATGATTACAGGCACATCCCAGGCTGGCTGCACTGTCCTGATTGTTGCTGATGGTGCCGATGAATTTGAAGCCTTTATCGCCAGAAAGGGCAGACCCGTGAGCATGTCCTTCTGGCTTTCACTCTGGGTGTGAAACAACTAATTGCTGGAGTTAAAATGGATTCCACCAAGCCACCCTACTGCCAGAAGAGATAGGAGGAAACTGTTAAAGAAGTCAGCATCTACATTAAGAAAATTGGCTGCAGCCCCAATCCCAACAGATTCTATAATATAAAGGCTCCTGTTGCATATAAAGTTTTGTGATTATATAAATACTGAGTAAATTTATGTCAAATTTTAGTTACTTGGTTATGAGAATGTACATTCACATTTATAATATTTAAGAAGCTAATCTAAAATATAAGGCTTAAACAGTATTGATCATTGCCTTATCAGAGTTAATTGCATCCAGATTCTAGGCTTCAGAGCTCAGAGGATTATTTGGAACCATCCAGGTCAAGTCAGTGCTGGATAGGCACCCGTGTGGGATTATCACACAGTTCACATTGATTGCAAGTTTGCTGAGTTGGAGGAGGAGAGTGATCGTTGTTCTGGGGAAAAGCTGGAAGATGGTCTCAAACTCTTGGAATTTGGTGATGCTGCCATCGTTGATATGATTCCCGGCCAGCCCATGTGTTTTGAGAAGTTTTCTGACTGTCCTCCCCTGGGTCGTTTTGATGTGCATGACTTGAGATAGACAGTTGCTGTGGGTGTCATCCAAGCAGTGGACAAGAAGGCAGCTGGAGCTGGCAAGGTCACCAAATCTGCCCAGAAAGCTCAGAAAGCTAAATGAATATTATTCCCAATACCTGCTGCCCCAGTCTTAACCAGTGGTGGAAGAATGGTCTTAGAACTGTTTGTCTCAACTAGTCATTGAAGTTTAATAGTAAAAGACTGGTTAATAATGACAATATATCCTAAAACCTTCAGAGGGAAAGGAGAAGGGTTTGTGGACCATATGTTCTGTGTGCAGCAGCTTTAAGTTATTAATTTTTAAAATTAATACTTCTTAATGGAAGCAACTTGACCAAAAATCTGTCACAGAGTTTGAGACCCATATAAAAAAAATGTTTAATAAGATACCTGTGACTGGACCTACTGCACAGCGTGGGGACCTCCACTCAGTGCTATGTAATGGTCTATATGGGAAAAGAATCTAAAAAAGAGTGGATATATGTATAACTAATTCACATTGCTGTATATGTGAAACTACACAACATTGGAAGTCAACTATATTCCAATAAAATTTAAAAAAAAAGAAACCTGTGTCTTATTTTGGTGAACTTTTTAACTTCTTATGGTATTACTTTGGAAAGAATTGCTCATAACCTATTTCTAGTGAAACAATTTCCTGTTTATGGGTTTGTAGTTCTGAAGTGGAGCTTCAGGTTTATTAACCTTGTGTTGAAGACTCATTTGTCTTGAGAAACATTGGTGTAACACTTTATAGGTTAGGATAGATGAGTGAAGAATAACTTTTACATGTGAACAAATGTGTAAGGTCAGATTCTATAGTATAAAGGCTCCTGTTGCATACAAAATTTTGTGATTATATAAATACTGAGTAAATTTATGTCAAATTTTAGTTACTCAGTTAGGAGAATTTTCATTCACATTTATAATATTTAAGTAGCTAATCTAAAATATGAGGCTTAAACAGTATTGAGCATTGCCTTGTCAGAGTTAATTGCATCCAGATTCTAGGAAAAATAAAAGCTGCTGGAAACTGAAAAAAAAATGAATAAAATTTGTGTAAAGTTATGATTAAAAATTAAAGATATACAAAATAACCCATTTGTTTTAAAATATCCAATTAAGAATCTATAAAAAGGGACCTATACACAATGGAATACTACTCAGCATTAAAAAAAAAAAATTCATTTGAATCAGTTCTATTCAGGTGGACAGAACTGGAGCCTATTATCCAGAGTGAAGTAAGCCAGAAGGAAAAACAACAATACAGTATACTAATGCACATATATGGAATTTAGAAAGATGGTAACGAGAATCCTGCATGCGAGACAGCAAAAGGAACGCAGATGTATAGAACAGACTCGTGGACTCTGTGGAAGAGGGCAAGGGTGGGATGATATGGGAGAATGGCATTGAAACATGTTAATTACCATATGTGAAATCAATCGCCAGCCCAGGATTGATGCTCGGGGCTGGTGCACCAAGATGTCCCAGGGGGAGGGAATTGGGAGGGAGGAGGGAGGGGGGTTCTGGAGGGGGAGCATATGTAAACCCACGGCGGTTTCATGTCATTGTATGGCAAAACCAACACAATAAAGAAAATTAAAAAAAAAAAAGGGACCTTTGGAAACTAGCATCCAAGATGGCTCCCAAAGATTTTCATGTGCTCTGTAGTTTTCATTCATACTGAACAGTATTGATGTAGTCAATAAACTACTGTGTCAACAAGTATCTATGACTTCCAAAACTATATCATAAAACACATTGAAGCTTACACCTTGCTTTCCTGGATCACTCATCCTGGGGAAGCCAGCTTTCATGTCATGAGAACACTCAAAAAGCTGTGCAGAAAGGGTGAGGATCTGAGATCTCCTGCCATGAGGCAACATCAACTTGTCATTGCTTATGTCATTAATTAGAGAAACAGAAGGACTGCAAGTGGCCCAAACTAGTTTGTTATAGCCCTGGCTAATAATAACATAATATTTTGCTACTTTTGAGCCATCACATTTATTTTCTCTCTTTGTTTTTGGACAAAAGTGGGGATGACAGACAAATAAGGATGCAGGAATATATGAATTCCTAAAAAAATTATCCACCTCACCTTGACATTTACTTTGCATATGTTCCAATATAACAATACTTAGAATTCTAGATAGTCTATGAACAAAACAACTTAAACATCTGTTAACAACCCAAGTAATTATTTATAATTTGGGGATATTATCAATATTTTGGCAAAAATTTAAAATATATTTATGTGTGAGGTGAGTTGAGTTCAAGCAATTCTTTTGATTTTGAAAACTCCAAAATAACTATTTTCAGACATCTTCAGCATAGGCTTCTTTTTTTAGACTTTCACTACCTATGAAAGTGAACATTTTATTTTGAAATTCTGAAATAGGCTTTATTTATCCTATTTAAGATAGGATAAATATTTCATCAACATTATCAAAGATTTAAGACCTGTTATAAAACAACTGGTACATAAGTGAAAATAAAATAAATCTAGGTGAATTCCTTCAGATTTATTTTATTTTCACTTATGTACGTACCAGTGAATTCCTTTAGGGTCACTAAATACTGAGAACTGAACCACTTCACAACACTAAACAAAAATACAACTACTACATTTGCATCTACAGTAAATAAATCACTGATCAGGTCATCTATTTTGATTTACAGACACCAATTTCTAGTCCAGATATATCACCTAAAATCTTATGCTGAAAATTTAAAGATAAGTAAGAAAATTTTATGAATACCACTAACACAGAAGCTGGATCAAGTAAAGTATCATTTCCTTAGTTTCCAACAGCCAATTAAACTTTGGAAATAATCCAATTTATCCATTGTTAGTGTCATTCAGTTCAGATTCAGCATTATCTCTGGATTTAGATTCCTAGCAAGCCTTTCTATTTCTAGAAATAGCCACAAAAGAATATGGTTTAAAACATCCCTTGGATGCTTAAATATGATCCCTGATGAAAATCCTATAATGATTGTTTATTTTCCTGATGCCTATTTCACTTTCACTAAATTCCTTAATATTGTAAAAAGTCCCCTCGTAACTTGTAACTTAGCCTCTCACTTTCTTTCACGACTTAAAATTTATTTGAAGCTACTCAATTGTGCAATGCTGCACTAATCTCAAAGAGATTACTCATTTTTCTCTCTCTTTGTCCACTGCCCTTCAGTCAATCCACCCCACTAGGACCTAGGTAACCTCTCCTCTTCTGTAAGACTGTAAGATTATGTGAGTCATTGGTATGTGTGTGTGTATGAGTTTGTTTGGTGGGGGAAGGGGATTTTCATTCCTGAAAGTGTAAACTGTTTGGTAATTTTTTTTTTTGTAGACTATGACAAGTAGATTGACTCAATATCCTTGTCTTGTCTATTTATTCACATTTAACTGTTTATTATGCATTGCTTCACATTTGTGATTTTCATACATGTTGTTCTATCTCTGTATATGCCACTACAGCCAGGCTCATTTCTATGTAATTACATCTCAAGGCAGTTATTTTGAGAGAACTAAACCAATAGCCAAAATAATTTAAGTTAAAGAGATCTTTCAGATATTGAGAAAACTGCCCCCAGGAGCTCAGTCATTGGTATTTATAGTATTTTGCAAATATACAAGAAGTCCATAATGGCCCAGAAAGGTGTAATGATCAAACTAATTACATTTTATTCAAAGAGAGATCAGATTTAAAATAATAAAACTTGATCCAATGCAAAATAGTCACACATTATCTTTGTGATATGTGGCCTTCTATAGCAAAGGAAAAGAAACTACAATTTATGATACTCTTGTATGGGACCAATTATTTTTAAGATGCAAGAATAACTTTGCAACCTTCTCTCCATGTCAGAAGAAAAAATGGATATACAAAGTACTCCTTTATCTAATTATTTCTAATTAGATAATTATAAATTATCTAATTATCTAATCTAATTATTTCATTGGCATAAACTATTTTACAAACTTTTCCCATACATTTGATCTTGAATGCATGATCTTCTCTATGATCCTATGGTCAAAAACTAAATGACTTTAATCATAACTTGAAATTGGTTAGTCATACCTGCTCAGTTAATCTCTTAACCAATTTCATGAATATGCTGTCTCTGGTCCTGCAGGCTCCTTGAAGTTCAAACTGTCCAAATTTCTTGCCTGAGACTTGAAACAACCTTCTAAGGAATTAATATTTTCTGTCCTAAATACTCCAGCAAATCGGCATTCATTAATAGAATAATAATACCCCACCTGTTCCTTAAATCTCTTCAACAATTATCCTTAAACATTTTTTTTTTAAATAAAGCCCAAACCTTTTATCAAGGTATACAAAAACCTTTAACTGTTTGTTCCTAGGCAACTTTTCCAGAACTATCTTCCCTTTATTTCACTCTCCTCACGCTCAATCCTCAGCCACACACAACCAATTCATGCTTATAGAATGATTCTCTACATTTGCTTTCTCCTCTCTTCTCATCCACAAGAAAACTCCACTTACTAAACAAGAACTTCAACCTTCTTTATAATGTTTCTCCACCAGATCCCCACCCCAGTCCCACAGAGGCTGAAACCTTCCTTCCTGAGCTCCTGTAGCATTTTGCACAAGGCTCTAACAATGACATATTTTTATTGTGATTTTCTTTTATTAGGCTTTAATTCATTCAACTAAGGTTTACTAGACTTCCCTGTGCCATGTCCTAGAAATTCAAAGATGTAAAAAACCAGCCTATCCCAAGGAAAATGTTAACAATTTAAAAATAACTATACATCAGTAAAATTAGAAAAAAAACAAAAAGATATACAATTATAGTAAACTATTAATTTGTATGATAGGGGTATTAGAACATGACTGAAACATTTAAAAATACTTTCTAGAGCAGATGACACTGGAACTGAAATTTAGAAATTCTTGTCTTTGTCATGAAAGACAATATCTCAATTAATTTTGAATTTTGAAAAACCTGGAGTGAATAAGCAAAGTTCACAGAACATTTTACCTTTAAATATAATGTCTCTGAAAAGAAACATTATTTTATTAACTGTAACATGTCTGATCAGTGGGTATGACCTGGATGAGCTTGGACCCATACATATCCTTAAAAAAAAAGTTGCATTTATTCACAAGATCTCCATCAGGAATGAATATTTCTCAGGATTTAATCACTTTAAACTAATCCGATATGAGTTTAGATATTTGATTTAGTAAATTGATGCTTCATTTTAACATCTGTTAAATTTATGGCTCTTCATAAGATGTAAAAAGAAAAATTTGTTTATTTTTCTAATACTAATTTTAGATTCTTCCCATGTTGATTCTTTCCTTACTTGATTTTATAAAGAGAATAAATTATTCTACACACTCTCCCCCTGACTCCTCAGTTCTTCACAAGAGGCAATACATTATGACTATGAATCACTAATTAATACTTCACAACATAGATTGATGAGCCATTGCAACTTCTCTGAAAGTATGCTACATTTCAGAATCTGAATTGTCATTAGCCATAAAAATACTGACATAATGATTAAGTTTAACTAGATAATTCTACCCCAATTTAAGTTTCGAGTAACATGACAAACTCAGAATCCATTCATTTATTTAGCTCCAATCATGAATACAAGAACTGTATTCAAAAGTTTTATGCCATTCAAATGGTTTCTAACACTCAACTGGTGAGTTCACCAGCTCATGACAAATGATTACATCACTTATTTATATGTTTGTCAAAGTAATATACTACCTTTGCCTGGGAAGCTCATTGCACTTCCTAGTAGTAAACGCTCTACTGTATTATACACACAAAAATGAAAAGGAGAGGAGGAAAGGAGGATATATCAGTGGAGAATGAAACAGTATACAGTCACTAAGTCAACTTCTGACAAGAAGACAAGACACTAAAGAAATGTGTCACAGTAGTAGTGTATTAGCCAGAGAAATAAGATATTTATCTATAATTTTCACAAATATATTGTGCCTTTGATGGGCTTCCTAGGAGGCACTAGTGGTAAAGAATCAGCCTGCCAATGCAGGAGAGTTCGATCCCTGGGTTGGGAAGATCCCCCAGAAGAGGAAATGGCAACCCACTCCAGTGTTTGTCTGGGAAATCCCATGGACAGAAGAGCCTGGTGGGCTACAGTTCATAGGGTCACAAGGAGTCAGACACAACTGAACACATACATGCACACTTTGCCTTTGATGAATATTTTGTTGTGATAGTTTTGCTTTCTACTCAGTATATAGTTTCACAGGACTCTGTTGAATATCTGGTAGTGATGACAACCTGAAGCGAAGTTAGGAAACTTTCTCTCGGCTTCAAGAATATTTAACAGGAGCTAGGCCTTAGTCCTCTGAATAGGGATCTCTTTTTTAATCCTGTTTTTTTGATGACTAAGTTGGTGAGTAGGTGTGCTGTATTTGAACCTTTTATTGTCCAGACCCTAGAGAAATGATTTCTTGTTCTAAAGCAGAACTGCTTTCATTTTTTAAAGGTAACAAAACTGTGAGAACACTGAAAAAATACCCCTGTGTTCATAAATACTATGTTATAATCAGTGAAAACTATTAAATTCAAATCTAAGCAAACTCCTAGATTGAATTTGGTCTAAAGTCTGAAAGTAGACTGAGGGATGAACAGTACAAGGATGGCTAGATCATGTTGAATTTGTCACGGTAAAATGATCATTTGGGATATATTTTATTGAAGCAATAACAGGGTCCATTACTTCTAGGATCTGCTAATTACACTTTAAGATTCTAAAGCAAAGTAAGGGCTAGTCCAGCTGGATCTATGTTGTTCTTCTGTGGTTCTGTCTTGATTGGTGCAGTGTCTACCATATCAAAAAATAAGCAATTAAACACCTTCCTAGAAATACCTTCCAAAATAAAATACAAAAGAAATTTCATGTCAAGAATATGCTTAACTCTTCTATCTATCTCTTTCACTCTTTTTCTTCAAAGAAATTAGACATGATATATTATTTCTTGAATATCCCAAACTACTACTTCACATGAAAGATTTAAAAATTTTAGCCCTTCAATAATCCTTTGAAATAATTTCTGTTAATCAGCAGTTCTGACATGTAGGTTTATGCATTGACTTTACGACAATCCAGTTGAATGGCAAGAACAAATGTGGATGCTTATTTTATTATTTACGGTCGTATTTACTGCAATAGTATAAATGTGAAAATCCATCAACCTCTTGAATATTTTTGTAAATATTAAAAATTTCAGATGGTTGGGTCTGTTTGGTTCTACACCTCACTGGGATTTTTTTTTTATAATGATTAAGTATGGTCTGATTTACAATTAAGCAAGGTTATATTTTAATTGTCCTTATTTTATTTCTGTTTTTATTAATATTCTTTTGGTGGTATTTACAAACTTAGGACTGAAAATAGAGAGGGGGAACTTCTAAAATATTAGAAAAGAAGCTAGTAGTTTAATTTTGTATAATATTTGCACTGTATCATAAAAATCTGTACAAGTATACAAGTATACCAACTGAAGTGTATAAAATATTAGGTGAGCTTCAAAGTAAAGAAGTATTGTGTCTTATTCTTTACGTTGAAGATCTGAAATGTTCAACAATTCTGAAATTCTGATAGTATTTCATTAACAATTTATGATGAGAATGTAAGACTAACTTTTATTCAGTAAATTAAAAGTTTGTTGCTAGGGTTATCTGTTTACACATGTACATAACCCACCCCTTATTCCTTGTTGATTAATGCTTGTTGGCCTAACTTCTTTTTCTGTAACAAATTTCACTTTTTAAATACCCTTATATGCTGTTAGAAAAACAATATTCATACATATACAAACAAGTAAAGAACTTATTATCAGTTTCATTCTGTCATATATAAGACTCATGCTGAGTCATATACTTGTATGTATCTATCTGTTATGGAATAGTTAGGAAATAGCTTTTGTAATTTGCAGAATATATATACTATATTTTTATGTGTATGTTAAAAGCATAGAATGTACAACCGAAACTGCTGAGTGATTATTTGGGCTTATGTGTGATTATATTGGTTTTAATTTAGATAGTAACTCATTAAGCCTATCTAGCATATTAATTAATGATAATTCTTATTCTGCTTATTTACAAAGACATTGTAGCATATTTGTAATGCCCAGTAGTGACATTTTTAGCAGATCCCAATAAAGCAGTCCAATTAATTTTGGCTTCTAGGAACTAGAGTAAGAAATTAATTCATTTGGCTGTTTACTTGACTCTAAATCTAATATTACAAATAAACAATTAGTAAGTAAAATTAAAATTTAAAATTTGGTGTGATAGTAGAATACATAATTGTATTAATTGTATTTTAATAATAACCTCATAGAATTATAGTTTATTCTCTGATCTTAATTTAAAATAGATTTTTACAAAGTGCTTTCTTCAACATCATCAAAGAAATTAAACAATCATCTTACTATTATATTAGAGGGAAAATAAATGGAAGAACTAGAGAAAAATGATAGCTAGCTTATTAATAGTTTCTAATAATATTTATTTTAAAATGGTTAAAATATATTCAGTCTCAATTGTTGCCTGAGATAGTTAGTTTTGTCAAAGACCAAGAATGAACCATATGTAAGACAAAGTTTTCTACCATTCTAATTATTTCAATTATTAATGCATACTTTTCAGTCTCTTGGTGTTTTTATTGTTTTACTGGTGATGCATTATAAAAGATGACATATGTACTAATAACTTCCCATTCACTCATAAGAAAGTGAGCCCTCACACTATATAGTATTAATAGGAGATAGCTGAACACAGGACACTCAATATCATGAAAACTTTTAATCGATTTAAATGCAATTTTATGATGGTTTGAGTCAAGAATAATACAACTACCTAATTCTTATACCATTTGTTGGATAACTCATCCTTTCAATAAAATATTGCATTCATTACATTAAGACATTTTATTGACACAGTTCTATTTATCACTCTGTAAGTTTTATGATAACCACATAATTTTGATTATCCTAGATTTGCAACATATTACAATCACTTTTATATCTTCATTATTCTACAATAAAAAATGGTCTGTATTTATGTATTTCCAGATGAATTCAACATCACTTTTACAAATTTTCCTTCAAAAATTATCATCAAATCTGATTACTTATTTTCTCCCATATTAACATATCCACATCTCCATCAAGAAAGATAGCATGTCTCTCCATTTTTAATGCTTTTTTTTCTTTCTTAGAAGTTTTCTTTATGTTTCCTCATAATAGTCTCCAGCATGACCAGTAAGCATCTCTGTCATCTGACATGACACTATCCTATTTTATGACTGCTGTTGAAACTCTGATGATCTATAAACACATTTTTAAAGTTTTACCATATCAATTAATTACCTTAGTGGTTATACAGACTTTTTTATCATATAATTTCTGTGATAACATCACTACAAAGTCTTTGGCTCATCTCAGAAATACATGCTTCTGCAAAATATTTGTGATTTAATATACCATTTACAGACAGATTATATCCCATGGTCCTCATGTATACAAATTTATTTTCACTGCATGCTCAGTCACTTCAGTCATGTCTGACTCTTTGTGAACTTGTGTACCATAGCCCGCCAGGCTCCTCTGTCCATGGAATTTTCCAGGCAAGAATACTAGGATGGGTTGCCATTTCCTGCTCCAGGGGAATTTCCTGACCCAGGGATCAAACTGAAGTCCCCTGCACCTCCTGCATTGCAGGCGGATGCTTTACTGCTGAGCCACCAGGGAAGCCCATTAATTATTCCTAACTTTTAATGTGTTTACTGTTATATTATACCTGACATAACTAAAATTTAAATCAACTCGAATATTTTTGTTTTATTCCAGTGGTATATGCACAATATGATAATGGTATCTCCTGCCTTCTCATAAGTATACCTCATATATAGTACTAGTCAGAACTTTCAAAACAAAGTTATATTGTGAGATCTTCTGGAAAACAGAAACTTCTGCATGACTGTTTTTGCTTTTGCATTTTTACCAGCCTAGGCTACTCCCATGTGACAAGCATAGGGCAGCAAAATTTACCACCTTAAATTGTATTTCTTTGGCTTAAGGAGTAATTTAAGCTGACTATTTTTAAGGCCCAAAAGACTCAGGAAGAACATTTGACCTTCTTGCTAGTTGCCTAGTGAATGTAGGTAAAGAGCTTTTCCCAGTAAGCTTTCTCTTGCCTAGATGTGTAGACAAGGATGTACCCAGAAAAGTCTGTTAAAATTCATCCCTGCATCCCATGGTCTCAGCATGGTCCAGCAAACATTTGTTTACCAAACATTTGCTGTTCAATATCCATTGAAAATTGCCTTTCTCCCCTCTGAAGTCCCAAACAACTACCCCAACATCCTCTTTTGTCTTAAGCTAAAGATGGTATTTAAGGTGAAGGCTTTGCCCATGTAGGGGAGTTAGTTTTCCAAGGTATCCCCATGTATAAGGCTTCCTTGGTAGCTCAGCTGGTAAAGAATCTGCTTGCAATGCAGGAGACCCTGGTTCAATTCCTGGGTCAGGAAGATTCGCTGGAGTCAGGAAGATTCCCTGGAGTCATGAAGATTCCCTGGAGAAGGGAATGGCTACCCACTCCTGTATTCTGGACTGGGTCACAAAGAGTGGGACACGACTGAGCGACTTTTACTTCTTCTTCTTCCATGTATTCATTTTATCAAACTTTTGTTTGATTTTATCCTGTTAATCTGAATCACATCAACTTAATTCTTGACCAACCAGAAGAATCTAGAAGAGTAGAGGAAAATGTATTTTTCTCCAACACAGATTAACCATACAATTACTTAAAAAAAAATCTTATCTTTGTGCTTTAAACTAAGGATGATAGTCACATGCAAAAAACATTTTGAATAATGTTTATTCTAGTGCAGATGGAAATAATTGAGGTAGGAGTTACCAAACACATAACCGTAGAGCATCAAACTTATCATTTAACATAGAAAATATAAAAGTTCAGTTCAGTTCAGTCACTCAGTGGTGTCCAACTCTTTGAGACCCCATGAATCATAGCACGCCAGGCCTCGCTGTCTGTCCATCACCAACTCCCGGAGTTTACCCAAACCCATGTTCATCAAGTCAGTGATGCCATCCAGCCATCTCATTCTCTGTCGTTCCCTTCTCCTCCTGCCCCCAATCCTTCCCAGCATTAGGGTCTCTTTCAAATATTAAAGGGATCTTATCAAATTTTGGTAAAATCTCTAAACATTGAAAAATGACATGCTGGCTGGTCTTGGAGTGGATGGGGAACTTGATGAATATTCTACTAGTAACCAAGATTATGCAAATCTAAATATTGAGACACATATGGTTGTTAAATTGTCAAAAATAAAATAAAAACATAGAACTCCTTGCTGATGAAGGTATAGAGAAGTACAACTTAATATTCAATGAAATTAGGAACAGAAATTGATACCTACAATTGGTAACTTATGTAACATTAAAATATTTCTTTCTTAGCCAGGTTCCATCATTTCAATACTACTCTTGTCAAACACTAAATTCTTACCTTACTCATCTAGCAGATTTAAAACTTACATGAGCCCCAGTAGGTCTCAATACTTGTTCCAGAGTCCAATGCACATGTATACGTACTAAGTCACTTTAGGTATGTTTGACTACAACCCTATGGATGGTAGCCCGCCAAGCTCCTCTGTCCATGGGATTCGCCAGGCAAGAATACTGGGGTGGGTTGCCATGCCCTCCTCCAGGGGAGCTTCCTGACCCAGGGATCTAACCCATATCTCTATGTATCCTGCATTGGTAGGCAGGTTCTTTACAACTATCACCATCTGGGAAGCCCCCCAGAACCTGTCATGTATGTTGTGCGCTTAGTCATTCAGTCGTGTTCAACTCTTTGTAACCCCATGGACTGTAGCCCACCAGGCTCCTCTGTCCATGGGTATTCCCCAAGCAAAAATACTGGAGTGGGTTGTGATGCCATTCTCCAGGGGATCTTCCCCACTCGGGGATCCAATCCTGGTCTCCCACATTGCAGGCAGATTCTTTACCATCTGAGTCACCAGGGAAGCCCAAGAATACAAGAGTGGGTAGCTCTCCCTTCTCCAAAGGAACTTTCTGGCCCAGGAATTGAACTGGGATCTCCTGCATTGCAGGCAGGTTCTTTACCAGCTGAATTACCAGGGAAGCACATCATAGCTTGATATTTTCACACAATAGGGCACCATGGTTTCATGATCTTCAAACTCAAATTATCACACAACAATCTGACTATTCACTTTCTTTATTAAACTTGCCATGTTATATTGCACAAGCATTTTTGTCCTCAATTTCAACTTTATTATAAATTTTCTTCTCCATTCTCATGTCTCAGCAGTTGATATAACCTTTTATCTCAACTTTATAAGCTTTATCTCAAGGAAAGAATAAAATGTCGATGAGAATTACCTCAATATCTATTTAACTCAACCATAAGCATATATAGTTATATATAATATAATAATATGTTATCATTATGCCTCTTTGTATCTTTAGTTCTGTGTGTGTGTATGTGCACGCTCAGTCATACCCAGCTCTTTGTGACCCCATGGACTGTAGCCGGGCAAGCTCTTTTGTTCATGGGATTTTCCAGCCAAGAATAGTGAAGTAGGTTAGCCATTCTTCCCTCCAGGGGATCTTTGCAATCCAGCGATCAAACCCATGTCTCCTGTGGCTCCTGCACTGTCAGGTGGATTCTTTAGCACCAGCACCAGCCGGACCTTAGCTTTTATCTTATATATAAATACTTTCTCAGTCAGTGCCAGGATCCCATCCTGGATCCCACCTCCTTAAGCTCCTCTTGGTTCTGATAGTTCTTCAAATTTTATTTGTGATGACCTTGAGAGTTTTAAGGAGTTCAAGTCAAGTGTATTTTAGAGTGCCCATCAATTAACATTTGGTTCCTGTTTATTCTCATGATTAGACTGGGGTTAAATAGTCTTTGGGCTTCCCTTGTGGCTCAGCTGGTAATGAATCTGCCTGCAATGCGGGAGACCTGGCTTTGATAGTCGGGTTGGAAAGGTCCCCTAGAAAAAGGAAAGGCTACCCAGTCCAGTATTCTGGCCTAGAAAATTCCATGGATTGTATAGTCCATTGGGTCACAAAGAGTCAGACACCACTGAATAACTTTCACTTTTCACTTTCATATAGGCTTTGGGTTGGAAAATCACAAAGTCAAAGTGTCATTTTCATCACATCATATCAAGTGTATCCACCATCAACTTGACTTAAATTTGACTTCAACTTTCCATACTAACTTGAACACTGGGCTAAGGGAGTGTCTAACCATTTCTTCACTATGAAATCACTGTGGATTTTTTTTGTTTGTTTTACTCTCATCCCACTCTGCATTCTTTGAAGGATGTCACTATGCCCACTCCACTCTTAATAAGTACAAGTTATTCTTATCAATTGTCTTTTATCAATTAGATCATTAAAGTCAATTTGATCATATTTAAGTCTCTCTCAGCTGTATATTGTGTGTTTATGTAGATATGGTGGCTCAGATCATAAAGAATCTGCATGCAAGACTAGAGACCCAAGTTTGATCCCTGGATTTCCCTGAAGAAGAGAATGGTAATCTACTCCAGTATTATTCCCTGGAGAATTCCATTGACAGAGCAGACTGGCAGGCTACAGACCATGGGGTCACAAAGAGTCAGACACCACTGAGTGACTAATACTTTCACTTTTCAACATAAAATCTCTCTTTAGCCATTTCTCACTTTTCCCCTCTCTCCTCATGCGCAAGCAAACTTCTCGAAAGATCTGCCCAGACTCCCGTTTTTGAACAAGTGCAGAGGCAGCCGTTCTCATCAAAAGAAGGATGTGGGAAAAAAAAAAGCTTAAATATTTCTATTAGTTATAACAAATAAACAATATTTCAAATAGAACATTTTTGAAGATGCTAACCTTCTCTCAGCAAACTGACACAATCTCCTCATCAAAAAACACTGACCTCAGAGAATTCCCTGTTGGTCCAGTGGCTAAGATTCCGCACTCCCAATGCAGGGGACGGACTCAATCCTTGGTCAGGGAACTAGATCCCACACGTCACAACTAAGAGTTCACAAGGTAAAACTAAAGATCCTACACGTGGCAACAAAGATCGAAAATTCTTCATCACACAGTTAAAGACCTGGCATAGCCAAATAAATATGTTTAAAACAAAGAAACAAAATGCTGACCTCAATTTCTCCAGTGCCGAAAAAGCTTCTGCAAATGAGCCTGTAACATATAGTACAGACATAGGGAACGGCAATTATATCAGAAGCTTTCTGAGAGAATGTCAGTGTAAACTACTCAAGCATTTTCAACACTTATACATTTGAAATGAATAATTACAATCCTGTGAAGACTGTATAATAGCCAAATAAATTACAAAACATGAGTGAATTGCTAATAATGAAAGAGAATGAGAGACTCTGCTCCTTCTTTAAAATGTTTCTCAATCATCTCATGCAGAGCTTTCTTTATGGCTACACTTGATTTGTTACATTACTTTATCCATTTTGTAAAATCATTTGTCCCAAAGCCTCACTTCATGATTTTTGACAATACACCTGAACATTTTCCTTCCTGTTGATGACCACAATCACTGAAAACCTGACTGCTACAGAATATCATTTTTGCTAGTACTAAGATAATATATATATAAAATGTAGGTTAAAGCAATATTTCTGACAGTGAACTCTGATTATCTGTGGACTGTCTATTTGAGAGAGTGAAACAGATTTTCTAAGTTCTTCCTATTACAGTACATAAGTCCCAGACTTTCATCTCAGATTTCTGAACTAAAGAATTGCTACAGATCACACTACTCCAAATGAAAGAAAGAAAGGTATTTTCCTCATTGAGGTCAAAATATTATTAAAGACACCTACACAAGAACATATGATTCCTTTTCTGCCTGCTCCCAAGAGACCAAGCAAGATGAATACTTTCTTAATGCCAGTGTGTAAAACATCCAGATCTCAGGACTCTTGTTTTTTTTTGTTTAGTATAACTTAAGAGAGATTTATATCAAATTACACATAATTTTACATACAATAAAAATGATTACTAAGTATTTAGTTACACATACTAAGAATGATTACACATACTAAGAATGATTCTGTTAAAGCCAGGACTCAAAATTTTATTGTAAAATAAAACTGTAGTTCTGTAATGTTTGCTTAGAGGTAGTAAAGACATAGACAAAATGACAAATTTTATATTCCTAAAACCATTGCAAAATTACTTGCAGCTTAAAATTTTAGAATTAATCTCTTAATAAAAAAAATACTTTCAATAATGTCTGTGTTTATCAGATAGCATGAATAAATGAATGCTTAATTGGAAATACTACAATTCCACATAAGAGATGTATCTTTAATCTAAATTCCCTACCTGATTAGAATTTAAATTATACATTGAGTTTTCCAATACATTTAAAATATATACGTATCCATTACTATATACATTAATTTTATCAATTCAACCAAGGCTATAAAGAAAAATAGGAATAGTATGATATGAAAACATGGCAATGAAGGCATGCAACTATTTATATGAATCTTTTAATTTTAACTTTACAAAATTATTGAAGTTCACTATATTTGTTTAATTTTAAGCAATAGATCTTTTTAATATTATATGCTATACTTCCCTAATATATATTTATAATTCAGAAACATTTGTTATATTTATTTTTTTACAAGGCCTTTCCATACAAATTGTGAAATTATTTGTTCTAATTCTCTGAAAAAGACCTCTATTAAACATGGATAAATAATAAAATCCTATTCTGAATAAATTTAGAATCTTTTGAGTATGAATGAGCATATAATTAAAAGACTAAAACCTGCTTAAGAACCAGCATATAAATAAGATATATGATTTTCTTTCAAATTAAATACCTTAATGGTCACTCAATTCCATGATAATGAATGTCTTTACTGTGGCTTAGTTAATCAGGATAAATTTATTTTTGAAGGCTGTAATATAATTTATAACTGCTTATGAGAAGAAATTTTTCATTTTTCACTTAGACTATTTTAAGGGTATATCTTAGTCATTTATTGTTCCAACTATCATATGTACCAAACAAATCCAAATCTCAGTAATTTACAGCAACCAGGTGGCTTCCAAAACTGCACATGGCTGGTATGGCTCTAGTTAGGCTAAATTTCATTTTGTATGCTTCTAGCTTGGGGTCACATGTTTCCATAATATCCTTGGGACAACAGATATTAAAGTAAGTTTATTTCTTAAGACCACAGTAGAACAAGCAAGTAAGCAAAAGCATGGAGAAACTTTTAATGCCTTGGCCAATTGGACAAAGTATGACTTCCATCCATATCCCACTTGGACAAAATGGAGATATGACAAAGTAGAGACTGCTGTGCCCAGCATACTAGAAAGGCAACAAACAAAGAAATATGCATTCTGGAAGTGCTATTGTCCCTGAACTTCTCTAACACATTGCCCAGAGTGTCTCAGAAATATTGTAAGGAATCTTTCTGAGGCTAGAGTTTCTGCATATCCTTATGCAGATCAAGAACCCATGGTAATTAGGCAGACAGAAGTATTTACTGTTTAGGAAGGGCCATTTTATATTTACAGAAGCCTACAGTCACATAGAATAATCTTATGCTCTACATAGAGAATCTCCTAATTATGTTTTTTAACCTTTTTATTCTGGAACTTTCTTTAGAGTTGAAGCCTCACACATTGTTTATGCTCAGTTCCAAGAAGCATAAAGGCAGTCATAGAACTAATTGTTAGAGGTTGAATATGGCGATGGCTAATTTGGTGTGTCAGTTTGACTGGCCATGTGGTATTTGTATTAAACATTATTTCTGGGTGTGTCTGTGAAGAGGATTCCGGGTGAGATTAGCATTTGAATCATTGGATTTAGTAAAGCCAATAGCACTCCTCAATGAGCTGTGCATCATACAATTCACTGAATAGAATAAAAAGCAGAGGGAAGAGCAGTTTGCTCCCTTTTTTCCTCAACTGCCTGAGCTGAGTCCTCTTCTCTGGCCTCAGTCTGGGATTCACATAATTTTCCCCACTTCTCAAGCCTTTAAAAGTGGAGTGAATTACACCACCAGCTTTCCTGAGTCTCCAGCTTGCAGATAGCAGACCATGAGACTTTTCAACTCTATGATTGTATAAGCTAATTCTCGATAACATATATTTGCTTTATATATCAGTTCAGACCGTTGTGCCATACTCTTTGCGATCCCATGGACTGCAGCACGCCAGGCTTCCCTGTCCATCAACAACTCCTAGAATTTACTCAAACTGATGTCCATTGATTTGGTGATGCCATCCATCCATCTCATCCTCTGTCATCCCCTTCTCCTCCTGCCCTCAATCTTTCCCAGCATCAGAGTCTTTTCCAATCAGTCAGGTCGTCCCATCAGGTGGCCAAAATATTGGAGTTTCAGCTTCAGCATCAGTCCTTCCAATGAATATTCAGGCCTGATCTCCTTTAGGACTGACTGGTTGGATCTCCTTGCATCCAAGAAACTCTCAAGAGTCTTCTCCAGCAACCACCAATTCTTTGGTGCTCAGCTTTCTTTATAGTACAACTCTCACATCCATACATGACTCCTGGAAAAACCATAGCTGTGACTAGACGGACATTTGTTGGCAAAGTAATGTCTCTGCTTTTCAATATGCTGTCTAGGTTGGTCATAACTTTTCTTCCAAGGAGCAAGCGTCTTTTATTTTCATGGCTGCAGTCACCATCTGCAGTGATTTCGTACATATATATACACAAATATATATATATTTATATACATATATATACATCTATCTATTTAGCTCTCTATCTTTCACTGATTCTGTTTCTCTGTAGAATCTTGACTAAAATGAATCATTTAAAATATCTTCTTTATGATTATGTTAGAAATAAACTTACACTTCTCTACTAAGAGGGACAATATTTAAGACAAATTCCAATACTTTTGACAGATAATTTTTAAAGTTTTTTATTGGTTTATTTTTATCTCATGTAGCTGGAAACATACAAACATACACTTATATGCACAAATACAAAAACCTGCAATTCTGCTAGAAGTTCATAAGTTAGCTAAATGAAATATTATAAGAGGAAATAAGACTTCTAACAGATTAAGCCCAATTAATAATAATTAAAGGTCTGTAATGAAGTTGCCAAGTGCTATATCTAGGATTCAATAATCTTTACATTTTAAAGTATATTTTAATAATTTAAATATAACTACTACAAATGTCTTTTCAAACTTTGTTTTTTTTAGTTTTTGATAGGTAGGAAACAATACATAAAGAAATGATTTTATGATTAACCAAGTTAGTAAGAAATGTATTATGCAAGTTTTAAGCACAGTGTCTAAGAGAAAATATAATATTACACTTTACAAAATCAAATCTTGAAGTGCCATCCCCTGGCCTTGGTTGTTTAATATTTGTTCTCTGAAAAGTGACTATTTGTTCAGTATTAGCTTATATATCATCTACAGATAAGTCAAAGGAAAAAAGATAAAGGAAATGGAAAAATGACAGAATAGTAAAATTGTTATATGAACTTTCCAGGGACAAATCACAAAATGTTTTGCATTACTTGCATTATCCACAGACATCTCCTGATTTTGTACATGTTCTTTATCTGTAAGGAGAAATTTCCTTATACTCAGGTGGAATGGTCTGATAAATGGCAAACCAACGTAACAGAAACTTCAGAAAAAATTCATATGCTTGAAAATATATGACTAAATATACAGGATATCAAAACATCCAGGGTAAAATTAAATGGCAGTTACTCACCAGTTAGGATTTGAGAGGGTTTCACCTCTGGGATGCTGTGTAGCTAAGAGCTTAAGAACCTTGCCATCCAGTAGTAGATAAAATAACTTGAAGTAATTCATTCAATCCTGTAATTTTTAGCAATGCATGCCTTACCCTTTTTAGATACTAAATGCTTAAAAGAACATTCCAGTTTATAATAATTTGTTTATAGGTTAAATATAAAGAAGATACAATTTATTTGAAACTATATTCTTAACGAATTTGAGGTAATTTCTTGTATCTGGGTATGCTATCTCAAATATTAGTGATTTGATTAATGAGTGACACTTAATAAATTCTATATTGTGCTTACTATTTCTTCAGCCTACTAATTTTTCTTATAAACCCTTTGCTTCAGTTTTAAAGTTCTCTCTAAGCCTAAATAGCATTTTACTTTGCTAATTAAGAGCACAGTCTAGAGTTAGTTAAAATTAGTCAATACTAGGTATGAATGTTAAAAATACACTTTGGAGCAAGAGAGAAAATTATTTGGTAAAAACAACATAGATCATTTCTCTTACTAGGAAAATCTCATCAACTGAATTTTGTCTTAATCAAATTCTTCATTTCAACTATAATGTTAAAGAGAAAATTTCCAGTGTTGATACATACCTGCTAAATTTTTACCAATTTGTAAATAGAATATTTAGTGATGTTTTATATTTAGCAATTGATATGTGTCATATTTGGAAATCACCGTCCTGGTATAAAAGTATATCATTTGATAACTTAAGAAACACATTTATTTTTTTAAATTTATTCTGGTATTAGAATGAGAAAGAAATCTCTTTTCTTTAGCTCTATAAAGACTTTCCTTTTTATAATGCTAAATTGAGATTTCTCAAAATCAGCCCTATGGACAGTTGGGATTAGATAATTATCTGTTATGGGGCCTGCCCCATAGGATGTTTAGTAGAATGCCTGGGTTTCATCTTCTAAATATCAGCAGCACCATGCAAACTCCACAGTCCTGACAATCCAAAATGTCTCCAGATTAAACCAAACAGTCAGTGGGCAGACAAAATTGCCCTAAGCTGAGAATCACCTTGTTAAATGATAATATTTTACTTAGAAGACAATCAATAAAGGTATATTAATAAGCCTTTTACTAAGTAGATTTAACTGAGCATTAAACAACTATTAAGATAGATTCTACATTTAGTAACCAAATGAGAAACATTCATTAAATCTGTATATGGAATGTCTGTGCCTTGTGTCTGACATATGAATTAAAAAAAATCCAGATATCAGAATTAGCTTCACATTGATTACCATTTTTAAAGAGTTAATATGACACGTATGTGGGTAGGTAAATATTTTAGATGTGTACTACACACATTTGGTGAACCTTATATTTTACCAGCATTAATTTTCAGGACAAGAATCAGTTACTATTTTTTATACTTGAAAAATCACAAATATTTATATGCAGTTTATAAGTAACCACTGGGCTTTCCTAGTGGCTCAGTTGGTAAAGAATCTCACTGCAATGCAGGAAACCCAGTTCAATCCCTGGGGTAGGAAGATTGATACCCTGGAGAAGGAAATGGCAACCCACTCCAGTATTCTCGCCTGGAGAATTCCATGGACCAAGGAGCCTAGCCAGGTACAGTCCATTGGGTTGCAAAGAGTCAGACAACGACTGAGTGGCTACCACTTCACTATAAATAAATACAAATGATAATATCATTTCCTATTAGAGTCTGGACAAAAATAATTTTCAAATAAAGTAATTCCAAATTAATTTACCAAATGAGTTAATATGAGTTAATATTATTGATATAGGGGTGAAAACTAATATTAATAAATATATAAATGCCTGATGTTATTTCTAAATTTCAAATTAAAAACAGATTTTTATTTTCTATCCCTTCCCAAAGTCTACTGGTCCTCAACGTAAGATAAATTGGACTGCGAATATTTGAAGAATGACTTTTGTTCATCTATTTTTTTTTATTAGTTTTGCCATACAGTGACATGATATTGCCATGGGTTTACATATGCTCCCCGTCCAGAACCCCCCTCCCTCTTCCCTCCATCCTCCCTCCCCTCAGGAAATCTCAATGCACCAGCCCCGAGCATCAATCCAGGGCTGGCGATTGATTACAAATATAATTAACATGTTTCAATGCCATTCTCCCATATCATCCCACCCTTGCCCTCATCCACAGAGTCCACGAGTCTGTTCTATACATCTGCGTTCCTTTTTCTGTCTCTCATGCTGAGTGCTCGTTACCGTCTTTCTAAATTCCATATATATGCGTTAATATACTGTATTGTTTTTCTTTCTGGCTTACTTCACTCTGGATAATGGGCTCCAGTTCCATCCACCTGAGTAGAACTGATTCGAATGAATTTTTTTTTAATGCTGAGTAGTATTCCATTGTGTATATGTACCACAGCTTTCTTATCCATTCGTCAGTTGATGGGCATCTAGGTTGCTTCCATGTCCTGGCTATTATAAACAATGCAGCGATGAACACTGGGGTACACTTGGCTCTTTCAATTCTGGTTTCCTCGGTGTATGTGCCCAGCAGTGGGATTGCTGGGTCATATGGCAGGTCTATTTGCAGTTTTTTAAGGAACCTCCATACTGTTTTCCATAGTGGCTGTACTAGTTTGCATTCCCACCAACAGTGTAAGAGAGTTCCCTTTTCTCCACATCTTCTCCAGCATTTATTGCTTGTAGATTTTTGGATTGCAGCCATTCTGACTGGTGTAAAGTGGTACCTCATTGTGGTTTTGATTTGCATCACTCTGATTATGTCTTCTTTGGAGGCAAGAATATACAGTGGAGAAAAGACAATCTCTTTAACAAGTGGTGCTGGGAAAACTGGACAGCCACTTGTAAAAGAATGAAACTAGAACACTTTCTAACACCATACACAAAGATAAACTCAAAATGGATCAAAGATTTAAGCATAAGACCAGAAACTATAAAACTCCTAGAGGATAACATAGGCAAAACACTCTCTGACATAAACCAAAGTGGGATCCTACATGACCCACCTCCCAGAATATTGGAAATAAAAGCACGAATAAACAAATGGGACCTAATTAAAATTAAAAGCTTCTGCACAACAAAGGAAACTATAAGCAAGGTGAAAAGACAGCCTTCAGAATGGGAGAAAATAATAGCCAATGAAGCAACGGACAAACAATTAATCTCAAAAATATACAAACAACTCCTGCAGCTCCATTCTAGAAAAATAAACGACCCAATCAAAAAGTGGGCCAAAGAACTTAACAGACATTTCTCCAAAGAAGACATAAAAATTGTTCATCTATTTAAAGAATGGAGAGGTTTAAGCCAACCATGTGCCCATCACAAATCTCACAGTGCCCAGCCATCTGGTAAGGTAAAATCTTCTTCAAAGATGAAGGTATGCAAAGTTCAAATATCAAAACATATGACAAACTTACTAAACATAAAAATACCAATCATGTGCCTTTCAGTTCAATATGATAATTGGAGATGACACCACCCTTATGGCAGAAGGTGAAGAAGAACTAAAAAGCCTCTTGATGAAAGTGAAAGAGGAGAGTGAAAAAGTTGGTTTAAAGCTCAACATTCAGAAAACTAAGATCATGGCATCTGGTCCCATCACTTCATGGCAAATAGATGGGGAAACAGTGGAAAGAAACAATGGCCAACTTTATTTTTCTGGGCTCCAAAATTACTGAAGATGGTGATTGCAGCCATGAAATTACAAGACACTTACTCCTTGGAAGGAGAGTTACGACCAATCTAGACAGCATATTGAAAAGCAGAGACATTACTTTGCCAACAAAGGTCCGTCTAGTCAAGGCTATGGTTTTTCCAGTGATCATATATGGATGTGAGAGTTGTACTATAAAGAAAGCTGAGTGCAGAAGAATTGATGCTTATGAACTGTGGTGTTGGAGAAGACTCATGAGAGTCCCTTGGACTGCAGGGAGATCCAACCAGTTCATCGTAAAGGCCATCAGTCCTGAGTGTTCATTGGAAGGAATGACGTTGAAGCTGAAACTCCAATATTTTGGCTACTGGATTAGAAGGGCTGACTCATTTGAAAAGACCCTGATGCTGGGAAAGATAGGGGGTGGGAGGAGAAGGCAACGACAGAGGATGAGATGGTTCGATGACATCACCGACTGGATGGACATGGGTTTGGGTCAACTCCAGGAGTTGGTGATGGACTGGGAGGCCTGGAGTGCTGCGGTTCATGGGGTCGCAAAGAGTCAGAACTGAACTGAACTGAACTGAAAATTGAGAGGAGTATTGTGAGAAACAGATATGATTTTTTCTTCTCAAAGTGTCTCATTTCAACCTGGTTGTTGATTACTAGCTTTCCTATTGTCCATATATTCTTCTAAACTTTACCTTATTATCATTATTATACTTAATTTGAAAGTATGAAAGTGAAAGTGTTAGTCGTTCAGTTGGGTCCAACTCTGTGACCCCATGGGCTGTAACCTGCCAGGCTCCTCTGTCCATAGAATTCTCCAGGCAAGAATCTGGAGCAGGTAGCCATTTCCTTTTCCAGAGGATCTTCTCAGTCCAGGGATCAAACCCAGGTCTCCTGCACTGCAGGCAAGTTCTTTACCATCTGAGACACCAGGAAATAACATATTTAATTTTCTCTGGGATTAAAAAGTAATTAATAAGTAATGGAAAAGGGCTGTCTGGTAGCCATTAAACTCAATACAATGGTAAGTAATATTATGTTATTCTTGGGAGAGAACATCAAAATTTAAATACATATAGTACATATAAGTAGATATATGTGTGTGTGTGTGTGTGTGCGTGTACAAACTATTTGATAGATTATGGGGAACCATGTAGGATTCATGATCTCCTAAGAATATTTAGCTTTGGGACCAGGGACCAGGCTTGATCCCTTAGAGCTTTTGTGTGGCAGAAGTTTATTAAAGTGAACAAAGACAGAGAAAGCTTGGGACATAGACATCAGAAGGGGAACAGAGAGTGTCCCCCTTGCTAGTCTTATCAAGGCCTTCTATACTTTTACCAGATCCACTCCCCCAATATAAGTCTTAAATAGACAAGATTAGAATTAAAAATAGAAAGATTAGTCAGAAGGTTCTTGGTAAGAAGGAGAAACATGTCCTCAAGCAAGACACATTGATGTTATACAGTCATTCAGTTAGTGTAATCTCTCAGTCCTGTTCACCTTTTTGTGACCCCGTGGAGTGCAGCACACCAGGCTTCCCTGTCCATCAACAACTCCTGGAGCTTGCTCAAACTCATATCCATTGAGTTGCTGATGCCATCGAACCATCTCATTCTCTGGTGACCCCTTCTCCTGCCTTCAGTCTTTCCCAGCATCAGGTTCTTTAGCAAGGAGACAATTCTTTCCATCACACGGCCAAAATATTGGAGTTTCAGCTTCAAAATCAGTCCTAATGATGAATATTCAGGACTAATTTCCTTTAGGATGGACTCATTTGATTTCATTGCAGTCTAAGGGATTCTCAAGAGTCTTCTCCAACACCACAGTTCAAAAGCATCAATTCTTTGGTGCTCAGCTTTCTTTATAGTCCAACTCTCACATCCGTACAAGACTACTGGAAAAACCATAGCTTTGACTACATAGGACTTTGTCGGCAAAGTCATGCCTGTCCTTTTTAATATGCTATCTCAGTTGGTCATAGCTTTTCTTCCAAGGAGCAAGTATCTTTTCATTTCATGGCTGCAGTCCCATTTGCAGTGATTTTGGAGCCTACAAAAATAAAGTCTCTCACTGTTTCCATTGTTTTCCCATCTATTTACCATGAAGTGATTAGACCAGATGCCATGATCCTAGTTTTTAGAATGTTGAGTTTTAAGCCAGCTTTTTCACTCTCCTCTTTCACTTTCATCAAGAGGCTGTTTAGTTCCTCTTCACTTTCTCCTATAAGGTAGCATCATCTGCATATCTGAAGTTAATGATATTTCTCCCAGCAATTTTGATTCCTGCTTGTACTTCATCCCAGCATTTCACATGATGTACTCTGCAAATAATTTAAATAAACAGAGTGATAATATACACCCTGGACATACTCCTTTATCAATCTGGACCCAGTATGTTGTTCCATGTAATAATATAATTGTTAGTACAGCGCTTAAGGAAAAACATATCCTTGAGCAAGATGAGTTGTTTCATTGTGTAATCATTCAGTTCACTTCAGTTCAATTGCTTAATTGTGTCTGACTCTTTGTGACCCCATGGACTGCAGCACATCAGGCCTCCCTGTCTATCACCAACTCCCAGGGTTTACTCAAACTCATACCCATTGAGTCAGTGATGCGATCCAACCATTTCATCCTCTGTCATCTCCTTCTCCTCCTGCCTTCAATCTTTCCCAGCTTCAGGGTCTTTACAAATGAGTCAGCTCTTCACCTCAGGTGGCCAAAGTATTGCAGTTTCAGCTTCAGCATCAGTCCTTGCAATGAATATTCAGGACTGGTTTCCTGTAGGATGGACTGGTTGGATCTCCCTGCAGTCCAAGGGACTCTCAAGAGTCTTCTCCAACACCACAGTTCAAAAGCATCAGTTCTTAAGCGCTCAGCTTTCTTTATAGTCCAACTCTCACATTCATATGTGACTCCTTGAAAAATCGTAGCCTTGATTAGATGGACCTTTGTTGGCAAAGTAAGGTCTCTGATTTTAATATGCTATCTAGGTTGGTCATAACTTTTCTCCAAAGGAGAAATCGTGTTTTTATTTCATGGCTGCAATCACCATCTGCAATTATTTTGGAGCCCAAAAAAATAAACTCAGCCACTGTTCCACTGTTTGTCCATCTATTTACCATGAAGTGATGGGACCCGATGCCATGATCTTTGTTTTCTTAATGGTGAGCTTTAAGCCAAATTTTCACTCTCCTCTTTCACTTTCATCAAGAGGCTCTTTAGTTCTTCGCTTTCTGCCATAAGGATGGTGTTATCTGAGTATCTGAGGTTACTGACATTTCTCCTGGCAGTCTTGATCCCAGCTGGTGTTTCATTCAGCCCGCCATTTCCCATTATGTACTCTGTATATAAGTTAGATAAGCGCAGTGAAAATATACAAACTTGACGTATGGTTTTTCCTATTTGGAACCAGTCTGTTTTTCCATGTCCAGTTCTAACTGTTACTTCCTGACCTGCATACAGATTTCTGAAGAGTCAGGCTGGGTGGTCTGGTATTCCCAACACTTTCAGAATTTTCCACAGTTTATTGTGATCCACAGAGTCAAAGTCTTTGGTATACTCAATAAAGCAGAATTAGATGTTTTTCTGGAACTCTCTTGCTTTTTTGATGATCCAGAGAATGTTGGCAATTTGATCTCTGGTTCCTCTGCCTTTTCTAAAACCAGCTTTAACATCTGGAAGTTCAAGCTTCATATATTGTTTAAGCCTGGCTTAGAGAATTTTGAGCATTACTTTGCTAGCATGTGAAATGAATCCAATTGTGTGGTAGTCTGAGTATTCTTTGGCATTGTTTTTCTTTGGGAATGGAATGAAAACTGACCTTTTCCAGTCCTATGGCCACAGCTGAGTTTTCCAAATTTGCTGGCATATTGAGTGTAGCACTTTCATAGCATCATCTTAGGATTTGAAATAGCTCAACTATTTCAAATTACATCACCTCCACTAGCTCTGTTCCTAGTGATGCTTCCTAAGGCCCACTTGACTTCAGAATCCAGGATGTCTGGCTCTATATCACACCATCGTGATTATCTGGATCATGAAGATCTTTTTTGTACACTTCTTCTGTATATTCTTTCCACCTCTTCTTAATATCTTCTGCTTCTGTTAGGTCCATACCATTTCTGTCCTTAATTGAGCCTATCTTTACCTGAAATGTTCCCTTGATATCTCTAATTTTCTTGAAGAGATCTATAGTCTTTCCCATTCTATTGTTTCCCTCTGGTGCCTCTTCTCTGTCTAGTTGGGAGTTATTAAAATCATCTAGTCTGATCTCTCACTTTATGCCTAGGAAACCATGATCCAGAAAAGTTAATTGCTTAGCTAATCTGGTTAGCTAGTGTCTTATAGGTTCATTGCTATAAAATAGCACAATTTAGGAATCTGAAATAGCAGCCAGAAAACTAGTCACTATTAAGATAAATGTGATTATCCTCAAATCAGACACTGAGAATAATTTATATGTATCAGAAATAAACACAGGTGAATGTAGTGACCAGCAGTCCATGCTAGGCACTATGGGAGCAATAAAAGTGACATAATTTGCACATGGGCAAGGGATATATGAGAAATCTCTTATTCTCCTCTCAATTTTTCTGTGAACCTAAATCTGCTTGAAAAAAAATCCTTAAAAAAGGGAAACAGCCAATTCCCTAAAAAATACAAAATAAAACAAGTAAGTGTAACTAGTGTGTGCTAAGTTACTTCAGTCATGTATATGTTTATGTATAATGTACAAATATACCTTGTGTGTGTGTGTGTGCTCAGTAGTGTCCAACTCTTGGCAACCCCATGGACTATAGTACACCAGTGTCCTCTGTCCATGGGATTCTCCAGGCAAGAATACTGGAGAGGGTGGCCATGCCCTTCTCCATGGGATCTTCCTGACTCAGATATCAAACCCACATCTTCTGAGTCTTCTCCACTGCAGGTGAATTCTTTACCCACTGAACCACCTGGGGAGCCCCTAAGTATAATAGAATCAGAGGCAAATATGTGGTAAGTAGTCTAATAGAGCTAGGAATCACAAGCTATGTTCAAAGAAAGAAAATAACCATGTCCTGTAGAACAGAAATAGACCAATGATCCAGCCTAAAATGTTAGAAAGGCTTTAGAAAGTGGATGGTAGTTGTGCAAGTTGGGGAATTCAGTGGAGAAAAACTACTGAGATACAGTTCTATTCCTTAATTATTCTGTTATTATAGAAGTTTATTAATTACAATGAATGAATTATTAAATGTCACAAACTCTGTAGAGGACAAGCACAGAAATGGAATCCACACCTAGTATTTTAAAATAGCAATAGCTACAACTTGAGGACCTACCACGGGGCAGACCCTGTTCAAAGTTCACTGAAACGTAACAAACCCCCTGCCAACAAAAGCAGTCTGTTATTTTTATGGTTCTGTTCTGTGGGATTCCTGGGTCCAGCTGGGAGGTTCTTCTGCTGCATGCGGTCTCAGCTGTGACTGCAGTCATCTGGATCATCCGTTTAGCTGCAACATCCAAGATGATTTCTCATACGGCTGACAGGTGGTGTTGGCTGTAGGCTGGAAGCTCAGCTGGAGCCATTAAGCACAGCATCCAGTTCCCCTTCGCAGGGCCTCTCCTGTACCTTGGGCTTGTAGGTTGCCATTCCCTTCTCCGTCTTATAGAGCAGGGATCACTAATCAAGAAGAAACAACCTGAGCATGTAAAAGCGCAGAACTGCTTAAAGCCCAGATTTAGAAGTAACACAGTGTCACCTTTGTCACATTCTATGAGTCAAGACAATTTCATGACAGTGTGGAATCCAGAGGGAGAGAAAACAGATTCTACCTTTTGGTTTAAGGAGAGGCAGAAATTTGTACCCTTCTTTAATCCAACAATCTCATTTGAATCCAATCAGCATTCACAACAACTCTGTTAAATACTCAAGAGACCTGAAGTACAGAGAGGTTAATAAATACATTTTCCAATTATCACAGCAAAGAATTCGCTGAGTAGAGTATTAAATGGAGATAGCCTGACACAGGAGATAAAAAATGGCGTTGATATTACACTGAACACAAATAATGTGAATTATTTTATTTCTTAATAAACCAATTTGATGTTTTCTGATATACTGTATTTAATCTGTTTTGTATAATACTCTATTTAATTTGTATTTTAACCTACAGGCATCCCAACACTTGGTAATATTCTTGTTTCCTTTATTTTATTTTTTATTGAATTTAATTGACTTAAAATATTACATAACTTTCAGGTATACAAATTTGTAATTTGATATTTTTATAAATTATACTACATAGAGTTATCATAAAATGCTGGCAGGATTTTTGTGCTGAACATTACAGGTAATTTATTTTGTACTTAGTAGATTGTACTTTTTAATCTCCTTCATATATTTTGCCCTTCTCTCCAGTTTTCTTGTCTTAGATATTGTGATATTTACAGGTCCCAAAATTTAATACTGCCATATCGGTGAGTGATTTTTTCAATGATGAGTTGAATATTTGTTGCCCTTTAAATACTGAAATTCCATAACATGAAAAAAATATCCACTGAAAATTTTTGAAAACATGTTTTTAGTGTTATAAAACTGCTGTCACTTTTCTATTACATGAAATTGAAATATATTTGGGATTAGTGAAGAATGCTTTCAGGAGTTAAATCATGGGTTTCAGGATATTTCAAATTGCATCAACATAAAAAAACCCAGAAATATGATATCATTGTTTATCATTAAATAAGAATATTACTTTTATTGCATTAAAAGTCTATACATTCATTTTATCAGCTCCGTGTCAGCTTTCTCTGGTACTTTACACACTATTTAAGGGCAAAGTCTATCCAGTGGTCCCAGTTACGGTTAGGGTGACCATAAGCTGTGTTCAATGTGATCCTAGGCATAAGCCTTTTAGAGCATGGGATGATTTTTTAACTGTTACTTTGCCTGACTGGCTCTTCCTTACTGTTTTATCCCGAGAAATTTCCTTCACCTATAGATTTATCAGGTCTTTCTCTTGTTATATGTTTGTCTTTTTAGAAATAGTACATCCATTCCAATTAATATTTACCTTATTTAGATTTGGCTTAATATTTTTAAAGTAGCAGATTAAACATAACATCTTTAAATGAGCATATTACTATAGCTTTCTTTTCTTCCTCCCCTCTCTCCCTTTCTGATCATTTATCTTCTTTTCACATCCCTTCTTTCTTCTTCCTTGTTTACAAAAGAATATAATACAATTACCAAGGCGGAGCTTGAGGATCAAAGTGGCACGTAAGTATATTGTAAGTATTCAGTATATCCAATATTCATAAAGTATTAGGAAAATGCGACGTCTCTGATTAACACCAACTTTGTTGTAAAGGAAGCAGATATTTGAGTGATTCATTGAGAAAATTTCTTAAAGCAAAGTAACAGTTCAGAAGGTATAGTTCAGATGTATGCATATAGTATTGTGTTTGCATTCAGTTGCTTAGTCGTGTCCAAATTTTTGTGACCCCATGGACTGTAGCCCATCAGGTTCCTCTGTACATGGGATTCTCCAGGCAAGAATACTGGAATGGGTTGCCATTTCCTCCTCCAGGGGATCTTCTTGACTTAGGGATTGAACTCACATCTCCTGTGTCTTTTGCAGAGAGGACACAGAAGAAGTCATCTCCTCCCTATGTCTTCATATTTCATCCCTCTCTTTATATTTGTATACTCATTTTCTATTATAAGGACACTAGTCATATTAATTAGGGCCCATCCCAATGACCTCATGTAAACCTAATTATCTACTTAATAGCCAAACATAAAACCTTCTGAGGTACTGGGGGTTAGATTTTAAACATGAAATTTGAGAGGGCAGACATAATTCAGCTTGTAACTAGTTATATTTGAAATAATTTGTTATTTTTGAAAGGTATCATAATTTTCAACTTCAATGTATCAAGAATGCTTACTGTCCTTTATTTGCTTATCATTATGTCTAAGGAATAAGGGAAAATGACAGATTCTATCATTTACCTAAAAACATATTTGATTTTACTCCAAACATAGCAAAGAGGAGCAAAAGAATCAAGATGTATTCAAAGCTGAAATATATGAAAGGGAATACAAGGCTCAGAATGAATATTTAAGAGTTTTACCATCCCCTCACCGCCAAAAAAATATGCCCTACTACTGGCCTAGTTACAGACTAATAAACAGTCTCCTATGTCAATAGTTCCATCCTGTAAGCAATCTGTATATCTCCTTTAAATGTTTATTAAAATACAAAAATTTGTAAAATAACACTGAAAACTCAATAAATTATTAGAAATTGAAGTATATAAGTTTAAACAGTGTTAGTTTTTATTATTTTTTGCTGCTGCTGCTGCTAAGTCACTTCAGTCGTGTCCAACTCTGTGCGACCCCAGAGATGGCAGCCCACCAGGCGACGCCATCCCTGGGATTCTCCAGGCAAGTTGCCTGGAGTGGGTTGCCAGTTCCTTCTCCAATGCATGAAAGTGAAAATGAAGTCACTCAGTCGTATCAGACTCTTAGCGACCCCATGGACTGCAGCCCACCAGGCTCCTCTGTCCATGGGGTTTTCCAGGCAAGAGTACTGGAGTGGGGTGCCTTCGCCTTTTCCATGTTATTCTTTAAAGATCATTAATAATTTTAGGAAAGATATTTTTTTGTGAAGAAATCACATGATGACAGCAATAAATACCTCCTTCGAAAGTCTTTTAAACAGTAAAGTAAAATTTTATATTATGTTATGGAAAATGAGCTTCATTTTTAGAATAGTTCAACTAAATTAGACTGCAGCTATCACATTTCACTAATATATGATTCTTTACAACATTTATGCCTTTCAAGAATGTCACAGAACTTGAAGACAGACGTGAAGCAAATATTCTTATCTGTACTCTGCAGATAGGTCAATGAGGCTATTGAGAGTTGCAAGATTAGCCTAAAGTAAGAGAAGGACTTTTTCAGTCCTCTGTGCCTCTGGAATTGAAACACTCTTATTTTTTGGCCCCGCTCCTCCCTCACGCAAACAGAACTTCCTTTCTTCTGCCAAATTGCCTCCAGGTGCACAACACTATGGGGCAACATCAAAGTAGCTCAATGCAACAACTCTGGCTCCAAAAGGAATTGAAATATCACATGGATTGTGTTTGGCACTATCAATTGATGGTTTGAGACACTATCTTCACATACCCCACACCCACCAAAACTTGTTGACTCCATCACAGAGACCTCTGGTGTTTGCACAAACACCATGTCAATCAGTATTAGTCTAAACAGCATGCAGTTAGTTTAAGGAGATTAAGAAGGTATCAAACATGCTGCTGTATTGATGCCAACTTTAAATCTCCCAAAATGGTTCAATGTGCCTGAATATACCCAAAAATAAGTTTTAATGAATCTAGTGCATAGTAGTAAGCAAATTATACGAGGAAATGATTTATACGATCATGTCTTACATATTCATTCCTCTTTGATATGAATGTTAATGATGCATTAGATATCAGTTTCAGTCCAGTAAGTGATGGTTTTATGGAGTAACATGATTGAGAAATTATTAAAATAATTGAGGTACCCGGCAATGAAGCAGTAGCTGGACATGACTAATTGTAAAATTGACCCAGTATGCTGAAGTTTCCTCAATTGTTCAGTGGGTTAAGAATCCACCTGCAATACAGGAGACACAGGAGATCTGTATTCAGTCCCTGTGTTGGGAAAATTCTCTTGGGAAGGAAATGGCAACCCACTCCAGTACTGGAAAATCTTGTCTGGAAAATCCCATGGATAGAGGAGCCTGAAGGGCTACAGTCCACTGGATGGCGAAGAGTAGGACACAACTGAGTGACTAACTCAATATGATCCTTGTGATAGATGTTTTTGTTAATTTCTGTCAAAATGTTTTATATCTCATGAATAATTAAAATAGCAACCTTCATATGGAAATAGGGTTACTCTCAATTTTTTTCAGTAATGAGCACCTAAAGATGTTGCCTCTAGTAGAAGAAACGTGAGTGTATCGGCACAATGGCACATTTACGCTTGTCTTCAATCCATTTGTTTCACATTTCACTTCAAAGTTTGCTGGATACATCACTTTGCTTTTTTTACTTGCAAAGTAGCTACCTATTCATATTCAAACAACCTTGATACAATTTGATTCCTTTTTGCACTGACCTTTTACTAAATTAAGTTTGCATAAAATAGGAACTATAAAATATAAATTACAAATATAGAATCAGTGGTAAAAATAAAACATTCAGGTAAAGCATAGACTGAGATGGAATAGAAAAGTTCTTTATTTTAAAAAAAATAAAGATTCTAGAAAATAAAGATTGGAAAACTAAAATTTGTTAACTAGAAGAATTCAGTAAAGTTTATTAAAATGTTCCTGATTCACAAACAAAAATATTTAGAATTTTATATGTTAACTCTTAGGCTTGAAGGAATCATAAATATCAATTCTCACTCCATCCTCTGTATTGTTGAGTTTAACTAAATTTTCTCATTTTATTGTTATGATGACTGACAGATACAAGCCTACAGCAGACTTGCCTCATTAACACATGCATACATAAATTCCAAATCATGATTTGTATTTTAATAAAAACTATCCTGTAGACTCCAGACTTAAGCTTTAGAAACATAAAGAGACTGTCACAGAAAAACTAATGACTATGAAATATCAAATGACATACACTATCATAACATTCTGAACACCTCTAAGAGCTGAGGTCATCCTGAAACTAACTCCCTGAAATTTAAGGGAAGACAGGCACCATCAAGGAGCCTTAGGACAAAAGCCCTGTTGACCTAGGGCAGACAGAGCACAAGACCAGGCCGACTCACAAGTGAATAATATAAAATCAACGACAACTTTTAACAAATCGCTAAAGCTGAGTCAGGCTAGCCTGAAAATGTAGAACCCTTGGGACAGACAGACCCAGCGGCGTCTTTGCAGTTGTCCTACCTCCAACACCATGAGTGGCTGATCAATGTTAACTCAATTCAGGAACATGGATTCATATAGCTCAGTTCTCATGGCTGTCAAAGAATAACTGCTGTCCCTTAGGTTCCTCATTGTCAAAACAAAAACCTAGACCATACAGGGTATTTTGCACACTGGAGACAGTATAAACTCTGTGACAAGTGAATCTGCCAACTAGAACATCCAGTCAAAGACAGCC
Organism: Antilocapra americana; assembly: GCA_007570785.1. Lineage (NCBI taxonomy): Eukaryota > Metazoa > Chordata > Mammalia > Artiodactyla > Antilocapridae > Antilocapra > Antilocapra americana. Next base: position 2,691,223 of record ML660771.1, read on the forward strand.
TTTATTTTAGGGATTTGAACTTGTGGCTTCCCTGACATAACTACCAGGTATCCTCATTTTCAAAAGCGGTCATTAGTTTAATACTGAACATTTGTCCAAACTGTAAGCTTGACCCATGAAAGACTTGTGAAACTCCTTCATTCTTTGTACACTACAGACAGTTCAACCAAACACACCATAACAATGGCCTTTGATATCAATACTTCCGTGACTATCATGAGTACTTCTCCATCTTCATGCCACACCTATGTACATGTTAAAGGCTACAAGCATTTTTTTTTTTTATTATTGTTTTTGCCATACATTGTCATGATATCACCATGGGTTTACATATGCTTCCCCTCCGGGTCCCCCCTCCCTCCTCCCTCCCCCCCGGGAAATCTCGCTACACCAGTCCCGAGCATCAATCCTGGGCTGGCGATTGATTAGACACATGACAATTAACATGCTTCAATGCCCTTCTCCCATCTCATCCCACCCTTACCCTCATCCACAAAGTCCACAAGTATTTTAAGAAGTAAATATAGGAAGAGTATAATATAATATAATCCTTGGCTATAAGCACAACCAGTTAGCTTGCTTGCTGGAACCTGATGAAAAAATAACTAAAGTAACATTGCCAACGATTGCACTTATTTATCCATGATCTCTGGTATACAGAACCCACTCTACAGAATAGAATGAAATTGGTGCATAAGCACTGAAAGCTAAGCTAAAATCAAAAGTGATTTTTCTTTATCTTGAAAGCTAATTATATTGCTCCATTGCTATATTTCTACATTCAAGGTTTAAGGTTAAACTTTTTTATATAACTATATAAAGCAGCAAAATACATGCAAATTTGTTGGAAATAGAAATATAAATGAGAAAATATATTTCATATCTACTGAAAATATTTAGAAAGAATCTTATTCATGTAGTACCAAAGCTTTGGCTTGTATGACTGCTTTTACTACATCATCTTGGGCATTGTAATCATCTTCAGGATGGTAATTTTCAAATCTGGTAAATGAATCTTTGGGCTTCCCTGTTGGCTCAGAGGTTAATGTGTCTGCCTGTAATGCGGGAGACCTGGGTTCAATCCCTGGGTCAGGAAGATCCCCTGGAGAAGGAGATGGCAACCCACTCCAGTATTCTTGCCTGGAGAATCCCATGGACGGAGGAGCCTGGTGGGCTACAGTCCACGGGGTTGCAAAGAGTCTGACACACGACTGACTGACTTCACTTTCTTTCACTTTCAAATGAATCATTAGTCAGGGAGAACCAGAGAGAACAAGGACTCTATGGGAGAAGGCAAGGGTGGGATGATATGGGAGAATGGCGTTGAAACATGTAAATTATCATATGTGAAATCAATCGCCAGCCCAGGTTTGATGCTTGATAAAGGGTGCTCAGGGCTGGTGCACCAGGATGATTTAGAGAGATGGAATCGTGAGGGAGGTGGGAGGGGTGTTCTGGAAGGGGAATGCATGTATATCCATGGTGGATTCATGTCAATGTATGGTAAAACCAACACGATAACGTAAAGAAAAATAAATAATTAATTAATTAAAAATTTAAAAAAAATCAACCTCCCCATCCTCAGAAACATATTATGACACATCTGCCAAAAGCATTTCTTCTTCCAGGAAACTTAGTTAAAAATGGATGTAAGTCTAATTGTGCAAAGTGAACACATCAGCAGTATAACAACTGACAGTGCTGAAAAATTACTCTGCCCACAGTATAATGCTATAAACCTTTATAAATAACCTATGACATTTAAAGTACATAATTGTAAAACTAAGTTAAAATGTTGATAAAATTCTAGATTATTTTATCTTTGACCTATAATGGTGATAGTGATCTTTCAATAAATATTGATTTTAACATTTGCCATTCAACATTTAGCTAAATTCTATAATTGATGAGTCTATAAAATTCAAGCACGATTCACTGCATGTTTATAACTGGTATACATATACAACTAGTTCTGCTCTCAGTGCCCCTTTTAATCCCTAAATTATTTAATTGGTGAGAATGCCCATGAGCAAGCCAGCCATATACTACAACTGTCATCCCCACACATAATTTTGGTTTTATTTTATCCCTTGCCACTTTTCCCCTTCCACTTCCTGCCCCTGTCACAGTGACCACCTTGCACCTGGCTTAACAGGCTGTGCTCTTAGAACCTTTGTTCTAAGTATTTCTTCTGGCTGGAATACAACCAACTTACCCAAATATTTGGGACTTTCCTGGTAGCTCAGCTGGTAAAGAATCTGCCTGCAATGCAGGAGACCCTGGTTCAATTCCTGGGTTGGGAAGATCCCCTGGAGAAGGGATAGGCTACCCACTCCTATTTTGCTGGTGACTCAGACAGCAAAGAATCAGCCTGCCTTGTGGGAGACCTGGGCTCAATCCCTGGGTTGGGAAGATCCCCTGGAGGAGGGCATGGAAACCCACTCCAGTATTCTTGCCTGGAGAATCCCCATGGACAGAGGAGCCTGACGGGCTACAGTCTACAGTCTATGGGGTTGCAAAGAGATGGACATGACTGAGCAACTAAGCAGAGCACACCCAAATATTTGTGTGGCTTTGTGCTTCACTTCCCTTAAGCAAACTTCACTTTCTAAATAAGACTGACTAGGTGCCTTTTCAAAACCTAAACTCTTGCCACCAGCACTTGTGATTCCTTCCACCCTTATCTATGTGTCCTAGTCTTATACTGATTGCACTTATCACCTACTGAGAAACATATTTTTCACATTATGTATAATGTTTACTGTATATTGACTGCTACCTTCTGCCACTCTAAAATAAGTTTTTCAAGGGCAAGGATCTTGGTCTTTTTTGTGTCTAGTGCATAGTAGTTTTTTAATAAGTACATCACAAAAGAGTGAACGAGCCATAAAATAGTACTTTGGGTACCATCACATCTACAACGGCAGTTATACTGCCCATAATTCAGTCATTCTAAAGATCTAAAATACCTATAAATATTTTAAAGCTAAATGAAGAGTTCCTATATAAATTATAATAACAGTTTATATAAATATTGATGATCATATAATTTCTTCAACAAAAGCAGGTGAAAATTTTCTAACTAGTCATATTTTCTCCTCCTGGGTAAATATGTACTAAAATGTCCTAATTTAAATAGATTCATGATGCGATGGCAATGACTGAGTTACTTTAACATTTACCTTATCCTAAGCATTTTGCAGAAAGTGAAGAGGAACAAAGGAGCCTCTTGATGAAGGTGAAAGAGTGAAAAAGCAGGCTTAAAATGAACCATTCAAAACACTGAGATCATTGCATCTGATCCCATTATTTCATGGCAAATAGATGGGAAAAATTGGAAACAGTGACAAATTTTATTTTCTTGGCTCCAAAATCACTGTGGACAGTGACTGCAGCCACAAAATTAAAGACACTTGCTCCTTGGATGAAAAGATATGACAAACCTAAACAGCGTTTAAAAAGGCAGAGACATCACTTTGCCAGCACAGGTCTGTCTAGTCAAAGCTATGGTTTTTCCAGTAGTCATGTATGGATGTGAGAGATGGATCAAAAAGAAGGCTGAGTGCTGAATAGATTGATGTTTTTGAACTGTGGTGTTGGAGAAGACTCTTGAGAGTCCCTTGGACAGCAAGGAGATGAAACCAGTCACTCCTAAAGGAAATCAGTACTGAATGTCCATTGGAAGGACTGATGCTGAAGCTGAAGCTGCAATGCTTTGGCCATCTGATGCAAAGAACTAAATAATTGGAAAAGACCTTGAGGCTGGGAAAGATTGAAGGCAGGAGGAGAAGGGGACAACAGAGGACAAGATGACTGGATGGCATCATCAACTTGATGGACATGAATTGAGCAAGCGCTGGGGATAGTGCAGACAGGGAAGCCTGGCATGCTGTAGTCCATGGATCACAAAGAGTTGGATATGGCTGAGTGACTGCACAACAAGCCTTTTTGGTGGCAATAAGGTTGTTATGTGAATCCCGCTCTCCTCTTTCAAAATTGGGGGAGCAAACACCAAAAGGAAAACAAATACAGTTTTTTAGCACTGGCATTAAATGATATGAAAATTTCCTCTATGGATAATAGACATGGTACATTGATTTAAGCTAATGATAGTAATAAAGCAAAGCATGTTTTATGATATTATAAAATGAGTGATCGGGCTTAGTTACTTCCTCCTTGCCTATCTATCATTATAACTTTTGAAATGAGACTTTTGGTTCATAGAAAAATGTGGGTCCATTTGCAAATCATCCACTTTCAGTAATTTTAGCTATTCTCTCTAATGTCTATAAGCTGCTTACTTGTGAAAGAGAAGTTAGAAATATAACATCTATATTTTTCTTATCACACAAAATTTCTGCATTTCCTACAATCCTGAAAATCGCATATGGACAGGCACCACATCTGCTGTGTTCCTTTCTGACTCAAAGGGCTAACTGGCAAGGACTCTCATAGCTATTACATGTGAAATCAGAAACAATAAATCTTATAAATTTTAGCATCACTTGTGATTTATCATAGAAACTTCAAATTAACATTGTGTTCTTGAAATGAATTGGCAAAATTTTATTTAGGAAGTGATACAATATATAAAAACAACTACATTTGCTTTTAAAACTCATAAGTTGCATTTTATGCATACTTTTCAACTCCACCTACATATCAAATTAGGACAATATTCATCTCAGAGGATTGTCATGGGATTTAAGCGAGGTGAATTTGCTAAGGCACCGTGCAATAACTATTCAATAAATATTAGTTGATACTTAAAATTAATTTAGTTCGAAGTGATTCTTTGGGCCTCCATCATGCAGACCAGAGCATAAAACACTATATAGGATAAGCTAGAGAATCAGTAAGAATTTGCCACTAAGTCTAAGTCAGCGAGGACTTCCCTGGTAAAGAATCCACTTGCAGTGCAGGAGATCCTGGTTCGATTTCTGGGTCAGGAAGATTCCTTTGAGGAGGACATGGCAATCCACTCCAGTGTTCTTGCCTGGAGAATCCTCATGGACAGAGGAGCCTAGTAGGCTGCAGTCCATGGGGTCACAAAGAGTTGGACATGACTGAGTGACTAAACACAGCACAGCATAGCTAGGTCGGTGAATTTTTCTCTGAGCAAATATACCCAAGTGAACAGACTTAGAACACTACATAGAATATTACCAGTGCCTCTGACGATTCTCTTACCACTTCTCTAGTGACCACCACTCTAAACATTATATTCTACACATTAGTTTTGCTATTTTACAAATGGAACTATAATGTATGCACTTTGATGTCTGGCTCCTTTTGACAAACACTGTTCATCATACAGGTTTTTTATTATAGTTATAATTCATTTTTGTTGTGATGTATTCCACTGTGTAATGTCATAATTTATTTTTCCACTATATTTTCATTATTTTTCAGTTTGAGCCTATTTTGCAGTACTACCAGGAATATCTCTTTGGCAAACATATCAAAGCTACTGGCCCTCTTAACTGAAGAGCACAGAATTACATGTGTATGTACTAATCCACTTTTATGTTCATATATTCAGCTTTAATAGCTATTTCTCTTTTTCAAAGAGATTTGACAGAAAAACTCTCAAAGTAGTTTATTAGTGTTTCCTTTGTTCCATATCCTCACCAACTGTTGCCATTTTATCTTTATTATGTAAGCTATTCTGCAAATAGACAGTCATCTTGCATGATGGCATTAGTTTGTATTTCCCTTACAATTACTGAAGTTGAGCATTTGCTATATTCACATATGGCTCTGTATATTTTTAGTATCTTTTATTCTAAAGTGCTTTTAGATTTACAAAATTATTATAAGGATAGCACAGAGTATTCCTCTATATCCAAGTAATGAAATAACATTGATATATTATTATTAAATATAAAACACTATATTCAGATTTCTTCAGCTTTTTTGCCCTAATGTCCTTTTTGTGTTCCATTACTCCACTCAGAGTAGCACCTTACAATTAGTTGTGATGTTTTTCTAGGCTCTTCTTGACTATGTTAGTTCTAAGACTTCCCTTGTTTCACTGACCTTAGACTTTTAAGGATTATGTCAATCAGGTGGTTTATAGAATTCCTTTGAAATGGGTTCAGTGATTTTCCTATAATTGCAGTGGTATAATGTATTTTGAGGAAGACTGCAGAGGTAAAATGCATTCTCATCACATCACAATAACACTGAATATTATTGAAATGAGTCACTGCTGCTGCTGCTAAGTCGCTCAGTCATGTCTGACTCTTTGTGACCCCATGGACTGTAGCCTACCAGGCTCCTCCGTCCACGGGATTTTCCAGGCAAGAGTACTAGACTGGGTTGCCATTTCTTTCTCTGAAATGAGTCACAACTCAATGTTAACCTTGATCATCTGTCTTGAGGTAGTGTTTGCAACTTTCTCCACTATATGGTTATTCTTTCTTTTTTCTCTCTTTCTGTACTGTACTATTAAGAAGAAAGTCTCTATAAGCACACAGTGAGTTAGTAGGGACTTATGGTTTATATCCTTGAGGACAGAATATCTGTTTCAATCATTTGTAACTATTTTGCCTAAGAAATGTATCTCTTCTCCCAAATTTATTAATTAAATCATTTACATTAGCAGAAACTCATGGATATTTATTCATACTTTGGCTTATAAGCCAATACTTGTTTTCTCAAATTGTTCCAGCTTTAGCTATTAACTCTGTTGGCACCAGTATCTCTTTAGCATACCACCATTTTGTATGAGTGTGTGTGTGTGTGTGTGTGTGTGTGTGTGTGTGTGTGTGTATGTTGGGTACTTTATCACTTTCTGGAACTATAAGATATCCTAGCCTCATATTGTATATTTTCTGCCCCAGTCCCATAATTAGTCATATATCCAAGGAGTACTATTTTTAAAATTAAAGGATGTATTAAAAACCAAGATCTGAGTATTAGTGTTCATTGCTACTGGCCCTCTTAACTGAAGAGCACAGAATTACATGTGTATGTACAAATCCATGTATATACATATATGCATAACTACTTTAATACTTAACTATATGTATACATATTAAGTTAAACATGAGTTCAGATTAACATCTGCAACTCTAACCATAACCACATGCATGAATCCAATCTCCTCTGGCTTTTATGCAAACTCACACCTGAACAGCCAGACCTATGGGTCTGGCTCCCATCATTTCCATCAATTTAATCACCGAGTTTCAAACATAAAATCATTACATTTCAAAATAATTGCAGAGTTGTTAACCCATACTCCTCGAAGAACAATTTTATCACCTGTATTACAGTGCTTATTTATAGTTCATTTTGCCTTTCTCCTTATAAACTCCACTCATTTCTAAGGTAAATTAGGTCAACATCATTATTCTTTACTTCCTTTTTTGGGTTGTTTCCTATACTTTTAGAAGATTTAGAAGGCTTTAGTCATGCTCTGTATTCTATCCTGGGATCTTCCCCTCCTAAATTATTTTTTTTTAATGTTGATAAATTAACGTTTACTCTTTGTGCTGTGAAGTCCATTAGCTCTGACAGGTGCTTGCTTAATATCTTATATGAACCATTACAGTATCATATAGAATATGTTCATTGCACTAACAAATCCACTATTCTTCCACAATGTAATCATCCCCTCTCTGAAGCTCTGGCAACCACTGATGTTTTAAATATTTATATACTTTGTTTTAAAAGCATTTTTAGGTTCAGAGAATAATAGAGCAGAAAGAACAGAAGGTTTCCATATACTGCTTTACCCCTCTGAATTTCCCTTATTAATTAACATCTTGCATTAGTGTGGTATAATAGTAATATAGTCTTACTAGCTAAAGTTTACAGTTCAAATTAGAGCTCATTCTTTGCATGTATGGATTTTGACAAACGTTGACATGTATCCACCATTATAGTATCATACACAATACTTTCATTACCCTAAACATTATAGCCTGTTGAGTAAAAGTAGAATCTATGAGTCATTACTGACATGAATATATGAGAGAAAGAGAAAGAGAGAGACTGCAGTTTTCTTCCTTAGAAGGAAGTGTAATGATGGAAATGAAAAATCACAATTTGGCAACTATCACAAAAATAACTGATTTAAGCAAGAATAAAAGATAGAATCTAATGCAAGTTATTTTAAGAAAAACAAGCTTTTTATGTGGTCTCAAAATATCTTCCCTTAAGATACATTAATTACAGAGGGAAAAATACTAACTTCACATTGTAGAAAGCTGGCAGATACTATTTAAACCAGGTGATCAGAGAACAGATTTGTGGACACAGTGCAGGGAAGAGAGGGTAGGATGAATTGAGAAAGTAGCATTAAAACATATACATTACCATATGTAAAATTAGAGAGCCAGTGGAAATTTGCTGTATGATGCAGGAAGCTCAAATTCAGTGCTCTTGATGGGAGGTAGGAGGAAGGTTCAAGAAGGAGGGTATATATATATATATATATATATAATATCTAGCTGATTCATGTTGATGTATGGCAGGAACCAACATGATATTGTAAAGCAATTGTCCTCCAATTAAATATAAATAAATTTAAAAAGCAAACCAAGTAACGAACTATAGAAATGATCCCTGACCATTATCCAGAGTGAAGTAAGCCAGAAGCAAAAACAACAATACAGTATATTAACACATATATATGGAATTTAGAAAGACGGTAACGAGAACCCAACATGCGAGACAGCAAAAGGAACACAGATGTATAGAATAGACTCGTGGACTCTGTGGATGAGGGAAAGGGTGGGATGATATGGGAGAAGGGCATTGAAACAAGTTAATTATCATATGTCTAATCAATCGCCAGCCCAGGACTGATGCTCGGGGCTGGTGCAGCGAGATTTCCCGGGGGGGAAGGGAGGAGGGAGGGGGGTTCTGGAGGGGGAGCATATGTAAACCCATGGTGATATCATGACATTGTATGGCAAAAACAATAAAAGAAAAAAAGAAAAAAAAAGGAAACCAAGTAATCAAAATAAACCTTTATTTTTAAATAAAAACTTAGTAGTATACATAAAGGGCATTTTAAATTATGCATATATTCAGCTAAAATCACATTCCTAGAAACTTACTATAGTGTAACTTTTATCATAATTAGCAGCTACATAAAAAAATTATTTCTCTAGGTAATTTGATAAATAATGATTTGTTTAGTAATTTGGACAGTTTTATAATGTGGCATTTTACCCCAAATGATGAATGACTACTTCATTACTTTTTATCTTTCAAGAAAACTGTTAGAATAATCCTTCAGTTTTAATTTTTACTTTTCAAATGAATTATTCATTAATTTCTCTCCACACTTCTGGTGTAATCATAGAAAGATCTCTTCCAGATTTCAGTTCAGTCTCTCAGTCATTGCCAATTTTTTGCTGCACCATGAGCTGCAGCATGCCGGGCCTCCCTGTCCATCACCAACTCCCAGAGTCTACCCAAACTCGCGTCCATCGAGTCGGTGATGCCATCCAAGCATCTTATCCTCTGTTGTCCCCTTCTCCTCCTGCCCACAATCTTTCCCAGCATCTTCTCCAACACCACAGTTCAAAAGCATAAATTCTTTGGTGTTCAGCTTTCTTTATAGTCCAACTCTCACATCCATACATGACTATTGGAAAACCTATAGCCTTGACTAGACGGACCTTTGTTGACATAGTAATGTCTCTGCTTTTTAATATGCTGTCTAGTTTGGTCATAACTTTCCTTCCAAGGAGCAAGTGTCTTCTAATTTCATGGCTACGGCCTTAGTTTTGGAACCCAAAAAAACAAAGCTAGATTTCACGAAAGTAAAAATACGTCAGAGGGAAAATACTACTAAGTTCAATTACATATAATTGAGTTAACTCTGCTTGGAAGTAAATTGATTTAACTGTTATTAAATCACAGAATAACACTATTCTCACAGAATAATATATAAAAAAGGAACTTTGTAATGTTTCTCAAATAAGGAAAACTACACACCCTAATTGGATGAGAGAAAAGGAACAAGATCTTACTATATCAGTTACTGCTTAATAGCATATCTACAGAAAAGAAATACAATTTAAAAAAGGAGTCAGATATACTAATACATGTCAGAGGAGAAATAAAGAAGAAAAATGAACTAGATTTTGATGTCAAAACGTCTAAGTAATGTAGTTCATTTTAATTCCACTTTTAATAAGAAAAATGAAAAGTGAAGGCAAGAACTGAAAGCTATGGAAAATTAAAAAGCAGTAGAAACCATACCAAATTAAGTAATATTTGACAAAAAGAATACCCTAAAAGTCATTGATTACAGCTATGATGCATGGCTCATTTCAAAATAAACAGTATTTACGAAAACACCAGTACTGTTTACAATTATCTAAAAAGAAAATGAGAATAGAAATGGCAAGTATAAAAACTTAACAGACAACATTTTGAGATATGTGAAGAAACAACCCCAAATAACTGAAACACATTCCCTTAAATGTTATGTCTCACAATGGACATACATTGATAATAAAACAGTAGGGTCATTTTCTAAAAGTGGTAATTCTTGTCCCTTGAGATTATTAGTAAAGTTTAAGAGTAAAATTTTTTTTCTGTGAGGTTTTTCTTATGAGTCCATGGTATTTGTAAGTATTCCACCAGAATACCATGGGAAGAGAACAAAGCCAATAAAACAATATAAACAGTTAAGGACAAAAGGAGAGTCTACTAAAAGAACTTAATTGCATTTTCTCTTCATTCTGAAATTTGTCATTTTATATACGTAAAATATAATATTCTTTAAAATTCCACTTTGAAGTACTGTCCAAATTTTCTGTTCTATCCCATCAGGCAAATTGGCATCTTCAAAAAATGTATATGTTGAAATCCTGAATATTATTTAGATCTCAGAAGATTCTTATTAAATGGCCACCTTTCACTGTATCCTCACAAGGCTGAGAGAGAAAGCTCTGGTCTCTTTCTTACTTTGTAAGGACACTTTCTCAGGGGGTTACCACCTCATGACCTCATCTTAATCTAATTACCCCCTAAATCCCAGATTCCTAATAGTATCTATTTGGGTATTAGGACTTCAACATACAAATTTGGGGGTGCATGAACATGAGTCCATTGTAGTAATGAATAATCCAAATCAATGAATCCATCTGTAAAGCCATTTGTACTTTATCCCCAGCTTTGGAATTCATCTATTATTCATAAACATACTTAGGTTAGGAATTGCATCTACTTATAAGTTTGTTAGCATAGATAGCAGATTGTTTGAAAATGAATATATTTCGATGCAGTAATATATGATTACTTTAATGTTTAGGCCAATAGAACTACAAATAAATGGATTGTAATGGCGGTTGTAGGAACAGAAGACATTGCATACCAGGAGAAGGTTTATACCTTTTTTCTCAAAAAAAATTGGATTCTCTATTTGTTGTGGAGAATTTCAGTAAGAGAAGATGTTAGACAAATGAGAAATATTCCTAAAAGGATGATCAAATATGTCATGAAAATGGTAATTTATGAACAATATTGTTTGACTCTGTGTGACTAAGTGGGAGAATTTTTATACTTCAAAACATGAAACGGTAAAAAGAAAGACTAATTATTAAGCCAACTGCAGAATACTATAATTGCAGTTTGTGGGATAATCTGCATGTCAGCCTGCTTTCGCACGAAGTACAGAATTTAAATCACCATTATTGTTCATATGACGTCTTCAGAATTCATCCTACCTCTCAAATAAATTCAAATGGGAAAACATGACTATAGATGCAGGTAGTACTTATCTCTTGGCATTCATGTTTTTCTTTGAAGGTGACAAATTAAGTATTAGAATTCTCAGTGCTGTTAGAGAAAATAACACAGAATAAAGTGAAAAGGCAAAAAATAAAGCCTCCCACTAACTGGCTTTGGAAACCTACTGCTTGTCATCTTCATCTTCTTAATCAGAAAATAAAGTCAGATTACTCCTAGTCATAATTTTAAGAAAAAATAAGTTTCTTTTAAGATACAATCCATGCTGCCTTAATTGTGCTCCAAAGATAATGATTTATTCATTTCTCCTCCTCTTATATTCTGTGTGCCCCATTTTATAGTAACCCTTATTTCTTATCCATTAATTATCAATAAAATCTTTCTTAGATAAATCATGAATCAATATGAATTTTATTCCTAGAGACCAAGTTCACATTATAAAGAGACTAGGAAATAAACACATAAGTGTGATCTAGCCAGGGCCTCTCATTCAGTAGTGAAGGGCCAGATTTACATATTTAAATCCATGGTAGATCCATGTTTTTTGTAAAACACGATTACAAAATTTTCTAAAATATATAAAATGAGAAAAGAATCACAAAATATAAGCCTTACTCTAAAAAAAGATCTAATTTAATAAACTATAGTTACTCTCCATGATTCCTTATCATCTGAGCCACCAAGGAAGCCTCATACTTACTCTCCATATTGCTATAAAAGTCTTTAAACTCACTTTTGTTGTTTGTTGTTATTTTTAGTCATATGATAATAGGGTTTGTACACTGACATTTCCCTAACTACTAAACAGCTAACCATGAAATCACTAGGCAGAAAATCGCTCCAAATAAGAAGTTTGTTTTTTTTTTAAGTTGGAAATCTTAAAACCAAAATATTGACACTTTCAGTAGTGAATGCAAGAAAAATTTAATAGCAGACATCTAAATGTCACCTGATGATCCTCAGTACTGATGATTAATGAGCGTAATAGGGCTTCCCTGGTAGTTCAACTGGTAAAGAATCTGCCTGCAATGTGGGAGACCTGGGTTTGATCCCTGGGTTGGGAAAATCCCCTGGAGGAGGGCATGGCAATCCACTCCATTCTTGCCTGGAGAATCCACATGGTCAAAAGAGCCTGGAGGGTTACAGTCCATGGGGTCACAGAGAGTTGAACACGATTGAACAACTAGAGACAGCACAGCACAATAAGCATAATGTGGACAGAATTTTAAAATTCCCTTGCCTGTTCTCACCTTATCACCCAGGGACCTGATTTAACCTGTTTTGGTCCCAGGCCTCTCCGTATTTTTGAAGCTGAGAGATTTTAATGCATACCTGGGATTCAAAACCACTGCACCAGAGTCTAAGTTCCCCCCAGACTATTCTCTCATTACCATCCCGATATCAGCCACATAACAACAATTCAATAAATGCTAACGATTCAATAACTGGTTCCCGTTTATCATACCTCCTTTAAAAATCCATAATCTTTAACTAATCAAGAATGACGACACCATGTCCCTAAGTAAGTGTTAATCACTCAGTCGTGCCTGATTTTTTGCAACCCCATGGACTGCAGCCCACCAGGCTCCTCTGTCCATGAGATTTGCAAGGGAAGGATACTGGAATGGGTTGCCATTTCCTTCTCCAGGGAATCTTCCCCACCCAGGTATCAAACCCGGGTCTCCTACACTGCAGGCAGATTCTTTACCAACTGAGCTATGAAAGAAGCCCTAACCATGTCCCTAGGGGACCCTAAAGGAAGTAGTTTTTCTTTCTGCTCCAGAGCAGTTCTTTCACCACATGCTGCACAAAGGATAGATGCTTTTCTTCAGCAGTGCACTAGAAACTTCTTTTGACACAGAGCCTTTTTTGTGGCTTTACAGAAGATAAGGGGTGGTCAGTGCACCCCAAAATAGTTTCCCACCCCCATTCCCTAGTTGGGTTCTTAGTAGCACTAGGCATCTGCCTTTTGGTGGCTTTTCCAACACACACACAGGCAGCTTTGCAGTGAGTTGTGGATACAGCATGTCACTGTCAGGAGTTTCTCCCACCACACCCATAGCACCCAATTCAAGGAAGTCTTTCCAGCATCTCAGTGAACTTTACCCATTGAGCGACAGCAGTACCCTTCAACGAGTTCTGCAGCTCAGCCCTGGGAAAGGCAGGACTTTCTGTGGTTGCTTTAAATCAATCCTAGAGATGGTGTCTACTCTCCATGCTTGAGAATCTTTGCCTCTTATTACACAACTTCCCATTCCTCCAATCCCACATTATAATTCTTTCTACTAAACTCTGCTTGTTCAAATAACTGTAGTTTCTGTCTCCTGATTGGACCCTGAGTGATACACCTGTGGTCTGAAACCTAAATATATCTACTCTTTCTTGTTTGTCTGAAATTAGCATATGAGTCTTATTTAACGACTTTATCAAGCAATTTAAAGCCACTTCTCTAAAAATAGGCCTTATCTATATCACCAAAGTTTCAACTTAGAACTTCAAGTCCATTTATTCAAAATGTCACAAAATGTTAAACTTAAACAAAGAATTTTGAAGAAGGAATATTTTATCACTGTCATTATTCAGGCTTATAATAATTTGGTAATAATAAAAAAGCAGGCTTGCTTTGAAGCTTTTTTTTAATTGTTCTTAGGTTTGGTGGCTCAGAGGTTTAAGAATCTGCCTGCAGTGCAGGAGGCCTGGATTCCATCCTTGGATTGTGAAGATTTCCTGGAGAAGAAAATGGCTATCCTTTCCACGGACAGAGGAGCCTGGCGGGCTATAATACATGGGGTTGCAATGAGTTGAGCATAACTGAGTGACTAACACACGGATTTCTAAAGTTGTTATTCTAAAAATTTTTAAATGAAAACCATCTCTTACTGTCTGTATTCAAGGCCAATTGCTTTACTGTCCCAGGCTGAGCATGCTGCTGTGCTGTGAAGAGCTTACTGCTCCATCGTGTCCTACTCTTTGGGACACCATGGACTGCAGCCCACCAGGCTCCTCTGTCCATGGGTATTCTCTAGGTAAGAATATTGGAGTCTGTTGCCACGGCTCTCTTTCAGGGGATCTTCCCAATCCAGGGAACAAACTCAGGTCTCCAATATTGCAGGCAGATTATTTACCGTCTGAGCCATCAGGGAAGACCTAGAAGCAATTTTTTTCATTTCAAAACAGAAACACAATGAAATTTTAAAAACAACATGTTTGGAGCACCAACTTGCCAAACAAAAAAAATAAAAAATGAATAACCTGGGTTTGGTAGGAATATGAGATCATCAAAAAAATCAAAATTGATTTCCTCCCAAAGAGACAGTATCCAACCCACACTTACAGAGTGGAAGGAATTATGCCTCATCTCCTTAAGGGTAAATTATCTGCATCACTTTGAATTCTTCTAAACAATAATTTACCAATTCCCATTTATTACTTAGTCATTATTTATATAAGTATGAACTTATGTATATAATATGTTATAATATAGATTATAATACAATACTGTTTTGTTTTGTTGCCAAATTTTTGCAGCTTCGCTTGGCCATCAGTTCTTTCATTTGGCTCTTTTGTACTCCTTCGACATATTCTTATCACTGTGGTGACTTTGTTTTGTTTTGAACATTCTTACCTTTTGACATCACAAGTTGCTTCAGAATCATCATCCTGCTCTAACCCTAGATTCAGTCATTTCTCCAAAGAACCCTGGTTGCTTTTATGGGAAAATGACATTAGAAGATGCTTGCTCCTTGGAAGAAAAGTTATGACCAACCCAGACAGCATATTAAAAACCAGAGACCTTACTTTGTCAACAAAGGTCCCTCTAGTCAAGGCTATGGTTTTTCCAGTAGTCATGTATGGATGTGAGAGCTGGATGATAAAGAAAGCTGAGCACAGAAGAATCAATGCTTTTGAACTGTGGTGTTGGAGAAGACTCTTGAGAGTCCCTTTGACTGCAAGGAGATCCAACCAGTCCATCCTAAAGGATATAAGTCCTGGATATTCATTGGAAGGACTGATGCTGAAGCTGAAACGCCAATACTTTGGCCACCTGATGTGAAGAATAGACTTATTTGAAAAGACCCTGATGCTGGGAAAGATTGAAGGCAGGAGGAGAAGGGGACAATAGAGGATGAGATGGTTGGATGGCATCACCAATTTGATGGACATGAATTTTAGTAATGTCCAGGAGTTGGTGATGGATAGGGAGGCCTGGCATTCTGCAAAAGAGTCAGACACAACTGAGTGACTGAACTAAACTGAACTGACATTAGAAACTAATATGCTAGGTGATAGCTGTGCATCACTATGATGTACTATGTTGGTACTCTAGGATGTGGAGTATTATTTTTAACAGTAAAATATGTCTGGGATCAGAGGCTCTGAGGCACAAAAAGATTAATCTCATTATTATTTATGGAGAGTCCACTTCCTCTTAGACCCTGTTCTACATACTGGAAAGTCATCATTAAGCTAAACAAAAAAATATCTGCCTTCATGAAGTCCATATTCTAGGAGCAGATAAAAGTAATAAACAATGAAGAAATGAAGAAATAACAATAATAAGCATGATGAATGAAATGAAGTTGAGAAAAATAAGAGTGAGTGGGGCTACATTACAGAAAGTGACCTTTGAACAAAGTCCTTTAAGATGATTAAGAACATTATAATCAGCCAGGCAATTTCTGAATATATCAGTGCTGAGGGCAGGCCCTGAATTGGTTCATCTGAATATCTATAGTTAGAGCACCTCAGAAATGCTAGATTGATCTCATCTATAGTGAAAAACACAGCAAAAAAATGAGCTTAAAGGCACTGAGATAGGAATAAGCTTTATGTGATGTAAGGAAAGGAAAGACAAGTATAGTTCCTGATTAATCAATCAATGGGAGAGAAAAAAGGAAATAATGTCAATAAGAAGATAATGGAAAATAAACCAGATCTTTTAAAGAGTTTAGATTCTATACTATGGTTGATTGTAAGCCATATGGGAGACTTAAATAAGAAATTACATGCTCTAATAATTTGTGTTTTGTAAAAATGATCATGGAAGCTGTGGAATTTAACTGTGTAAGAGGAAAACCACATATCTGCTTTGATTTCCAATATCAGTTCTCCTGCCCTGACATCTCTAATTAACTTCATATGAGTATGAAGCTGATACCTTGACTTCCCACTTGGGATACTAACAGATACCTGACTTACCTAGTCTATAATCAAGTTCCTGACAGGTCTTCAGATCTGTTCCTTACATAATATCATTACTTAATTCTCCCTCTACGACCAGGGCTGCCCAGGTGGCACAGTGGTAAAGCATCCTTCTGCCAATGCAAGAAATGCAGGAGACACAGGTTTAATCCCTGGGTGGGGAAGATCCCTTGGAGTAGGTAATGCAACCCACTCCATGGACAGAGGTACGAGTGTAACCTGGGATCACAAAGAGTTGGACACTACTGAGCATGAACTTCCACCACCAGGTACCATTAAAATCAGTGGCTATGGCCCTTAGAAGAGAAGAGGATTAGGGGAACGGAAGCCCTGTGGTGTGAGAATGTCTGAAAATTGTTTGATAGACTTCTAAATATTAACAGGTTGTGTAAAAATAAAAAAATAAAAAATTAGAAATTAAATTATTCTTAACAATGGTGTTTAAATCTTCAAATTGTTAACAATTGATAATCTATTGAAGATAACATTAAAATACATGCAAAATAACAATTTGAGAGAAGGATAAAGAGTTTGTTTAACTTTCTTCTCTCAATAGTAACAATACTGATTAATTTTGCATACCATTAAGTAAACTTCTCATGTTGTAATTTCTAACACAATTACTAAAAGAAATAATAAGATACTGAGTATAATGGAAAAAGCAGTTAAGTACAAAAATAAAATAATTAAACAATATTATAAGTAAAAATATGAATGAATTAAAAAAAAAAAAAAAGACTAGAAGAGCAAAGACATAACATTACTTCTAAATAACGATGCTTGCTCCAAAGATGGTCAGATAAGATATCCAACTATTTGTACTTTTACAAGAGATACATCATAAATATGATTATCAAAAACTGAAGGCAGAGGTATGTCCATGTTTTGTGTAATCTGAAACATATAATCTAGGGGACAGCTAACAAAAATAATAAATTATCAATGTAACCTTAGGAGCAAAAATGCATACTTACAGAGTAAGAAAGTGAAGATTTTAAACATGCACAAATAGCATAGTCATCGTAAATCAAGAAAAAAGAGTATATCATCATCTCTATTATTATTGCATTGCATAATTTATTTCAAAATTATAGATAATAAGAATTTATTCCTACTCTAGCATAATTCAGAGAAGGCAATGGTACCCCACTCCAGTACTCTTGCCTGGAAACTCCCATGGACAGAGGAGCCTGGGAGGCTGCAGTCCATGGGGTCGCAAAGAGTCAGACACGACTGAGTGACTTCACTTTCACTTTTCACTTTCATGCATTGGAGAAGGAAATGGCAACCCACTCCAGTGTTCTTGCCTGGAGAATCCCAGGGACGGGGGAGCCTGGTGGGCTGCCGTCTATGGGGTCGCACAGAGTCGGACATGACTGAAGCAACTTAGCAGCAGCAGCAGCAGCTAGCATAATTGTTGTGACAGTTTCAATAATTTAAATAATTAAATAATTAAAATAATTGTTTCAATAATTAAATCTTTCAGCTTTACAGCTCAAAAGTTATTGCCAATAGATACCTTTCACTGCCATTGATGGCACAAATATGCTTCCTTCCAAAGCCAAGTCCTCAGGGAACTCCAGCCCTTTGCCCATGTCCTGTTCCACTTCCCTCCTCTGATGCTGTTTTTTAAAGAGCAAAGTAGCTTTGAAACATAGGTCTGATGGGTCCCCAAGCAGCAACTTAAGGCACCAATGCTCAGAGAAGCCCATTTAGGGGCAGGTTGTCACTGGAGACCAGAACAACAGGCCCCTGTTAGAGGTGCCTCTAGGTACCTCTAGGAGCCTCAATACCACCTCAGTTTTTAGAAGCTGACCTCAGGTTAGGCCAGCACTCTACTCCTGGCTGAGGGTAGAAGATAAGATTCCTCCCTGAGTCTCAGGGGAGACTATGGAAAGCTTAGACTTCTTATGGTAAACCCTCGTCTATTTGAAAAAAAAGAGAAAGCTATCTCATTTTAATACTAACCAAATAAAGCTTTCATTCTCCTGTGAACATTAGACAAAATGGACCTAAAGGCAAAAAAGAATTTCTAAAGGAAAAGAAGATTACTTTATAGTGATCAAAAGTTTAATTCATCATCATGCAGCACCAATTTAAAATTCATATGTACTCAATGATACCATTTTAAAATACATGTAATTGATATTGAGAAACCTATAAGGAACAATGGACAAATCTACAACCAGAGCTAGGCCAAGTATCCAAAATATAAGTACAAAAAAGAAAGTTGACCAACATCATTAACAAAGTTAACCCAAATTGTGCAATGCGCATTCTTTTCCACTGCATATTTGATATTCAACACATGGTCCATATATTAGATCATAAAGAAAACTTTCACATAGTACATGTACTTTGCAACAATGAATTAAAGGTAATATCTGCCTTGTTTCCTTCCAACCTCTCCATCACATATATGCACACACTTAATCACCTTTTTCAATCTCCAAAAAAAAAGTAGGTGATTTTAAGAGAAAAAACTGCTAGCTCTGAAAAAGGTAGGAAGGAGTGTTCAAATGTATCTGACCCAAGAAAATCAATTACTTACCTATTCCTTTACTGAGATCATTTATATCATTTGTTGGTGGAGCGAATTTACCTTGGGATAATTCCTCTAAAAAATATATCATGTACATTCTAATGCTAGGACTTAAGATAGGAAATGGTAACAGACATCATAGAGGTCTGAAAGTACATTATTATTCAGTTCAGCTGTTCAGAATCCCAGCTGTGATCTAGTTAATCTCTGAGACCATTGCCCCAGGCATTGCTAACATTCCTGGAAAACCTCCCCAGAACCCCACTTCAAATCTACTGCTGCCTGAAACTGCCAACTGTTTCATTTTAAAGATTCTAGTGATTTTAAAATTGCCTCTACTAGAGAGGGAGTAATTGGTAAAAATCCCCAAGGGTAGTGACTGGGAAAAAACTGTCACTAGTAATAGCAGGGAGTTACACATAAATGCCGATGAATTTTCTGACTGATGGAACTGAGATATGATTGAAGTTTAATAACCAAGGATGCTGATAGCTGGATAAAAAAAGAGGACAAAAGCTCAAGCACTCACACATGTATACATATCAGGGGGAAAAACATATTTAAAAGTAATGTTTCTGCTTATAAGTCACATTGAATAGATTAAATAAGTTTTTGGCACTAAGATCCCAACAACTTGTGAGAACAGTTACTGTTTTCCTATTTCTTCTTTTCACTTCCCATTAAATATTACTGTTGCAAGGATTATTATTTTCAATACTTGAAAACGAAAGGATGTTCAAGAAATTAGTGGGATTGATATGGACATTACTGAAAGCAAAGAATACAAACCATCCAATCAACAACTGGGTACTTCAACAAAACCATGTACAACCTATACACTGTAACAACCTAGCTTCTTAAAAAGTGCACGCATAAACATACACATATATAGAACCAAAACATTATCTCAAGCAAAACTAACACTAAAATATTAAGTGCACTGAGTATTTTCTTTCAAGTGCATGGTATGGTGATAGAATACTTTTAAGGTTATTAATAAATTCTTACCTGTGATGTTGATTGCTTGTCCTCCTTTTTATAGATTTTAGTTTCTTCAAAAAATTATATGATAGCTCTAGGATATTACCTTAACTTTTAACTTCTTGACTATAAAAATAACCTTAAAAAAGTAAATAAATTCATGTTTTTCCTGCCAAGATTCCACTAGAATTACTAACATTAATAGAGTGAAATAATATATCTTTGTTTGTAGCTTATCAGGCTTTCAAATAATATTATTTACATTGAATTCTATCTTTGACAGTGAAAATAAAATAGAATGTCTGGTAGATTACCAGTGTTAAGACTGCTTTTATCCAAAAGATTCACTCATGACTCCTCTAAAATCACTTCTTATTCCCCTTCTTTGTGAGTGTTGTAGTCAATAACTCAAATTGCCCTACTCTGAAGTCCAGCACCACTGAGGAGTAAATCATGAAATGACAAATGTCATTCATCAATTTGATAGTTCTTACTCAACTGTTCAGTATTTTCTGAAAAAAGGTAACTCTGAAATTGTTTTGTAAATGGACACCGTTCCTTAGATAAAAAAAAAAAAATAGAGCCATTCCTTTAGAATTCTTGACCACATTTTCTTATAGAAGGCTTATATTTTTCTTATTCTTTAAAGACCTTACTCTCTTCCTCTATTCTTCCTTCTTGCAAAAGTTTATGGGGATAAATATATCCCCAGGCATCCTATTCTTTCAGTCTTCCACTATTCAGTGAGCTGACTTGTCAGTTTTCAGATGCCTGGATACCAGGCTAAGAGCCAAAAATATGTTGCTACTGGCAAGCTCCATGATTGTGTTAATGTCCTGTGATATCTCTCTAGATATGGTCACCTTGAATGTGTACATTACTAGAGAATTTAAGAGCTACACTGGTAAATGTTCTTTGTTTTCCCCAAAATCTTTCCTCTAACTACCTTACTTAGAGGTAAGTAGTACTTTTTACCTCTAAAAAATGCACATTGACTCACAATATTATGTAGAAATGAGAATGAATTATTAGCAACCACATTAAATAGATTAATCTCACTAAATTTTTAAAATTTAAAAAAAACATTCAAAAGATATGGAGTTACTGAGAACAATGATTATTTTGCATGTGTATTACAACTAGTTGGAGTAGGAAATGACAAGCCCTTCCAGTGTTCTTGCCTGGAAAATTCCTTGGACAGCATAGACTGGCTGGCTACAGTCCATATGGTCCATGACGTCACAAAGATTTGGACAGGATTGACTGAGCACATACATACACTTTGCAACTAGTATCTTAGTAGGTGTTGCCTTAATTGAGATCTCTGTTCTTAAGTCCAGAGTTTTATTTGCTTTCTATCCTTTCCTGCTCTCTATCCGCACCTCCACTGGTTTAAGTACTATAAAATACGTGTTACTTCAAAGTTCAACCAGTTTTTCATATTTATTACTCTGATTAGAAAGATTATCCATTATTTAATTACATAAAAATAGGATTCTTGTTTGTTTTTAAGTAGTTGGTATTAAATATATCCATAAAAATATTTAAAAGAATCAGGGCAAGAGATTTTTTTACTTAAGAATTAAAACAACATTTGAGTATCTTGATTTGATAGCTTTGTAAAAACACTAATTCAAAAGATGTTTTTCTGTCCTTTTGATAATAGAACTTATTACTGTAGTAACTTTTTATAGTTTAATTCTTAGAGTATCCTTGAGTCATGGTTTTCTGTGATATCTCTTCGGTGATAGATTTTATACTCATTATAATTGAATCTCATCTTCCTTTATCTATAAAAACTGTTTTTAAAGCAAACTAGTGAAAGTGGCTCATTGTGTTTAACTCTGTGCAATCCCACGGACTATACAGTCCATGGAATTCTCCACGCAAGAACACTGGAGTGGGTTGTTTCTTTCTCCCACATTGCAGGCAGATTCTTTAGCAGCTGAGCCACCAGGGAAGCCCAAGAATCCTGGAGTGGGTAGCCTGTCTCTTCTCCAGCTGATCTTCCTGACCCAGGAATCCAACTGGGGTCTGTGCATTACAGGCAGATTCTTTACCGTCTGAGCTACCAAGGAAGCCCTAAACTAAACTCTAATATTAAAAATGGGGTCTCTAATATTAAAAATGAGGAATTATCCATGACAGCAGCTTATAACCAAAAGAAGTCATCAGATGGGTATTAGGAAAGCAGAAAATATTCTGTTTCCATCTGGGTACTAGTTACATTGTAATGGCGTTTATTTAAACTAAAGAAAGTTAACTTTTAGAATTAATTTCAAAGTAAAGAGTACCTTAAAAACTTCAAGCATGCAACTAGGTACTCCAGGAACTGAATTAATTTTTTCTGTTTACTGAGATGCCCTTTATTAAATACATAAATAAGAAATGTCATTATTTGGCAAAGTTTTCAAATCCATAAGGGCCAAATAACTGATTTGGAAAACTAAGTTCAGTATCTTAATTTTGTACCAAGACAGTATAGTTTGATGCTGATACAAATGCTGTGGCATGGGATAAAGTACACAAATCTGGAAATATCAAGCAAAGAAAAGTAATCAGGTTTCCTTTGTAGCCATTGATATTTGAGTGACTAATATTTGCCAAAACCTTCTCTCAGTTTTTATTTCAGTTGTCCTAAGGATGCTTATTTAGCAGATGAACAGTGGGTTTCTTAACAGGAAAAGCATAAACAGGCTTTTATGTTTGAAAAGAAGCAATAGTAAATTACTAAGTGACATCAATTACAATTAATTCCAGATTTACAATAGAAAACTAGAATAGAGGGCATAGTTTTTATAGGTAATGGACAGGAGTAATTTTTGTGTACTTAGCTATATTTTTCCTAATAAAGAAAGTCAGGGGAAGTATTTTTAATATCTTCTATTTAACACAATGTGATAGGGATACATTTAACATAATTTTCTGTTTTTTATTGTAGGTTTCATTTCAAAAGCATTGACAGATTATTTCTCACACAAAATGGTAGATGATCATTTATTCAAAGCAGAAACCAATAAAATTTATTTTATTGTTTTAAATAGATAAAATTTAAAATAAAAAAATTTAAAGAGTTATTTTTGCAGAAATGCTTTGTTGCTGTTTTTCGGTCACTAAGTTATGTCCAGCTCTTTTGCAACTTCATGGACTATAGCCCACCAGGCTCCTCAGTTCATGCGGTTCTCCAGGCAAGAATACTGGAGTCATTCCCTTCTCCAGGGGAACTTTCCAACCCAGGGATCAAACCTGAATCTCCTGCATTGGCAGGGGAATTCCTTACCACTGAAGTACCTGGGAAGCCTGCAGAAAGGATACATGTATTTTGGTAGGTGTAACGCACTCTTGGTCTTCTCTCTTAGGAAATAGGACATTTCAGTATCATTTGCTCAAACTTAGCTAATAAGCGTAACTCCTTATCTTTCCCTTCCTTCCTCGAGAAAATGAGAGCACTGGATATCAAAGTGCCCTGCTGGATTCTACATTAGAATCATATCCTCTGCCCTGTTTTATAGGATGACTCAAATTTGATGTTTATTTCCAGAATTTTTCTCTTCTTTCTACTCCAACAACTGGAGCCTTCTCTATATTTCCCCCAGAACATAAAATGTACCCTTGCTTCCAGAACCTGGCTTTATAGCTGATGACCAGCATTCACTGTCTTGAAGAAACTCCACATCAGCTGTTTCTTTTCTGCAGTGGTGATATGAAGATCATCATGAACCCTCTCCCAAGTGAAATAACCATAACTGGTGAAAATTATTAAAAATACCCAACCATTTGAAGTCTTTGAAAAATGTCACAGGGTGCACAGTAAGGGGAGATACACTTGTTTAAGAATGTCTACTAATTCCTGCTCAGAAGTGCAAAGGGATATGGCACTTCAGCATGATCCACCCACTTCCACCTGTGTTCACCATGATGGAAGCTCTACTCCAAACTGATTTATCTTCCCTTTGTGCTCAGTTGCTCAGTCATGCCTGACACTCTGCGACCTCATGGACTGTAGCCCACCAGGCTTCTCTGTCCATGGACTATTCTAGGCATGAATACTAGGGAGGGTTGCTATTTCCTTCTCCAAGGTATCTTCCTGACTCAGGAATCAAACCTGCATCTCTGGCATCTTCTGCATTGGTAGGCAGAGTCTTTACCACTAGCAACACCTGGGAAGCCTTGCGTAGTTACGAATTTCAACTTCCAAGACTCATTTTTATATTTCATCAGAAAAAAAAATCTACATTTGATAGTGATCTGCTCAAAGACCTAAAGAAAGAAAAGCTGGAAGCGTTTGTCATTATTACTATCAGGGACCTATGATAGACTGATTAATGTGTGGAATTTAGCATGGCATATGGATTCCTTTAGATATAATTGGAAATTAGACTATTCTAACAACTTAAGTATTAATTTTCCCTAATATAATCTTTGAAGATGATGATTTATCTTAAAATCAAATCTTGTTTCCAAAAGCAACTCCACCTTGTTGGATAGGACTGAGCAACTCTGAATTATGTGTCATCTGGGATTATAGGCATGACTATATTTAAAAATTGATTCAAGTTGTATGACTGCTTTCCCATTTGATTGACTCCTACTGTTAGCCAGGGTAAAAGAATGGTAATACACAAGAAACCTTATCCTCAAGATGTTTGGAGATTGAGATAAAGAATATAAGAAGTACAGAGCTATAATTATATACATCCACTTGCATGTGAGTTAATAAAACATATTACTTCAATTTAAATCATAGGTCCATTTGGGACCTTGAAAATTCATATACATGTCTGGAAATTGTAGAAACATGACATACTAATGATGGAAATTACAGGCTTTCACTATAGATAACTGTGTGATCAAAGATTCTAGGATGAGAAAACAGTGTTTTGCAATAGTCACAAGGAAACAATTGATTAACAGTGCTAATGAGCTCAAGGAAAATAGCACTCCTTTCCTCTCCATCTCATTTCTTCTTTTTCTGTCACTGTTATGTTTCCATTTTTTGCTTGATTCCATCCATCTATCCATGACAACTGAATTATAAGATCTATGAGGCTAAGAACATTTTCTATTTTATTTGACACTGATTACCCAATTTTAAACAAAATGTATGTTTCATAGGATGGGCACAATCAATATTTGATGACTTTGCCTGCAAACTGTATTACCTAACCAAATTGTATACTTTCAAAAAGAAATAGGCACTCATGTGACAATAAGACATTTATTAAAGACAATACAAAATGATTCCTGTTATACATGCACTTCTAAATGCATAATATTCTAGGTTATTCATCTCAATTTTCACTTGTAAAAATACAATGTGAGTAGTCAGTCATCCCCACATCAGAGGCAATTTTCTATTACAGGAGGATTAATTAGATGTACTTTGTTTGGTCTTGAAAAACCTTAATTGGGGTCACTAATAACTCAGTATTCTATGCCAAAACAAAGACTTTTTGTCAAAGCAATCAGGTGGCAAAACAGATCACAGGTAAATTAATATACCTGTAACTATGAGGAAAAATATGGCAAGATTTCCATATGATGTCAATAAAAGCAGAACAAATATTTTTACATGAAACTGCATTGTGGCTCCAACAACTGATTTTTTTGTTTTCAAAGAGTTTCTCTAACATATTACATTACATAGCATTGGGTCCAGGAAATATTTTTTTAAGTCTCTCAGACTTAAGACTAATGATTAAAGTCATTTTAAAATTGAGTTATTTCCTCAATGCCTTGGAAAAAGTCTGAGATTAGAGTGTCTTCTCACAAATAAAATAAAATAAATCAACAGAACAAATACTGCTGATTGTCTAATTATTGACTGAATAACACCTAAATGTGGAATGAAATAAAGAGCTATAGTTGCAGGATCAGAGGCATTGCAATGTAATAGATTCTAAAAACATTTACAGTGTTTTTAGAATGTTTGGGAGATGACTTAAATGCAAAGTTAATCAGTGGATGAAAATCCTGGGATGAAAAATAATATTTATATGAGTTGATGGTGAATTTGCCAATAATAAGGCCTATTTCCCTTATTCTTCTTCTAAATCACCATTCCTTTGTGCCACTGAACAATTAATTTCCTATTTGGTCGCTTTCATATCTACAATGTTAAAAACATTAAAGCCTAGCTAATTCTCACTTATTTTATTATCCCAACAGTACCCATGTATAAAGGGAGCAAAGCCAATTTCTATTTAATCCGGGCTGCTGTAAATACAAACCTTTTCTTGACAACCAACCTAGACATCTCTGTCTGTTGCAGACACTATAAAATCCTCATTCTCAACGACTTGCTACAATCAGAAATATCATATGACAAATTGCAGGTCTGCAGGAAGATGAGGTTCAATTACAATAAATGTAAAATATACCATTTAAGAAATAGGATAAAAGCAGAAAACCAAGACTCGAGGGAATCCTAAGTATCAAATGATAATGAATCATAAAAGTTATAAGTACTATTATCAAAAGAACAAAAAGACATCTTTCAAATTAAGCTTTTTATAAGGCTATCAAACCAAGATACCCAGTTCTTGTTCTAATTCTAAAGTAAAAAATCACTTGCCCTAACTCATATAAATATTTTTATGGGTATATTTAACATCAACTACTTAAAAACAAGCAGCAATCCTATTTTTTATGTAACTAAATGATGAATAATAATCTTTCTGATGAGGGTAATTAACATGCCCAAATGGAAAAATAGTTGAACTTTGAAGTAACTCATAATTTCTTTTATGCTTATGCTTTAGTAACCAAGGCTAACTCATTTTGGTGTTTTCATTTCAACACATTTTTCATTTTGTATAGTACCTAAGGGGCTTCCCTGGTGGCTCAGATGGTAAAGAATCTGCCTGTAATACATGAGACCCAGGTTCTATCCCTGGGCTAGTAAGACCCCTGGAGAAGGGAAAGGCAACCCGCTGCAGTATTCTTGAGTGGAGAATCCCATGGATACAGGAGCTGGCAGGCTATGGCTCATAGGGTCACCTGGACAGGACTGAGTGATTAACACTACTTCACTGCTGCTATAGTACCTAATGAAACCAGTGGAAGAGAGAGTAGAGAGTAGGAAATATAACTGTTGAGAACAAAGGTCTCAGCATCGACTACTAAGGTAATGGTTTCAGTACACATGCAAAATAATCACAGTTCTCAGTAACTCCAAAGCACAGGTACTAGAAGTTCTAGATAAAAATTTATTGTGCACCAAAGGATCTTGAAAAAGAAGTAAAATATTTGTGTGCTATGTGTTTCCTAAATTAAAATTTTCACAGCTTTTTTTCAGATTAAATTTTTATTACATTCACTATTAACATATCCTAGAAACAAATCATAGCTGATATCCTTGTGCTTATAAATGACTTCTGAAAACAAGTTAGAGTATGTATGCCTTCTGCATAGTTTTATATAAGCTAGTGTAATTAACATTAACTATAGGAGTTCCCAGGTGGTGCTAGTGTTAGAAAACATGCCTGCCAATGCAGGAGACTTAAGAGATGAAGGTTAGATCCCTGGGTCAGGAAGGTATCCTGGAAAAAGGCATGGCAAACCATTTCAGTATACTTGCCTGGAGAATTCCATGGACAGAGGAACCTGGTGGTCTACAGTCCATAAGGTCATAGAGTTGGACACAACTTACAGGCTGAACAACAACCTAAAAATATAAATTGATAATTTGAACATCCTGTTCTTCATGATCCTTTCATTGCTTTAGAAAACATGTGCCTTAAAAAATAAAACTAATACCTTAGAGATAAACTGGGGACCCTGTGATAAACTAGCTAATGTGTGGAATTTAGTATGGCCTATGGATTCCTTTAGATGAAATTGGAAATTAGGCTATTCCCACAATTTAAGGAGTACTAATTTTCCCTCATATAATCTTTGAGGATGATAATTTCTCTTAAAACCAAATCTTATTTACAACAGCAAATCCACCTTGCTTTAACGAAATACTAAAAAAATAGTTATTTCCTGTACACATGTATATATATATACATGTGTGTGTGTGTAAAGAGCAACAAAGGGAAAGAACATTGGACATGAGAAAGAGCATCACTACACTGCATTTGTTTTCAGTTATTTTAAAAAGAATTATTTCTTGCATACAAATGCTTTTGAATAAATGTTTGATGTATATATTAATATTCCATACCCAGATATACAACATACATATAACACATAGAGCTCACTCAGTTCATGTAACACTGGGCTACTGACCACGTGACTCTGGGATATTTCATATGCCCAGGAGATTCGTTTCTTGGCTGGAGCCTTTGAACTTGTTGGCCCCTGTTCTTTGAATGCTCTTCACCAGGTATCCCATTTTGCTCTCTTACTTTTTTCTCTGGTGTGTATCTTTGATGAAATACCACTTTATCAATGAGACCTTATCTGACCACTGTATTAAACGTTTCAGCACATCTTTACATGAATATCACTCATTCATTACACCCTTCCTCTGTTTTTTCTTTCTCCAGAGCTACAGGTCATGGGGTTACAAGAGTCACACGGACACAACTGAGCAATGGAATCACCACAGAGTGCTTCCATCACCAGCTTAAATTAATGCTTATTTTTTTATTTATTTACAGTTGTCTGTTTTCCTCTTATTGGAACACCAGTGCACAAACTCGATGAAGGTAGCTTTTTATGAACAAAATATCTTTTGAACTGATACTACAGTTTGGCACATTCCATGACTATATTTGAATGAATTCCGTCCATCTTATTTGATCAATGTTATTACTGTATAATCTATAACTCTTCCCATATTTTCTACATTTGACACGAATCTTTGCTTATGCTTTAGCACTTTTGGATCATTTGCACCTTACCCAAGCTACAGCCCCCGTTTTTTTGCCTTATTACATCAGCATAGGCATTTTCCTTTGAGTTCTCTCCTATATTCCATGTGTTGCAATGCTTCATCCGTGACCCTCTGCTTTCTCTCTTTCTATTATGTTTTCCTTGAAATGCTACCCTTTCAACATCAATAAATTCACACTCAATTGTTGCCACAGATTATTTGCTGCTTTTCTCCCTGACATTTCAGCTATTATCAAACACTTCCTAATTTTCATTCCACACCTCTTTCTGTGATCATACAGAGATGAGCTGTGAGAGGATAGAGTGATAAATGCACAGCTCAATTGAAATCCTAGAGAAAGAGAACTGGCAATATAAATTTACATTACCATTTGACCATATGTCTGTCACACTAGAGAACATTGGTTTCTTGAATTTTCACTCAATAATGCGATCAATTTGGTTTGTAAGGAGCCAATCTAGAAAGCTCCAAATGTATTTTTTAATGTTTAAATATATTGTGTGCAAAGTCAAGCTGAGCAAAACTCAATGAATACATTGATCTTTTCCAATTCCTTTCTCTCCCATTACACTCTGATCAATAAACACTTTTTCCTACTTTAATTCTGAATCCCTCTTTAAAGAGAGGCACATAATTTTTGGAGTAGTTTCCAGAAGGTCTTGTAGTTAATCTCATAATTCTTCAATTTTATTTCCTTTAGCTTCTGGTGTTTGGGTATAAGTATGAATGCCTGAGAAAGACTGACAAGCTGGACCACAGTTCATTTTATTATAGGACACTCTTAAGAAATATACTTATTTTCATTCTAGTATCTTTTTATTATATTTTTTCTCTCATTCACATATATGAAATTATTGTCAAATGTTATTACATGAACATCATGAGTTTAAAGATTAGCTGAAAATATATATACCAGAAGATCTCTCTCCTATAACATCAAAGAGGGCCCTTTAGCTCTGGGATGCTAATTCACAATGTACCTACATTTGCAAAATATTTATAAGCCAATTAATATTTTACAAACAAAGGTAGCAACTTACGTTGTACAGTGTTTGTTAAAAATCTCATCCTGTGCAAGCTCCCTTTTAAATATCCTCTAACAACCTGAGGGATAACCACTGACTCTCAGGGATCTCACTGTGACTAAGTGAATTGTGACTCTGGTTATGTGTGCACTTATTTCCAAGGATTTCAAGAACCCCCATGAATGTAGAGTATATGCTTTAAGATGTGGGAATATAATTATTATACAACATGGGTATTCACAAAGAACCATTTCTAAAGAAAGAAAAGACGGCAATAATTAAACTTAAGTGAAAGTGAAGTCAATCAGTCGTGTCCGACTCTTTGTGACTCCATGGACTGTAGCCTGAAGATCCCCTGGAGAAGGAAATGGCAACTCACTCCAGTATTCTTGCCTGGAAAACCTCATGGATGGAGAATTAAACTTAGGGAATGCAAATATCCATTAACTGCTTTATGGGTTCACAGGGAGAGATCACTAAATGACTAGGCAATTAAAATAATTTGTGAATACAAGGGGGCCATGTAAAGTGAGAAGAACATTAATGTGTTCTTCTCACTGGAAGCCAAGAAGCTGGTCTGGCATAAGAGCCAAGGTAGATGAGTAGTTCTTGAAGAGAGTTGCCTTTTAGTAGAGAGGAAGGGATGACATGAGCACTGCAGAAGGATGAGGGAAAGTACAATAGCAATGTTATTTGTGTTTCGTGCAGAAGATAATAGACTAGTCTAGTCACATATATCTATTACATATATAACATGTAATTATACATATTATTACACATTTCATCTATAGGTAATCACTGCTCCTAAGTCTACTCTTGCAAAAAGGAAATATTTGTTGTTGGACTATTAATGGGAATTATTTTCTATATCAGTCAGTTCAGTAGCTCAGTTGTGTCTGACTCTTTGTGATCCGATGAACTGCAGCACACAGACCTCCCTGTCCATCACCAACTCTCGGAATTCACCCCAACTCATGTCCATAGATTTAGTGATGCCATCCAGCCATTTCATCCTCTGTTGTCCCCTTCTCCTTCTGCCTCTGATCCTTCCCAGCATTAGGGTCTTTTCCAATGAGTCTACTCTTCACATGAGGTGGCCAAAGTATTGGAGTTTCAGCTTCAACATTTGGAGGATACTGAATGCTAAATTCAGAAGTTTGGGTTTATTGGTGTGACACATTTGTCCTATTTCAGAAGGATCAATTGGGCAGCTATAAAATGTTAATACTTGGGGAGAAGTAATATACAGATGAAGAGAACAGCTGGAAGTGACTGCCATAGTCCAAGTGTGAGATACTAGGCTACATTAAATTATAAACACTGTTTAATAAATAAGATAGGTCAACTGAAATATATCACAAAGACAGAATAGATAGGATGTGGCAACTGATTAAATGTGGAACACAAATGGGAGACACAAGTCAATAATGTATAGTCTTTGTATCTGAATGCAGAAGAATGGCTGTAAGAAAATGGGTTTAGAGGAGAAGGGTATTAGAAACAAGACAGTTTAATTCAGTTTTTAACATTACTGTTGATATACTAGTCTTTAGTATATAGTGTTCTTTTCTTAAACAACAACCTTGTATAGCTACTATCCCCCACCACTCTAAATCTGAAAAGGTATGAGTTTCAAGCTGATTTCCTATAAGAAATGATTAATTGCCCTAAACCAGCCAAAACTTCTCATTAAGTAAAGCCAATGATCAAAATTGATAAAATGACTAGCTACAATCTAGACATTCCCATTTAGGGACTGATAAAACAATTAATGATATACAGTATTAGTTTTTCACTGGATTTTCATAATCAGGAGGCTTAGAACAATTATTGTTTTATTGCTCAAGACTCTTAATAATATAAAGGTCAGTATGGGTTTTGCCTTTGGATAATATTTAAATGTGTATCTTTAATTGGAAAATATGGAAACCCATATAAGTAGTTTATTTTAGCTCCCAAGTAAAGATTATTCTATCAGCTCACTAGATAAAAAAATTAAATCAGCTTCATTCCCAAGGCTCTGTATTCTCAGATATTGTTATTCAGTCTTATTAACTAATTATTTAAAAACAGTTCCTTTCCTTCTGATAAAATACTATCGAAAGAAGACATATACTTTCAAAGAATACTAAGAAAATATTTAAAACTCTTTCTAAAATCCTCATGCTTTCTAGAAAATCATTCAAAAATATTTGAATGCATCAGAACATAACAGAAAAACAAATTTTAAAGTTAATAATTTTTGTACCATCAAGGTTTATCAAAAACTTTTGTTTCTATCCTACTATATGCATACACAATATATAACTGAAAACTTCATCCTATGAGAAATTAATCATTCAAATCTGGTTTATTCAAATGTTGGGTTTGCCAGTTTTTGGCTTTGTTATTGCTAGCAAAAGTTATACAAATTTTTTTGTATCTGATATTTATCATTCAAAAATAAACAGTGACTTTCATGAAATTGTAAGAGATATAAAATTAGAAGATATAACATAAGCATAATGGTGCTAGATTCATATGACAAGTATGTAATATGAATTATATCTAATTGTAATGATTATAATCTGGTTACATCATTGATTATATCTGGTTTTGGTATCATTGTTATCAATATTATTTTCACATGCTATATGAGTACCATATTTCTGAGAGTTTCTCTATATTATCTCTCATCTTTCTATTAATATCCACTACAATATTATAATCTAAATCTTAAATAATTCTCAAATATGTCCTCTCCTCCACATTAGAGTTGCTGCTGCCTTTGTGTAGGATATAATCTTCCAACCATATTTTAAAAATAAGCTCCTAATTCTATTTTGCAATTATCTAAACCTGATATAGAGTTTTATGTCTTAACATCTTTGCCCTAGAAGCATCTTTAGACATAATCATCAACTCTGTTGTATGGTTATATATTGATTCTGCCCAATATGTAGCAGTACACATAAAAACAGAAATGAGAGTTTAACTGGCTTGTATATAAAGCTGTTAATTTTATTAATGCAGAAATTTTCTTCACAAAGATAAATATATTCTTGTGAAATTCTTATACTAATGTTTTTATTAAAAAACACAATTCTAAATAAATATTTTGAAATGAAAGTGGTGGAATGAGAATTTCTATTGGATCATAATCACATTATTAAAGCTATCTAGGAAAATTACCATATTCCTATCATTGTTTGATGCATTAGACATGTTTCCACTTGGCAAACTTCTGTTTATTCATCAAGATTCAACTTTATTATCACATTCTCTATAGGAAATTTCTGCTAACCTCATCTTTGACTATGCCTATTTCTTTACCCCTGGCCCAACTGATTATAAATGTATTAAACATTCCATACAAAGGCAGGCACAATAAAGAACAGAAATGGCGAGGACCTAACAGCAGCAGAAGAGGTTAAAGAAGAAGTGGCAAGAATAAACAGACAAACTATACAAAAAAGGACTTAGTGACCTGGATAGCCATGATGGTGTGGTCACTCAACTAGAGCCAGACATCCTGGAGTGTGAAGTCAAGTGGACCTTAGGAAGTATCACTACAAACAGCTAATGGAGGTGATGGAATTCCAGCTGAGCTATTTCAAATCCTAAAAGATGTTGCTGTGAAAGTGCTGCACTCAATATGCCAGCAAATTTGGAAAACTCAGCAGTGGCCACAGGACTGGAAAAGGTCAGTTTTCATTCTAGTCCCAAAGAAAGGCAGCAACAAAGTATGTTCAAACTACCATACACTTCTGCTCATTTCATATGCTAGAAAGGCAATGATCAAAATCCATCAAGCTAGGCTTCAATAGTATGTGAAACAAGAACTTCCATATCCACAAGCTGGATTTAGAAAACTCAGAGGAACTAGAGATCAAACTGATAACACCTTTTGGATCATAGAAAAAGCAAGAGAGTTCCAGAAAAAAAAATCTACTTCTGCTTCATTGACAATGTTAAAGCCTTTGGCTGTGTGGATCATAACAAACTGGAAAATTCGTAAAGAGACAGGAATACCAGAACACCTTATCTGCCTCCTTAGAAACCTGTATGCAGATCAAGAAGTAACAGTTAGAACTGAACACAGAACAACAGACTGGTTCAAAATTGGGAAAGGATAACATCAAGGCTGTATATTGTCACCCTGTTTATTTAACTTCTATGCAGAGTACATCATGTGAGACGCCAGGCTGGATTAATCACAAGCTGGAATCAAGATTGCTGGGAGAAATACCAATAATCTCAGATACGTAGATGATACTACTTTAATGGCATAAAGCAAAGAGGAACTAAGAGACTCTTGATGAGGGTGA
The DNA here is from genome assembly GCA_007570785.1 of Antilocapra americana. Lineage (NCBI taxonomy): Eukaryota > Metazoa > Chordata > Mammalia > Artiodactyla > Antilocapridae > Antilocapra > Antilocapra americana. Next base: position 2,725,840 of record ML660771.1, read on the forward strand.
AAGAGAAGAGTGAAAACACTGTTTTAAAACTCAATATTCAAATGTATTCCTTTTTAATGGCTGAGTAATATTCCATTGTGTATATGTACCACTTTCTTATCCATTCGTCTGTTGATGAACATCTAGGTTGCTTCCATGTCCTGGCTATTGTAAACAATGTGGCGGTGAACATTGGGGTACATGTGTCTCTTTCAATTCTGGTTTCCTCAGTGTGTATGCCCAGCAGTGGGATTGCTGGGTCATATGGCAGTTTTTTTTCCAGTTTTTTAAGGAATCTCCACACTGTTCTCCATAGTGGCTGTACTAGTTTGCATTCCCACCAACAGTGTAGGAGGGTTCCCTTTTCTCCACATCCTCTCCAGCATTTATTGCTTGTAGACTTTTGGATGGCAGCCATTCTGACTGGTGTAAAGTGGTATCTCGTTGTGGTTTTGATTTGCATTTCTCTGATAATGAGTGATGTTGAGCATCTTTTCATGTGTTTCTTAGCCATTTTTATGTCTTCTTTGGAGAAATGTCTGTTTAGTTCTTTGGTCCACTTTTTGATTGGGTTGTTTATTTTTCTGAAATGGAGCTGCAGGAGTTGCTTGTATATTTTTGAGATTAATTGCTTGTCCGGTGCTTCATTTGCTATTATTTTCTCCCATTCTGAAGGCAACCTAGATGTCCATCACCAGACGAATGGATAAGAAAGCTGTGGTACATATACACAATGGAATATTACTCAGCCATTAAAAGGAATACATTTGAATCAGTTCTACTCAGGTGGACGAAACTGGAGCCTATTATACAGAGTGAATTAAGCTAGAAGGAAAAACAACAATACAGTATATTAAGGCATATATATGGAATTTAAAAAGATGGTAACATGAGACAGCAGAAGAGATGCAGATTTATAGAACAGTCTTTTGGACTCTATGGGAGAAGGCAAGGGTTTGATGATATAGGAAGACAGCATTGAAACATGTAAATTATCATATGTGAAATCAATTGCCAGCCCAGGTTTGATGCTTGATACAGGGTGCTCAGGGCTGGTGCATTGGGATGACCCAGAGAGATGGACTTGGGAGGGAGGTGGGATGGTGGTTCTGGAAGGGGAACTCATGTATACCCATGGTGGATTCATGTCAATGTATGGCAAAACCAACATGATAATGTCAAGAAAATTAATTAATTAATTAAAAACTCAATATTTGAAAAATGAAGATCATATCATCCAGTCCCATCACATTATGGCAAACAGAAGTGGAAATAATGACAGGTTTTATTTTCTTGGGCTCCAAAATCACTGCAGATTGTGACTGTAGCCACAAAGTAAAAGATGCTTGCTTCTTGGAAGAAAAGCCATGACAAACCTTGTCAGCTCATTAAAAAGAATAGTCATTATTTTGCTGACCAAGGTCTGTATAGTTAAAGCTTTGGTTTTTTCCACTAGTCATGTACAGATGTGTGAATTGGACCAAAAAGAAGGCTGAGTGCAAAAGAATGGATACTTTTAAATTGTGCTGAGGAAGACTCTTGAGAGTCCCTTGGACAGCAAGATCATATAAGTCAATCCTAAAGGAAATCCACCCTGAATATTCATTGGAAGGACTGATGTTAAAGCTGGAGCTCCAGTTCTTTGGCCACCTGATGCAAAGAACCAACTCACTGGAAAAGATCCTGATGCTGGGAAAGACTGAAGGATGGAAGAGAAGGAGACAACAGAGTAAGAGGTGGTTGGATGGCATCACCTACTCAATGGACTTGAGTTTTAGCAATCTTCAGGAGATAGTGAAGGACAGGGAAACCTGGTATGCTGTAGTCCATGGGGTCAAAAAGAGTTGGACACAACTTAGTGACTGAACAACAACAACAAATATTTTATATTTGTAATCAAATTTTACATGTTGTGAAATAGGGATGATTTTTTTTTCATTTTGAATAATACTTGACACAGAGTAGACACTTGACAAAATGAAAATTGAATTGATAAACTTACTAATTGTGGCAAATATCTTTTTTCCCATAATGGAAGGATCAGGTAATATAAATTATAAAGCCTGAAAAATAGATCACATTTATTAGAAAACTTTTGAACTCTAAATGACATAGAAATTAGAACACAGAAATTAGAAAAAATAATTCTATGTGTTCTAGCTATGTTTCTATGGGAGATTCAATATATCCCACAGAGGAACAAAGGATTCTGACCTGTCTTTAGAAACCATACAACCAAGAAGAAAATGGAGTGAACTATTTAAAGAGTTGAGACAAAACCACTAATCTAGAATTCTGTCAGTTTAGTCGCTCAGTTGTGTCTGATGCTGTGCCCATGGACTGCAGAATGCCAGGTTTCCCTGTCTATCACCAAACCCCAGAGCTTGCTCAGACTCATGTCCATCAAGACGCTGATGCCATCCAACCATCTCATCCTGTCATCCCCTTCTCCTCCCACCTTCAATCTTTCCCAGCATCAGGGTCTTTTCCAAGGAGTCAGTTCTTCACATCAGGTGGCCAATGTATTAGAGTTTCAGCTTCAGCATCAGTCCTTCCAATGAATATTCAGGACTGATTTCCTTTAGAATGAACTGGTTGGATCTTCTTGCAGTCCAAGGGACTCTCAAGTGTCTTCTTCAACACTGCAATTTAAAAACATCAGTTCTTTGATGCTCAGCTTTCTTTATGGTCCAACTCTCATATACACACATGACTACTGGAAAAACCATAGCTTTGACTAGATGGATACTGTATCCTAAAAAATTATCCATCAATAGTGAAAGAGTAATACTTTCTCAGAAAAACAAAAATTTAGGAAATTTATTGCCAGTAGACCCTGCAACAAATGTTAAAAGAAGTTCTTTATCCAGAAGGAAAATAATATGAGTCAGAAACCTGGATCTATATAAAGTAAGGAAGAGCACTGAATAAGGAATGTGCTTGCATGCTAAGTTGCTTCAGTCGTGTCCAACCCTATGGACCATAGCTCATCAGGCTCCTCTTTTCATGAAAAAAAGAATAATTAAAGGTAAATTAAAACTTTTATTTCTCTTAATTGATCTAATTGATCAAACATAATATTTTGTTTAACAGGATATCCTTGCCTTCAAGTTTATTTTATCATTTCCATGTGTCTCACTAAAACTTCCCATTTTCTTCTTCATATTCTCCACCTTTTCCATTTTTATCTTAGTAACTTCAATGTCTTTGACTAATATTTGAACATCTAGACCATCTCTGAAATGGACTGTTTTCTCTCTTCAGGAAAAATCAATTTTTCTTGTTTATTCATGTGCTTCATACTCTTTCATTATATGCCAGAAGTTTTCATTAACAGGATAGTAGATTCTAAAGTAAATAACATTTGTCTTGGGAAAAGGGCCCACCTTTTTTCTGCCATTGTGCTATACTGGTTGCTGAATCCATCTCCATAGGGCTTCTGAACAGCTATAATTTGACTAACTTCACCATTAGCTTTATATCTTTCTGTGAGCTGAATCATTATTATCCTTTCAGGGGAGCTTGAAATCTGAGTACCAGTGACATTCCAGAAATCTCCTTTTGCTTCACAGCTGAGTAACACTTTTTTTTTTTCTGAGTATGAAAAATCTCTCAAGGTTATTAAGTCATAGAGTGTAGACTTTGCTCCCTAGCTGTGCACTTGGGAAATTTCTTTCAGCTGTTCTCCCTCTGACAACTTCAACAGCCACCAGCCTCTGTGGAATTTTAGAATGGCTTTGAAGTCACTTATCTTAGCTTTTCTCTCCTACCTTCAGTCTCTGGTAACTGAAATTCCAATGTGCCTGAAAGAAGGAAGAGTTTTCTCTCAGCATTCTTGCCCTCCCTTCAACAGGGAAAACAATGGAATGGAAAGAACCTAGAATTGGTCTTATGGATCTCCCTTATCTCTTTCAACCATCCCTTGTCTTGGGGAAAAGGAAACGCTTGCACTTGGATGAAGCCCCACATCATGAGAGATCTTTCTCAGCTCCCTTTTTCTGACCATTATTTTTTAACAGACTCCCACAATTTGCCTCTACATCCTGAGGAACCTAAAAGACGTGAGCATTCATGGATTTTGGCTTGGTGGTGAGGTAGTCCTGGAACCAATCCCTCATTGATACCAAGGGACTACAGTCCTCATGAGTGAGTTGAATGACTGCAGAATAATTCTTTTGGAGGTGCTCCTTTGGTATCTAGTCTGCCACAATGCTAACAGGAAACTGTTAAACATTTTTTAAATGCTAGCTGGTCTCTACTCTCCCTTAGTCCCACCTAGGCCTCCTCCCCTTCACTCAACGTAAGGGTGGGTTCTTGTTCTCTTTGCAGTTCTAGGAGGACTGGGAGCCTGTTTGTTTGTTTTATGACAGGCTTGCCACTTTCTGGAACTTAGTTTATTTAGGAATCATGTCTTCAGATCTGTGATGTATCTTTTAAAAATATATGTTGTAGTTTATCAACTTCTTGTTGCTTGTTAGGTCACTTATACATTTACATTTTCAAATTTAAAGTGAAACTATGTTTTGCATTTTAAACATCAAAAGCTTTCCTCTTTGGGGTGCATTTATTACGAAAGCCTCTTTAAACACTTTGAAAGGAGGACTTACAGGCACCATCTTCTTCCTTCACATAATTTCCTGAAGATCTATTCGAACAGTTGTTTTTACCTGGTGTTTATTTTCCCATTGCTACAGATTTGATTTCTGTGTCTCAGTCCAGGCTCCTTCAGCTGCTACTTTATTTGGATTGCTAACTTTAAAGTGGAATCATGACAGCTGTAACCTCCAGGGTTCCCCTCAGCTTGCTGATTTGCAGTGTGTTTGTCACATACAAAACTAAAGTCTGTTCCTTGAACATTAACTCAGGTTCAAAACCTTGTTATGAAATCTTACAACTGACTCTGCATCTTGTATCAGACAAAAATAATGTCCACAGGATACTGCAGAGCCAAGACTGGAGATCACAGTGACAGTTTCTTCCTCTTCCATATGAGTGGCCTCCAGCTGTAAGCAATGGGGTGTAGGTGATGGAGAAATAATTGCATCTCAGAACCCAGCATTCTCATTTACAAACATCCAATTAAACAGATGTTTCATCATTTGGGAACATTTACTAGAGACTCTGAGGCATCAGTGCTCTTTCTCCAATACATTTGGTTGTATGGGGACTAATTTCCAAGTTTCTAGTGGAGTCAGGGAAGGAAATGCATATATCTCCCTTTCATACATATTCTACTGCTAGATGACAGTTTAGAATTTCAAGCAGTCCTAAGAAATGTAAAAAAGTATCTATCCATGATATTCATTTAGAGAGCTTGATAGATAACAGACAGTGACGCACTGTAGCACACACGGGCTCATTTACAGAGTCATTCTGGAATTATGTCTCTTTGTAGACACTGCTGTGTGAACTCTGAGGAAACTACATAATGTCCTGGCCCACTCTTCTGAATATTTCAGGGTTCTGAATTGGTTGATCTCACATTTATGACATGATTATGGCTGCTGTTTCATTCTCCACTTCTTGAGGCTACTGCTATGTGGCTTCCTAACTCATTCAGGATTATGCATATCCCTGGAGTTGATGGTATGTATGTACCACCTGTGGACATCTACAGGAGCAACTTTTCCTCCAATTTAATGTGACTTATCATAGAATCCCATTCTACAATGACAATACTCTGCATAGACTGTCACTCTACAATGCTCACCTCAATGGGAACTTCATTGGTTCTTACCCTCTACTGACCTCCATAGAGGAAGCCACTAGCTTCCCTAGTGGCTGAGCGGTAAAGAATCTGCCTGTCAATGCAGGAGGTGTGGATTTGATCCCTGGGTCAGGAAGATCCCCTGGAGAAGGAAATGCAACCCACTCCACTATTCTTGCCTGGAAAATCCAATGGACAGAGGAGCCTGTTGGGCTATAGTCCATGGTGTCGCAAAAGAGTTAGACACAACTTAGCAACTAACCAACAACAATCTATAGATAAACTCAGGGTCAGAGTATGCCCCCAAACTTAAAGCAGTGATCAACTTGGGGACAGTATTCTGATGCTAGTTCTTGAGATAACTCTAATATACACTGATTCAAAAAGACCTTGCAGGTAGGGCCCTCTACTAAAGAAACAAAGGAATCAATGAGACCAGTTGTGCTGAAATGTATAGAAAGAATATTAGTAACTCAGTGATGCCTACTACCATGTGTATGCACCTTTTCTTTAAATTAGTATTTTTCTGGGTGTCAACTCACAGCCAATAATTTCCTAAGCACCCTCTACTTCACATTTCTAATCATAATTTCTATGGTTTCATGATGCCTCCCATCTCACTGGCCATGGCTATTCTAAGAATTCTGGAAAAATGTAATGTGCACAGGAAACAGTTCAAGACATGGTAGGAGAATGATTTTACCACATTTACACATGCATTCAGTACTCTTAGTTCTTGGCAACTATTCACTGATTCTCTAACATGTGGATGAGGCTATCAGCAAGCCATCAATAGAATTACCTCTCTTGCATCTTGCCATATTATCTACTTTGATACCTGATGTCCCAAATCAGCTCTGGGGGACATAATTCTTTATAAACTGAGGTCTCAATTGCAGATGTAACTTAAAAATTGCAAAGGAATTTGATATCAAATACTTGGTAGTATTTTGCATCACTAATGTCTTCTACCTTGATCTGTATGCCAACCTGTCATCATCAAACCTGCTTCCATTGCAACTGGAATGAATTTCAGGAGGCTTCTTTATTCCTCAAGTAAATATTTATTTCATGAGCCCAAGCATATACGGATTCCAGCTTAGACTTAAACTGAATCTTCTACTACACATGTATTATAACTGCTTCACACAATACTTATTTGTGTCATCATTTCACTTTTTCTCACTTGAGAATAAGCACCTTAAGAGACATCTTTGCTCATATTTGTATGTCAATTTTAAAGACACATATTTCCTCAGTTAACTTGCAGCCACTCTGCATTGCTGAGATGTTAAGAAGAAATACTGTGCTCAAACAGGGACTGAAAAAAAATAAATAAAATAAATAAAGGCAGTATGTTGTACACTGTAAGTAGGAATAAAAAGAAAAATTAGGATAAAGAGAAAAACTGAGAGGGAAGGAGGGAGAAAAGAAGGGATATAAAGCAGAAAATAAGGAAATTTAAATGATGGGATAGCAGACAGAAGCAAAAGTTTTCAAAAGTTTCAAAAACTTCAGCATGAGAATTGAGAATTAATAAAAAAGGCTAACTAATGATTGCAACATAGCCAAGAAAACAATGGAACATTTATAACAAAGTAAAAACTTTTTACTTGTAGAACTAAATGTCATTGCAGGTAGTAAGCAATAGAGCTTAGGAATTAGGGCAACAGAGAAATCTTTAAAGCGAATCAATGAGACCCCAAAAATGCCAGAGTCTGTCAGATTCCTATCATCCATTAAGAGATAAGTAAACGAAATCCTGAATCCCTATTCCTTTATATCATCATTCTGTTAACATTACTAATTTAGACCAGAAAAGAGAAAAATAGTGCTCTATCTAACAGTTATTAAAGCTAAAAGTAAATCAGATGGGAGCATTTGTATGAACATGTTATAAAACTAACACTCAATATTAATATTTCATGATTTTTAACATCATTTATAAAACTGATTTCTTGAGCACATGGATATGAAGTAAAATCAACTATTAAAACACTCCACTCCTACTGATATCCAAAATCACATTTTCCCTGGACACAGAGACACCTGATCCCTTTGGCAGTATAAACAGTTAAGGGTTATTGATCCCTGTCTTATTCTTTTATATGGATGACTAATTTTACAAAAATGTCTCCCAGCTCTTCTAGACCAGCCACTGAATTTATTAAAATAACAATTCTCTCTCCCTATTCCATGCACAGTGAATAAAAATCTCTGGTACTGAGGACAGTGAATCTTTATTAAAATGATTTTCAAATATTTGAATGCAGCTATCTGGCTCTCGTCCTCAGACTGACATTTAGAATCACTCTTCTGAGCTCCATATTGCCACGTAGTCACCATCCAGAAGGCTGATTACTTGGACCCCACATCTAATGTGTTTGGGCACCATCACTGCCTACCCTTTTTCCAGATCCCAATGTGTACACATTTTGGCTGGGCCCACTGATGTCCAAACCAACCCAGTCCTCACTGAACCCCATTTCTAATGTAACCACAGAGTCCTTATGAGTCACTGCAATATGTGCAGATTAAATTCTTCACTCCAAGCCAAGTATCCCAAATGCATCAAAGGGCAAATCTGAAATCTATTTCATGATACCTTTGGGAGACTAATAGTGAGTTGATCTGTCACCCCTAATGCTCAGAAGAGTGTGTCTTCTCCTGTAGATAAGCCTTATTAGATGAAATTCAGGTCTGACATACTGCTAAGTCAGAAGCTGGTGCTCTGGGATGGTATTGAACTGCTACATAATGGAGTCAGCATGGTCAGAGAAAAGAATGACCCTAAACATGGCAGAAGAGTACCCTTTCTCACCTACTTGCAGCACGTTGTGTGGAATGCCTTTTCCGTTTTCTTAGAAGCTATGTATTCCTAGAATATTTGCACCTAACTGCTCACAAGAACAGCATAATTAGAAAAGGAGCAAAAGTAGTTGCTTCTATATCATCTTATAATTACTATATGCCAAGATGATGAGAGTTATCACGATGAATCATTGCCAGGTTTGGTCTTCTGGCTGAAGATTTTAAAGAGCTCAGCACATTTTGAAGATGTTTGAAACTCTTCGGCTTCTGTCATAAATTTAAAACCCAGAGCTTTGCGTCAGCTGTTTTAAGGAGGAAAAATAGTCCAAGTCCATAATAAATTTTTGTTGAAAACTAACATTCTTATTGTATTCGGACAAAATGTCATTAATGCACTCAAATCTTTATTAGTTGGAAAGGCCAAATGGAAGACACATCAAAGTATAGGACATCAATATAGAAAACAAGTATATTATGTTGTTTTTTAAAACTAGAAATTTCAAGATGCTGAAAGAATTATCACAATGTCTTTTGGAACCAGGAGCAAAATGTGAAATAGTTAAGGAGTACAACAAGTATGGAATACGGTAGGATTAGAGAATTCAAGATGCTATTAAAAAATTACACTTAAGAAAGAGACACAATCCTGTTTTAAGATAACATCTAGATGACCTAGAAACAGAATTGTTCGGACAAGCAAGTGATTTAAATAAATTGCACTTTAAAATGTGGCAAGAGCTCGAGCTAGTGTTCTGTCACTTGAATACAACAGATGACAATTTAAGAATAAGATATGCTATGTCTAGATAACAATGTGAACCAATTCCTTCTTCACTATTAAGCATTCAAATGTTGTCACATAACCACTTGGAACAAACTTAAAAGGATTCGTGGCTTTTAAATTGGAAATCATTTTTATGCAGCATAAGTAGAGAACAGAGGATAAAAATATGTAAACATATTTGATACAAATACATATTTAACCCAGTTAATCGAAACTTTGAGAGTTCAACAGGAAGAATAACTGAACTTCTATAGCATACACCCTAAGATAGAGATGACAAAGGCATTGAAGTGTATTTCACATTCACCAACAATTTGAACCTGTGATTGGCAGATGCCCTCACAGGATAATTCAGAGACCCAAGCTCTTTACCTTGTGACATCCCCTTCCTCAAAGCCCATTCTGTTCATCCAACAAATGGGAAAAGATAATTTTAGAGGTGGTTTTTACTAGTGCTAGAAGTTAGATATATCATTTTGCCCACATCCTATGGCCACACATAACTAATGAAAGCAGGAAAATATGCTCTAGATCTGTGATCAGCATGAAAGGAAAACAACTGTTTAGACCAATCGTTTGCAAAGATTATCAATTGTTTCCTTGAAAAATTTTACTGCCAGCAATTCTTATTCTTCATGTGCATGAAAAATTAAGTTATAATTCTAAGAGGTCAATAAAATACAGTGTATTAATGGTATGCCAGAGTCCCGCAATGAATTTAAGCTTGGGGAAAAAATTTACCTTTTTATAACAGCATAGTGTGTGCATGCTCAGTCATGTCTGACTCTTTGTGACCTCACAGATTGTATCCCATCAGGCTCCTCTGTTCATGCAATTTCCCAGGTAAGTATACTGGAGTAGGTCACCATTTCCTTCTCCAGGGGATCTTCCTGACCCAGGGATTGAACCAGAGACTCCTATGGCTCCTGCATCGGTAGGCAGGTGCTTTACCACTGAAGAACCAATAGTTCTTCATCTGGGAAGCCCTATAGTTACCATAATTCCTTTTAAATATAGAAATATATATTTAAGGGATGCAATGTGCCTGAAGATCATGTTAAACAGAAGTCTACAATATTTAGATTTCAAAACAAGTTATCATCTCAATTCTCTGAAATTGGTTGGAGTATTTAACACAGCAATAATAGTAGCTAAAATTGGTTACTTTAGTAAAATTCAGAAGAAATCTTTTTGGAAAATGTTTTTAAAATCCTCACCATCAGATTTTTCTCCCTAATCCAAACACATAAAAAAGGACAAAGTACAGTGATATGCAACTATTTCTTAGCAGTTTTAAAGTTTAAAAATCCCCCCAAAAGAGAAAACTATAAAATAGGAATTAGGAGAAAGACAAAATGAATAATTATCTTAGGTATAATGTAATATTGCTGGTAGTAGCCATGTTCTGTGGTTTTATTCTGGTTATCACAGAAGAGGCGTTTTTGTTACTATTAGTATTAATTTGTGTGATACTGAAGAATAATAAAGGAGTCCTGAGAGAAACAGGCCCATGTGTGTATAGTAGTTGCTCAGGCTTAGTGACTGAAAAAACAGTCCTCCCTCTCTCAGTTTCATTTTCCTTGCATATAAAATATGGTTGACAGCATCAAGTTCACAGGAATGCTGAGAAGGTTAAAGTATGGAACATATAAACGGGTGAACAAATACCTGGAAACAAGTAAGTGAAAGTCAGGCTATAAAAGCAAGTCTATCTTACCTCTTGGGAATAAGTTTGTGACTTACTGTCACTGTTTTATTCAAATGGATAAAATAATCTTGGCTTCACTTCTCTATTTTTTTTTTTCTTCTTTTTTTTTTATTTATTTATTTATTTATTTTTAATTATTGTTTTAGCCATACATTGTTATGATTCAAAGTCTTTATTGAATTTGTGATAATATCTACATATTATATAATAATATATAACTAAGAAATAATATTTAATAATTAATATAAATAATATAAGCAGGGCTATTAGTTTATATATATATATATATAAGGGGGATACCAATTTTCCAACCAAGGTCAAGCCCACACCCAGTGCACTGGAGGGTGAAACCCCAACCACTGGACGGCCAGGGAAGTCCCATTCCCATTTATCTTTCAAGTAAAAAATTAAATAATGACTCTGAAGGGATTTCATGGTGATAAGAAGACCAACGACTCTAGAATGTTACTAATTGCAGTGCATCATTTTATTTCCCTCAGATTAAAATCTTACTAGTTGCAGTGCATCATTTTATTTCCCTCAGATTAAAATCTAAGAAGACCTCATTTGGGTTTCCATGTGACATGCTACAGAGTGAGGCTTTAACATTCTTTATGAACTCTATATCTTGGTATTAATCGAATTTATGCACCACATTATAAGCTACAGGAGTGCTTTCAAATCACGCTGGTGCAGCAGAGGGTTAACCAGATTTCACTCCCTGCTTACTTCATGGTATAAAGGAAGGTTGTTTCAGAGATCAGATGAGTTTTAACTAGACTAAGTACGGCAGCAAAGCAATGAATGCTGTTGCCTGGGAAATAAAGGAATGGGAGAAGTAATCAATTTCTTCCAATCTTTACTTTACTCACCCACTTGATTTGAAACCACATATTGCTTCTCCCCAGATTAACAGTTAAGGCATCTTCTTCAACTCAACAAGCATTACAATGTACACTCAATTTTGAATATACTGAAATCCCCATCATAAAAAATCTTCTGAGGCTTCTATATTTAAAATAACAGCATTTTCTAGTTAAGCCAGCAAATAGAAACACATAGAAAATAAAGAAATTTCTGGCAAATTAGCTCTCTGGCATAAACTATGGTTAACTGTGTGCATATTTATACATTTACTTTACACATTCTGCTCATTTGTTTCAAGAGTAGACAGTACAGTTTTGGTATTCATTGTAATCTCAATTTGGTTCTACTTCTTTAATGTGCTTTCTTGGCATCTGCTTTTACGGAAATATAGCTGGTCATTAACACAGATTTGCATGCCTTACAACTGTGTTGCCTTTCATGCAAAATATACATTTGTAAAATAATTACAGATGGGAAAGTATGCCCCATGGAATTGTTTCTTCATTACAAAATTATCCTGTTCTGATCATTTTACATCCACTTCATTTAAAGGAAGAACACAGGAAAAATCAAATATTTCAGTTGTGATAGTCATCTTTAGAGTACTTGTTCTTTCAAAGTGAGAAATGATGGATTATATATAAAAGGAACCATTGCAGAGAGATTTACTTAAGAAATTATTTCCAGTTCCCCTCCTTTCACCACTGTCTCCATTCTGTAAGAATAGCCTCTCTCAGCTTCAAAGCAGGCTCCTGCTAAAGCTTTCAGAATCTAAAGTCCATGGTGGACTTGGCAGCTAAAATCCAGAATAGGAGGATTTGTCATAAAGTATTATTTAGTTTATCACAGTATACAACTTTCCTTCCCACCTATCAGTAGGAAAACCCTGAGCTGAATGTCCTTTATGTTACTCCAGATCTACTCTCTACCCTCTCTGCCCTGCTGTGTGCCTGGAAAAACTGACCTGTATAGACTGCATCCACTGGGGTCCCTTGCCTTCTAATTCCATGTTAGATTTAGCCATTGGGAAGCACTAATGGGTGATATCAGGCAAAAAGGAGAAAAAGATTGGAGATGTATTCTTCAACCTTTAACATTGCTGGGCTACACGCTGGCAGTGTCTATACCTTTACTGATGTCCATAGTTCATGTTGGGCGGTCCTCTCCTAGAACTTGTGGCAACTTCTCCTTCTCTTTACCAAGTCAAGCCTAACAATGGGAAAGGCTTCCAACTGGAGCTAGTTCCAAGACATATTATCATTCACATATTGTATAAAGCCCCTTCATTAAGGGCTCCCCTTGTGGCTCAGCCGGTAAAGAATCTGCCTGCAATGTGGGAGAACTAGGTTTGATCCCTTGGTTGGGAAGATCCCCTGGAGAAGGGAAGGACTACCTTCTCCAGTATGCTGGCCTAGAGAATTCCATGTACTATATAATTCATGAGGTTGCAAAGAGTCAGACATGACTGAGTGACTTTCACTCACCCCCTTCATTAAACTATTATATAATTTGTTGAGATTGACGTTTATTTTGTGAACAATCCAGCTTCCTACTTTTGTTTTGTTTCTCTGGAAGTAGAGATAAAACAGGATTGAGATTTCTTGAATTACAGAATTATAAACCATTAGAACTGGAAAAAGTCTCATACACATAATCATGACAAAAATGAGATCCCAAGATATGAAGCCTTATGCCCAATCACATCACTAATTTGTTGAAGAGATGAAATCATAACCAAAGTCTTCCAAATCCTGGTCAAGGATTTTTGTTTTTGTTTCTCTTACCTTAGCAATATCTATATTTGATCATTCAGAATCTGAAAATGAGATTAGTCACAGGGATATGAGTTTTCCTTTGCTGAGTCACTTCAGTTGTGCCTGACTCTTTGCAAGCCTATGGACTGTAGCTCACCAGGCGTCTCCATTCATGGGATCCTCCAGGCAAGAACACTACAGTGGGTTGCCATGCCCTCCTCCAGGGGATCTTCCCAACCCAGGGATCAAACCCATGTCTCCTGCCTCTTCTGCCTGCATTTCAGGCCCATTTTCCTTTACATATTTCTTTATCTTATTTTTGTTTGTTTTTTTAATGCATTTTTAGGGAAGATTCATACAAGTAATGGAAATGAAAGAGATGAATACAAAATAAACAAAAGGAAGACTACAATATTTGAGGAATACATTGTAGGGACATTGATAGTTGAATTTTAAATTTCAGTCATTAGAAATATGCAATTTAGTACCCCTTGATTATCTCTTCGGTTTATGCTGAGAATAAATAGACGTCGAATGCGAGTCAATTTTGTGTCTGAACCATTTAGTGCACAGCTGCCAACCTCACATTAAAAAGGCTCATTATTTCATGAAATGAGCTCAAGAGGAGCTTCAAATCTGTATTTCAGAGATGGGGGTGCTTAAATGATTAGCCTTCTCAAGATAGAAATAAAATTCCTAAAAACTACTACTAACATAAAAAATTTCACTTCTATCATTTGTAACCCATTATTTTATGCCTTGTAGAAGTTTACAATTAGAAGCAATTTCTAAGAAGAACCCTTTAGTATCTTTTATTACTTCTCATATTAAGTTACTTCTAAAAAATAGAATGAAAATATATTTACTTTCTGTCTTCCTAAGGGCAAGACAGTATATGGAACATAAAAATAATTTATTCCTAATTTGGTTGTCCTTTAATTTGCCACCATGACTGTGCATGTATAACTTAGTATTTCAACAAGAAAACCAGAAAAATAATTTATAATACATATATACAAAAAAATTCATGAACAGTCTTGTTTATTTAGTTATACTTTACTTTTAAAAGGTTTACATAACTGAAAAAATATAAAGAATAAATTACACTGATATTATCATTTTAATGGGATAATTCAATGGCTAATATGTTGTTTTGCCTAAATTCGTCAAGCATCTGCCATATATACTCATTGTGAAATCCTAGATATTTGTGTATAACAAAAAAAACTGTGTATCCAAAAAGAAAAACAAGAAACATTCTCTCCTATAATATAAATCAAGGGATGATCTAAAGAAGGGTGTCACTTGATTTTATATTTAAAGAGGATATACAATAAAATAACCAACATCTTTGATAGTAATGAATAATATTATACTATAGCCTCACTAAAGCTCCATAGCTTTGAATCTGGCTTTTGATACAGTTTCAAACACAGCCTACATGCACATATACATCAAAAAAGTTTAAATGGGAAAAGTATACAAATCAGTCAATCCAAAAATAATAAAATAGCTATCAGAGAAAACACATGAAATCTAAAGAAAAGACATTAAGACTTATTAATGATCTGGCACACTTCCTCTGACAACATAAGGAACACTAATGCTGGTCATCAGGAGTTGGCCGAGTGTGATGCACTTACACACGCATTAGCATCCAGGACACTCCTAGGTATCACACACTGGCCCAGAGAAACCATAATGATGGCAGTTGACCCAACTTGTGTTTTCTTAAATCATATATATGATTTGATCACTGTTACTCAGTGTAAAGAGAAAAACAACATGCACATATGAGAAACAGTAGCTAAGATTACATAAGATTAGAGGGCCCATCTTATTTATATCTATATTTCCACTATTTAGGATGGTGCCAAGAAAAGCTAATACTTACAGTCAAGTTGTTACACATTAGGTCGTATTGAAGAAATCAACTAGTGTTCCTTCCCTGCTAGTAACCTATTGTACTGAACCTGAACAAATTGTTTCAACTCTCTGAGTCTGAGTTTCAATATCTGAAAAATCATAAACTATAATAGTACTACCTCCAGCAGGCTTCCCTCCAGAGGATGAAATGAGATATACACATGACCACACTCTTTGGACTTCACATACTATTAAAGATGGAAAGTTTGTGTTACTATTTTAATATTCTTTGGATTAAATAAGAAAGCTAAGTTTGCCATTGACATTCTATTCAACACATGGTTAGATTTATCTAACAGTTGTTAGGCTTTATTTTCCTTAAGAGATTCAATAATATTTTCAATTTCAATGACAAATAACTTGCAAACACTTTTATTTTTTAACACATTCGGCTTTACTACCAAAAGATGGCTCATCATTTTTCCAATATAAATAAGTGATAACTCCACAGTAGTAACACAAATAGCAAAAAGCTGTGAAATCTGGCATTTCAGAGCATGTCTACATAGCCAGTGTTCCCCCATGAAGGAGGTCCTAACAGCATGAGAGATAGCTGAATCATACCAGTGAGAAAATGACTAAACACACTCTTTCATACAACAAGCTCCCAGTGTCTGTCATAGCCAATCTGAGGCAGGAACAAAAAAGAAGCTGTTTATATAGTTGTTTATACAATACAGTCTTGGCAGCTCAGGGGCTCTCCCACATAGTTTAATAACTGAGAAATTTCTAGAAGTGTTATAAGCAAATTTATTCCTGGAAGAATATGAGGTTATTTTTCTCACCTCTAGAAAAAGTTACACTGTCTTATGAAACAAGATCAGTGTTAGTGATCACAGAAATAACTCTGCCAATAGGAAAACAGAAAAGTAGCTATAGATGAAAAGCAAGGGCAGAGGTGACAGAAAATCAATAATTAAATACTGTTAGTGAAAGTGGGAGAAAAGGCACCTTGAGGCAAAAAGGAGACGGTAGTGGTTACTTGAAAAGCATGTGAATATTTTTACATTCACCAAAGATATTAATTGCTAGAATTTAGGGACAAGAAATGACCTAAATTATAGATGATTCATAAACTACATCTAGCATTCTTAATACTCATTAATCTTTATTGTAGATAATAAAATGCTTACTAATTTAAAAATATTTTAGTAGTTTTTACAAACGTTTTAGCTTATGGACATATTAAAAAAAACTGGAAAAATTGAGTAACCTTATTGGCTAGTTTTCAAATAATAAAATTGGGATCTTCTATCAAGATGAGAAATTCTATGTTGTTTCCAAAATGTGTTACTTCTTGAAACATGCTGATAAGATTTGTCTAATGTCTACTAGGCATATAAACTTATTAATTTCTATTGATAGGAATGACTCACCGTTGGCAGAAGACAAGACCACCACCAACACACACTTAGCACAGATGCAACATGAGCAAGACTGACTGATTACCTTGTGACTGACAGTCTCCTAAGTGTTTCTGGGTTGATGATCAGAAATGTCAATTTAGCCTTTGACACTGAATGTCATCCCTTCCTATTCTTGCTTTCAACTTGACATCAGTGGTTTCTTTCAAACCAACAATACCTTGATGTTAACTGTTAGGCTTCTTTCAAGAGGATTACAATAGTTTTCTTCTCAGGTTCCCAATTTTTCAACTGATTTTTCTTAAGAGTTTGGACTCAGAAAAACATAAATTTTCTGAGAATCATTGGGAAGAAATTTCTGCCTGGAAATCCTACTCAAGACAAACTGTCTTTTCTGTGTCAATAAGTGGCACAACAGGCAGGCAGTTTCTTGAGTTTTCATCTAAGTATGAAAGTGTTAGTCACTCAGTGGTGTCAGAATTCAGAAAAATAAATATTCATCACTGTAAAATGACAAGAAATATGTATGTTGGTCTCCGTCTCTGAAAGTGAAAATCGCTCAGTTGTGTCCAACTGTTGGTGACCCCATGGACTGTAGTCCACCAGGCTCCTCCGTCCATGAGAATTCTCCAAGCAAGAATACTGGAGTGGGTAGCCATTCCCTTCTCCAGGGAATCTTCCTAACCCTGAGATCAAACCCAGGCCTCCCACATTGTAAGTAGACTCTTTACTGTCTGAGCCAGCAGGGAAGCCCCCACCTAAATATGAACCCTTGGCTCCTCTATGCCTCCCACGCACCCAGTCTTCTCAATGACACTTCAAATATATCCTGAACTACCATCATCTCTCCAGCCACAAGTTAGCACTGCCACCTCTCCTGGCCTTGCCACAATAGTCTCTTAGGTGGCCTTCCTGCTTCCATTTCTAACCCACTAAATAAAATTTACCACACAGCAGTCAGAGTAAAAACTTTAAGCATACAATTTAGGTCTTGTTACTTTCATGCTTAACACCCTCATCAGTTTCCTATCACATATAAAGTTTAAATTTTGTAACATGCCTTCCAAATTCCTGATAGTCTAACTTTCTAAACCTGTCCCCTCAGTCTGAATTCTAGGCCCACTGACTTTCTTTCTGTTTTTCAAACATTGTAAGTTAATTCTTTGATCTTTCGCTCTATTTGATTTCTTCCTAAACTGTTGTTGTCCTGCATGTACAAGGATGAGCTTAGGAGTCAGTGCAAGTGACTTCCATGACCAGTGACTCTATGGTAGCCTACTGCATACCCTCTATTATACCATATTAAATAAATTTTCTACATGGTATCTATCACCATGTTTCTTTTTTAATTTTCCTCTCTCTTCTTTCCTTTGCTTCCCTCCCTTTTCTTCCTCCCTCTCTTCTTTTACTAAAATGTAAACTGTAATAAAGCAAACGTTGTCCATTTTGTTCACTGCTGCATCCCAAGCACTTAAGAAGAGTATGTGGCACATAGTAGTGCTCAGTAAATAGTTATTAGATGAATGATTCATAAAAAGAATATTTTGGATCATACATTTAAACTGAGCTTTAGTTTCCTGATCTCTAACATGATCATAATACTGCTTTCCTCAGAGTTCTTATAAAATTATATGTGATTAGTTCATGCAAATACTTGTAGAAACCATCATGAAAATGGAAGATACTAAAATATTAAGCCTATGAAAGAATTTTTTAAAAAACCATACATAGCACAGAGCTATATTTAAAATGTAAGTCAAAATCTAGTCATCGTATATATTAATATATACTTACCTGTTAGCTCAGATGGTAAAGAGTCCACCCACAATGCAGGAGACCTGGTTTCAAACCCTGGGTTGAGAAGGTCCCCTGGAGGAGAGCATGGCTACCCACTCCAGTATTCTTACCTAGAGAATTCCATGGACAGAGGAGCCTGGAGGGCTACAGCCCATGGGGTTGCAAAGAGTCCAAGACTGAGCAATGAAGCACAACACATATTAATATATATGTGTGTGTGTGTGTGTGTGTGTGTGTATATATATATATATATATATATATATATATATATATATATAGTTAATCAATATAGGTTTCATGGGGTAAAAGATTGGAAGTTGCTAAAGTTATTTCACCTAATTTAGAGATCTAGGATTCAGTGAACAGAAGGAAATGGAGAGAAAAGCACTTTATGCTGTTGAGTATTTAAATTGAGTACTTCAATCTAAGAATAGATTGAAGATCATGTTAAGATTTTCCACAATATGCATCACTGAGGTGGTATTGTTATCTCAATTTATAAATAAGAAATTCAGACCCAGAAACATTAGGTCTTTATGTCTCCAAACCAGGTGCTTTTTCTATCATGTCACTTTGCCCTCATCAGTGGCTGGGAAGATGACCTGACACAGAAGCTTCCAACAGTTTTTTTGATGTTGTATCTTCAAATGCCAGTTCTACCTGTACCTTTTCCAGGTAAATCCCACCCCCAGCCCCAGCTGAGAGGTTGTCAGTTCCCAAAACTCCATGTCACTTTAGCTCCCTTTCTCATCTGACCCAAGAAGCTTCTGTGGCCTGATTTTAAAAAACATGATTGGATTGCTTTTTCAGGTACTTGAATTGAAAAACAAGAAGCAAGTATCAGTCACCTGGGATTTTTTATTTTTTAATGTGGAACATTTTAAAAATCTTTATTGGATTTTTTTATATTGATTCTGTTTGATATTTTGGTTTTCGGCCACGAGGTATGTGGGATCTTAGCTCCTCAACCAGGGATTGAACCTACACCCCTGCATTGAAAGATTTAACCACTGGACTGCCAGGAAAGTCCCAATCTGTAAATTTTGAAACAGGTTAAGTTCAAAGGTTGAGTCATAAAAAATTTTAAAAAAAAGAAAATTTATGAAGCAGAGTCAGGAAGGAGGTTGGTGCCCTAGCAAGCCAAAACCATCCACAAGTTGTGGCTATTAAAGAGTAGAAATAATATATTATGAGAAAAGAGAGACAGAACAAGGAGCCCACACGCTGAGATTAGGGAGACCATGCAGCTCCTAAGAAAGGCAAGAGAACCTTTGATATCCCACTTAGCATCAGCCCCTGTAAGACTATGTTTCCTATCTTTGGATGCAATTGCTTGTTATACCTTCATAAGAAAATCTTTTTCTCCTTCCTATTGCTGGAGCTAGCTGGAATGGTCTCTCCTTCTTGAAACTAAAAGGATCACAACTAGAACACATTATGTGTATTACCTCCTCCCAATCTCAGCCATATAGCCTGAAAACTTAGCTTTACATGATGAGAGCTACATCCAGCACACAGCAATTATTTCTGAAGAAACTGAAGAATAAGCAATTAATAAAAATAATAGCAAAGGGCTTCCCTGGTGGTCAAGTCAGTAAAGAATCTGCCTGCAATGCAGGAGACTGGGTTCGATCCCTGGGTTGGGAAGATCCCCTGGAGAAGGAAATGGCAACCCACTCTAGTATGCTTGCCTGGAAAATCCCATGGACAGAGGAGCCTGGTGGGTTGCAGTCCACGGGGTTGCAAGAGTTGGGCATGATTTAGTGAGTAAACCACCATTCCAAAAATAACAGCAAAAAGATCCCTAAAATATTATCTGAAAGACTGTGTTTTGTGTTTGTGTGCTCAGTCCTCAGTCAAGCCTTGCTCTTTTGCAACCCCACGGACTGTAGCCCACAAGGCTCCCTTATCCATGGAATTTTCAGGCAAGAACCCTGGAGTGGGTTGCTATTTCCTCCTTGAGGGGATCCTCCAGACCCAAGGATTGAATCCACATATCCTGCATCTTCTGCATTGGCAGGCGAATTCTTTACCACTGCATCACCAGGGCAGCCCTTGTGCTTTACACCATGTCAATTAATGCAAATTTTTATTGCTATTATTAGTGCATCATTGATTTGATCTAATCATTTTTATTCAAAAATAAAAGCTATACAAACTAATGTGCATCTGTAACTTACATTCCTAATAGCTGAACTTAAGTTTGGATAGAAAGTAATTTTATGCACTATAAATGCACTAGTAGAAGACAAAAATGCTCTTTGGTTGACATAACAATTTTCTATCAGACTAATTCAAAAAAGTCTGCTAATTATAAGCCATAATTCCAAAAGAATAAGATTAATATCCTCATGTCTTAATAAACTCTCATTAATTATTGTATAGTCACACTACTGTAACTTCAGACCAAATTGAAAAGTGCTTTTTTCTAGTTAATGTGAATTAGAAACAGGTTTTCTAAGTGTCTATCTTCAGGCATGGATATAGAGATGGTCCTGGGTTTCTGGATGGGGACAAAGGGAATAAAGTATGGAATACAGGTTTAAGTATTTAAATGGAAGAAGACAGAGTTGTGAAACATTAGCTCATCCCCACACAGGGAGACAGTAAAGTCACAACACGTTGTTAACAGACAATCAATAGTCATGAATTTGCCAAGGGCAGATCCTCAGTTCATTTGTTAGGACTTTCTGTAAATAACGAGCCTTATGATAATTAAAGATGCTCCCTTTAGCAACAATTTGGTTGCATTTAACTGATTTTCTATACCCATGAAGAAGGGAAAGTCTACCCACTCCAGTATTCTGGCCTGGAGAATTTCATGGACTGTATAGTCCATGGGGTTGCAAAGAGTCAGACCATACTGAGTGAGTTTCACTTTCTTTTCTGTAGATAGGAAAGGATATTCATTTTCCCAAGTAATAGGCTTCAAAGTTGACTGATTTCAATCAATGTGACAGAAAATGAAAAAAAAATGGATATATGTAATATATTAAGGTAAATATATATATATATGTTTAATAGGGGCTTTCCAGGTGGTGCTAGTGGTATAAAGTACTGTTCTGCCAGTGCAGGAGACATAAAGGTTTGATTTGATCCCTGGTTCTGGAAGATCCCCTGGAGGAGGGCATGGAAATCCACTTGAGTATTCTTACCTAGAGAGTTCCATGGACAGTTCATAGGGTCACAAAGAGTTGGACGTGACTGAAATGAGTTAGCACTCACACACACATTATTTTCTAAAGGAGTAGAAACATAGGCATCTTTACTCAGTAGTAAGATCCCCTGGAACAGGAAATGACATCCACTCCAGTATTCTTGCCTGGAAAAGTTCTATGCACAAAGGAGTCTGGAGGGCTATGGTCCATGGAGTCATAGAGAGTCGGACACAAATGAGCACTCATGCAATTTATGTTCGTGATGTGCATAAAGAATTAAAATTGAAAATCAGAGAAAGCTATGAAGCAAAAGAGTTAAAAAGAAAGAACAAATGGTTGAAAAGTATGGGTGGAGAACAAAACCAAAGAGTTTTAGAGTGAGATGCTAGATGCTGTGTGTCTTACTGCCCATTCCTTTCTTAATCAGCCCACAAAAATCTTTAATAATCTTACAACTCTCTAAATTTTGAAAATGCAATGAATTTAGCAGTGATTCAAGGTGAACAAAGAGAAAAAAAGCAAGGTCTTGAGCACATCTGTATTATTAAAATAACGCAATCATCAGTTAGCTTTAAAATTTTTTACAGTATTTTTCTAATACTAACAAAACCCTAGTTTAATAAAAATCAGATAACTTACAAAGGATAAACTTTTTAAAGTTATTTTATGGAATATACTACATACATACCAGACATACACTTCAATGATTAAAGAAAATTCCCCATTTAACAAAAAACAGGAATACAATTGATAAATTTTCTGAATAAAACTGAGCTTGTAAAATTTGCAGGGCAGGAATAGCAATGCAGACAGAGAGAACAGACTCTGGACACAGTATGAGGAAGGACAGGGTGGGACAAATTTGAAAGAGTAGTACTGAAACACATATTATCGTATGTCAAATAGACAGCTAACAGGAAGTTGCTGTATAGTGCAGGGCTTCCCTGATGGTTCAGACTGTGAAGAATCCGCCTGCAACGCGGGAGAGTTGGGTTCAGTCCCTGGATTGGGATGACTCCCTGGAGAAGGGAACAGCTACCCATTCTAGTATTCTTGCTGGAGAATCCCCATGGACAGAAGAGCCTGGCAGGCTACCCACAGGGTCCCAAAGAGAGGGACATGACTGAGCGACTAAGCACACAGCATACAAAGTATAATGCAGGGAGCTCGACCCGTACTCTGTGACAACCAAGAGGGGTGGGATGGGGGGGGGTGGGAGGGAGGTGCAAGAGGGAGGGGACATATGCATGTATACTTATGGCCGATTCACATTGTTGTATGGCAGAAGCCAACACAATATTGTAAAGCAATTATTATCCTCCAATTAAAAACAAAAAAAATAGGGCAAAACTTTTTTTTAATAAAAATTGACTTTAGCACGGTGTTTCCATAGAGTTTTAACAAAACATCAAAAGATACTTTAGTTGATGAGCACAACTTAGATGGAGAAGAAACATTTGAAAATGTTAATTATGGATGGAAATCTTTGGCTTAGTCAAATGCAAAATCTTCCTTCCATAATAGTTACAAAATATAAAAGTATCTATTGATTCCAAATTTTTGCTTGATTAGTGATTAATACAGTTTTGTATACCTTATCTATAACTGGAACTAAATGAAAACCCTTGGTATGATCTACATAAGAGAAATCTTTGCAACAATATTTTCTCTAGGATGAAATATGTTTACACTTTAAATTTATGAATGCTTATAATCTCAGATAACCCAATGCCATAAAATATTCTGCTTTGTGAAATATTCTCTTAATTCAATTCGGTTAACTATCTGGAAAAATTAAGCTATTCTAAGTTTGGGTTTTGTTTAAAACTGGAGTTATTTTAGTCAGTATGCAAAATCAGTGTATTGGGTTTTAATTGCTGCTTTAACCAATTCCAATCCCAAAGAAAGGCAATGCCAAAGAATATTCAAAGTACCGCACTACTGCACTCATCTAACACGTTAGCAAAGTAATGCTCAAAATTCTCCAAGCCAAGCTTCAACAGAATGTGAACTGGGAACTTCCAGATGTTCAAGTTGGATTTAGAAAAGGCATAGGAACGAGAGATCAAATTGCCAACATCCACTGGCTCATTGAAAAGCAAGAGAGTTCCAGTAAAACATCTATTTCTATTTTTTTGACTATGTCAAAGCCTTTAACTGTGTGGATCACAACAAACTGTGGAAAATTCTGAAAGAGATGTGATCACAACATCAGACCACCGGACTTGCCTCCTGAGACATCTATATGCAGGTCAAGAAGCAACAGTTAGAACTGGACATGGAAAAACAGGCTGGTTCCAAATTGGGAAAGGAGTATGTCAAGGTTGTATATTACCTGATTATTTACCTTATATGCAGATATATCATGCAAAATGCCAGGCTGGATGAAGAACAAGCTGGAATTGAGGTTGTCCAGAGAAATATCAATGACCTCAGATATGCAGATGACGCCACCCTTATGGCAGAAAGTGAAGAAAAACCAAAGAGCCTCCCGATGAAAGTGAAAGAGGAGAGTGAAAAAGTTGGCTTAAAACTCAACATTCAGAAAACCAAGATCATGGCATCCAGTCCCATCACTTCATGGCAAGTAGATGGGGAAACAATGGAAACAGTGAGAGACTTCATATTCTGGGGCCCCAAAATCACTGCAGATGGTGACTGTAGCCATGAAATTAAAAGATGCTTGCTCCTTGGAATAAAAGCTAAGACCAACCTAGACAGCATATTGAAAAACAGAGACATTACTTTGCCACCAAAGGTTCATCCTAGTCAAGGCTATGGTTTTTCCAGTAGTCATGTATGAATGTTAGTTAGACTACAAAGAAAGCTGAGCACCAAAAAATTGATGCTTTTGAACTGTGATTTTGGAGAAGACTCTTGAGAGTCACTTGGATGGCAAGGAGATCAAACCAGTCTCAACTCTCACATCCATACATGACTACTGGAAAAACCATAGCCTTGACTAGATAGACCTTTGTTGGCAAAGTAAAGTCTCTACTTTTCAATATGCTATCTAGGTTGGCCATAACTTTCCTTCCAAGGAGTAAGCATCTTTGAATTTCATCTGCAATCACCATCTGAAGTGCTTGTGGAACTCAAAGAAATAAAGTCAGCCACTGTTTCCCCATCTATTTGCCATGAAGTGATGGTACCAGATGCCATGATCTTAGTTTTCTGAATGTTGAGCTTTAAGCCAACTTTTTCACTCACCTCTTTCACTTTCATCAAGAGGCTCTTGAGTTTTTCTTCACTTTCTGCTAGAAGGGTGGTGTCACCTGCATATCTGAGATTAAAGTAGATCAGTCCTGAATATTCATTCTAAGGACTGATGCCAAAGCTGAAACTCCAACAATTTGGCCACTTCATGCGAAGAACTGACTCCTTGGAAAAGACCCTGATGCTGGGAAAGATTGAAGGCAGGAGGAGAAGGGGACGACATAGGATGAGATGGTTGGATGGAATCACCAACTAGATGGACATGAGTTTGAGTAAGCTTCAGAAGCTGGTGATGGACAGGGAAGCCCCGGGCATGCTTCAGTCCATGGGATCACAAAGAATTGGACACGACTGACTAACTGAACTGAACCAAATGCCATTAAATTAGTGGCTTAAAAAAACTCAAATTTGTTATCACAAAGTATTGGAGGTCAGAAGGTCAAAATGTGTCTGGCTAGGTTAAAATCAAGGTGTCAAAGGGACAGAGATCCTTTGTATGTCATATGGAGAATCTTTTCCTTGTCCTTTCCAGCTTCTATAGACTACATTCCTTGACTGTTGTCATTCCATAATTTTCAAAGCTAGAGGCACAGTGTCTTCAAATCTTTCTCTGACTGATTCTTCTGCCTCCTTCTTACACTTAAAAGTTAACTTGTTTTTATACTGAGCCTACTAAAATAACCCATGATAACCTCATCTCAAGATCAGTTAATTAGCAGCTTCCATCTGCAACCTTAACTCCCTTTTGCCAAGTAGTCTAACATACTTATAGATCCCAGGGATTAAGACATGGATATCTTTGGAGAATCACCTCCAGCCACTAAAATAACTGAAGTTGCTTCCTTTTATGATCTATATTTGTGATTTTCAAGCATTTGTAGGTAATTTTCAGTTTGATACCATAACATAAACTCTATCCCTAGAGGATTAGAGGACAAATTTTATGTCTGAATAGAATCAATAAGTTTTTGTGTTAAAAATTTGTTAGTATCTTTGCACAGTGGGGAGATATTATATGATGCCCCAAATCTTAGATTTTTACGCATTGCCCACTTTATGAAGAAGATTGGCTAGGGCCTTACTATAACATTCCATGGCAAATGAATGCCCAGGAGGGAGATATTTTTCCTACTATCTCTCTTTGGGCTATACAGATTATGCTGTAAATGTCAGAACTGGCTTTCTACAATTCAGTTTGAAAATTTTCCCTTCCATAGCACTGAAATTTAACAACCAGTGAACCAAACGGCAAACTAAAACTTAACAGGCAAAAGTGTTGGTCACTCAGTCATGTCCAACTCTTTGCGATCCCATGGACTATAGCCCACTAGCTCCTCTGTCCATGAAACTCACCAGGCAAGAATACTGGAGCGGGCCCTCCTTTCCAATAGCATTCAAAACAATTTTAGTATTGACTTAATAAAATACCACCATATTGTAGAATGTTTTATAATATTTGTTGTAATACTGCATTTCATATTTGGCATTTTCAATCTGAAACAAGAACAAGTTTAAGATTCAGTCCACATTGAATTTATATAGTTCAATTATGCTTAAAATTAGACATTTCTCTCTAAACTCATATATTTATAAGATCTAGGAAGAATGCAATTTGGAGTGAATTATGGTTACAGAATAACTTTGAAATAAAGGTATTTTAGTCTAACATTTTCAATGTACCATAAATGGCTATTTGGGAAAGATTAAGGTTAAAAATAGTTTTGTAAACACTGATTTACTTAAGATAGGTGTATTAGTTCTCAGGAAAAAGTATCTCCATGTGCTTTTTCTGATATAATCACATCAGTCTTTTATGTAGAGAACAATTATTTTACCTAAATAAAATTTAGGATTTCCATCCAGTAGGTGAAGATGCATAAATTAAAGGATACTGTAATAACAGTAATAGTAGTTAATAATTTCTTACACTTTATAAACCTGAAAATATATGGATCTAGACTCAAGCAGATCTGGATTCACATCCCAAACCTGTCATTAATGACTTGTGTGGCTATATACCTCAGTTTTCTCATCTGTAACTACCAAGAAAAATGTAACCCTTCTAAGATTCATTGAGGATTAACTAAAAGTAATATACGGGTGCTTAGCATAGGAACATGGAGAAGGAAATGGCAACCCACTCCAGTAGCTTTGCTGGAGAATCCCATGGACAGAGGAGCCTGGCCGGTCATAATCCATGGAGTCGCAGAGAGTTGGACACAACTGAAGTGACTATGCAAGCAAGCAAGCATATGTTCAAGTATTTTATTTGACTCAATGAATGATTGCAATTTTTGAAGTCAAAAATTCTTTCTCTATATTCTATGGGTCAATGGAAAGCTGGTGACAAGTGTTAACAAATATGCATAAAGAATATGGTTAAACTTTCATATATGTGTATGATAGAAAAATTAGACCTGAACTAGTCTTTTGGAATAAATTCCCTTCTTATTTAATAACATTTGGAAAAAAACTCTATATCTTTCAAGATGTCTTCTCCTTTCTCTATACCCTTTCTTCCTGGTCTTCAATTACTCAGTTGGTATTAGGCCATAAAACATTGAGAATAAGTTTATTTCAATCTTTATTCTCTGTTGATTCCTTTTGAAATTAATATTAAATTGAATTTTATCATGAGCTTTCAGTATTTTATTTCAATTGAGGCTCAGTGCATTTGGTTTCATTTTTCCCTGTGACTTTAGTTTGTATAATTTCTATAGACCTTTCTACTGTGTTCTCCAGCAAAAACATCAAGCGATTTATTTTTATTCTAAATATATTTCATTTTCATTTCCCATTTCATTCTTTTATAAGTTTTATATTTCCTCCAATATTTTGCATATTTTCCTCATTATATACATCATTAACTACATCAACATATTTTATAGACTTATTTCAGAGTCTTTCTCTGACAGTTTCAACATCTGTGTCATCTTGTTTGTCCTTTCTGTGTCCCGTGGAGCCATGTCTCATTTTGCTCCCCTCTTATTTAAATCTTGCATCACCACCAGAACTACTACAAGCAAATATTTATGGCGTGAAAGTCGCTTAGTCATGTCTGACTCTTTGCGATCCCATGGACTACACAGTCCATGGAATTTTTCAGGCCAGAATACTGGAATGGATAGCCATTCCCTTCTCCAGGAGATCTTCCCAACCCAGAAATCGAACCGGGGTCTCCTGCAATGCAGGCAGATTCTTTACCAATAGAGCTATCAGCTTTAAGGCTTGGTAGTCATCAAAAGATGAATGGATAAATGCATGCTTACATAACACAATGGTATATTATTCAGTAAAGAAATGCACTATCTCAAGCTATGAAAATATAGGGATGAATCTTAATACTGTTATGTGAAAGAAATCAGTTTGTAAAGGCTTAATGTATGATTCCAATTACATGAAATTTGAGAAAAAGCAAAATTCAAGTAATGATTTTAAAAAATTCAGTGAGTCATATGAACTTTTAATGGGGAAGAGGGATAAGATTTACTAAGTGAAACACAGGAGATAGTGCAGGGTGGTAAAACTGTTCTTAAGAGAGTGCAATGATGCATGCATGACACAATGCATGTGTAAAATGCATAGACTTTACTGCAGGAAGAGTGTCGTTCTCTTCTCTATGGGGTCTTTCTGACCCGGGGATTGAACCCAGGTCTTCTCTATTTCGGGAAGGTTCTTTTCTATCTGAGTCACCAGGGAAGCCCAATTTATTAATATATGCACATTTAATGCATCATTTAGGAGGTCAAAGGAATCCTAGGAAAGAATGCAGAATGTAATAAAACCATCTAGCTGCATTATGAAAATATGAAAAAAATTAATGAAGAGGATGGATAAAATGAACTAACCTAATTAAATTTGGAAATGGAATATATAAGTACTATATGTTGCTCAAGAAAGTTGTTTCCCACAGGAGTGTGAATGAGTAACTGATACTGCTATATAGATGTACTGGAATTGAACAGCTAAATAAATGGGCAGTAGATGCTGGGAGCCAGTTTTCTCACTGTTGGAGAAGGAAGTTATAGATAAATAGGGAAGAAGAGTTAACAATGATCCATCCCTGGTGGCTCAGATGATAAAGAGTCTGCCTGCAATGTGGGAGACCCAGGTTCGATCCCTGGGTCAGGAAGATGCCTTGGAGAAAGAAATGGCAACCCACTCCAGTATTCTTGCCTGGAAAATCCCATGGACAAGGGAGCCTGGTGGGCTACAACCCATAGGGTTGCAAAGAGTCACACATGACTGAGAGACTATCACATACATATATATGTTAATGAATCAGAGCAGGAGACATGAACTCATGTTTGACCTGGTATAAAAGTGGTTACATACAGAATTAACTGAAGGAAATATACAGGAAACTAGACACATGAGCTTTAAGGAATAGGAATAAAAAGAACCTTTAAGGAAGGAAAAAAATAAGAAAATACAAGATTGAATTGTGTAATTGCAAGATTAGTAATGCTTATCTCTTTGGATTATTACATAGGGATAATGATGATGCTTGAAGAAATGTACTGATGTCTTTACATTCACTGTGAATTGGAACTATAAAGAAAAACACTGATTTTTGTAGCCAGTGTATTAGGAATTTAATCATTATGTTTCTTACTTGGAGAACTCATCTAACTCAGCTTTTTGTCTCCTTAAGGCAACCTTCTACTGTCCTTCTCTACTACAAACATCTGTTTTATTTTGGAAATGTGTACAATAGCATATGTTCATTTTATTTTTCCAACTCATAACTTAGTGTCTCTTAATATAAATTATTAATTAAATTTATGTACACAAAGTCCCAGTTACACTGTAATGCTATATTGCTGCCTTGCAAGTGTGAAGGTGGCTACTCAGCTCTTCTGCCACCATGGATTATCTCTTCTATGGTGACAGACTTGCACTGCTCCACTCCAGGCTTTCACATCTGCTTCTCATGAGTCATTATATCCAGGATTAAAGGCTTAGTCTGTGTCCTAGTCAGTTCAGCTTGCTAAAACCAATATACCACAGACTGAGAATATTAAACAGCAAGCATTTATTTCTCACAGTCCTGAAGGCCGAGAAGGCTGAGAAGCAGATCCAGTGTTTGGTAAGAGCCCACCTCCTGGGTTGCAGATCGTTCTTGCTGAGTCCTCACATGGTGAAAAACAGAGAGACGGAGGCTAGTGCTCTTCTGTCTCTTCTTATAAGTGAGTGAGTGAAAGTCACTCAGTCGTCTCTGACTCTTTGCGACCCCATGACCTATACAGACCATGGAATTCTCTCAGCCAGAACACTGGAATGGGTAGCCTTTCCCTTCTCCAGGGGAGTCTTCCCAACCCAGGGATCAAACCCAGATATCCCGCATTGCAGGTGAATTCTTTACTGGTTGAGACAAAGGGCTAATCCCATCTTTGAGGTATATATCCCCATGACCTAATTACTTCCCAAAGGCCCCACTTCAAGTACCATCACACTGGGGATTAGGCTTCAACATATGAATTTTAGAGGGACACATTGAATCCATAACACTCCTTCCCCACCAAAATTCACATTTTTCTTACATACAAAATATACTCATTCTCTCCCAATAGCCCCCAAAGTCTTAATGTGTTCCAGTATCAATTCTAAAGGTCAAAGTCTCATCTAAATATCTAAATCAGATATGGGTAAAACTATGATTCATTACAAGGCAAAAATCTCCAGCCGTGAACCTATGAAACCAAATCCTCATTCCAAAAGGGAGAAATAGGAAGGAAGAGGTAACTGGTCTCAAGCAAGGATCAAACCTGGCAAAGCAAATTCCCTTAGATCTTGAGGCTCAAAAATAATCTTTGACTCAATGCTCCCCCTTTCGGACCTTGTTGGGTAGTAACATCACCCACATGGCTCAGGAAGTTACTACACAAGTCTTGATGCTCTTCAGTGACACTGCTGGTATCAAGAGAGGGCTTGTGCCCCCAGGGTTGCCCCAACCCCATGGCTTCTGTCTGAAGCCTTGGCAATAGCCTGGAGGATCTCTGAATCACCTTTGGGGCCTTCTTCCATTTTCTTGAAGGACAGCACACATTCACAGCCTTCATTCTATTCTGTTTCTTGTTTCCTTTAGTCATATATTCAGCTAAGTTGCTTCAGTCATGTCCAACGCTTTGTAACCCTATGAACTATAGCCTGCCAAGCTCCCCTGTCCATAGGATTCTCCAGCTGACATGATTTCTGATGGTATAACCCCATCTCTATTCCTGGTGCCTGTTGAGATGCTTTTTAAGTTTGTGATTAAGTCTCTATAGCTTGTTCCTTTTCTTTCTGACACCTTACCAGAGTTGCTTTTAAAATTTCCTTACTGACTCTTTCTAGGCTGCATCTCAAAACTCTTCCAGCTTCTATTCATTAGCCGGTTTCAAAGCCACTCTGACATTTTTTTTAGGTATTTGTTACATCAACATCCCACTTCTAGGTACCAATTTCTGTCTTAGTCATTATAGGCTGCTATAAAACAAATATACCATAGACTAAATGGCTTAATATTTATTTCTCACAGTTCAGGAGGCTGGGAAGTCCAAGTCCAAGGTGTCAGCAGATCCAGTGTCTAGTGAGAGCCCACTTCAGTGGTTGTCTTATTATATCCTCTTATGGTAAAGACCAGAGAGAAAGAAAGCAAGCACTCTTGAATCTGTTCTCATAAGGAAACTAACCCCATTACGAGGGACCCACCCTCATAATTTAATTATATTCCAAAGCCCTCACCTCCAACACCATTAACACCAGAGATTAGGTTTTAACATGTGGATTCTGTGGGATCACAAGCATCCAATTCATGGCAGTTAGGGTACAAAAACTTTAGGTTAAGTCTGTGTCAATAGCAGCTGAACTAAATCACTACATCTGGGACTGAAGCAATAAAATATAATACTGCAGTAAATTTTACTACACATGCTTATTTTAAGATTATTTGATTCATTCTCCTATACCTTCTTTATAGTCAGCCTTATCTTATCGGTGGTAAAAATCTAGCTGTCAAGATTTTATCAGATTGCACCTTTAAGTCTAACTGTTCATACAATCAGTTATTATGATGATGATCTTCAAGGTTAACAAAAATCAAAGGTCAAGGGGAAATATATGATAGATGTGATTTATATGATATTTCTTTGGGATTCTTAGCCATTTTGTAAAGGATATGGATAATGTCAATCAAAAATAGCTCTCTATAAAATTGCTCACAAGTCCCATATCAACACTTTCTGAGAATATTTTTGATCTCCAACTGAAAAATTTTAGATTGCTGTACTCCCCCACCCCACCCCTTCTATCCTCCTCACAGGAAAGTCTTCTCTTAGAATGAGTAAAGGTCCTAAGGCAAGAGTAATGGACAAAGCCAAAACAGGGAAGTTCTTTTTTAGTTTTAGCAAGACGTATGTTCTAATACACTCATGATCTCCCCTGCCTTTTTTTTTTTTTTCACATATAGGAATAGGAATGAGTAGAAATGAATTTCAGCCAGAAACACAATTAAATATGCCACATTTTACTTCTTCCTCTGCCACTGGATCCATCCAACAAGACTATGGGATTTTACATGGGTAAAGCAGTCACTCATTATGTGTCGCCAATAGTGTCCATCGAGTAAGCCCTATAGAGGTGAACGTGTTAAAGCATTTTTAGTGGAGGGGTGAGAATGTACATCTGACTGGAAAACACTGAAGAAAGAGTGGCATTAGAGAGACAGAACTACAGCCAAATTTTTCAGGTAGTTTGTTGTCAGATGGGGCAACTCCAGTATGGGACTGATAGAGGTTAGTTAGGTTGTTCTAACAAAAGCTGAATGAATGAGTGAAAGTTGCTCAGTTGTGTTAGACTCTTTGCGACCCCATGGACTATACAGCCCATGGAATTCTCCAGACCAGAATACTGGAGTGGGTAGCCTTTCCCTTCTCCAGGGGATCTTCCCAACGCAGGCAGATACCAGCTGAGCCACAAGGGAAGCCCCTAACAGAAGCTACTTGAGCATATATGTGGTCTCATATACTAAAGCTGAAGTACATGCTGGTCATGTTTTTAAAAAATGTTTAATTATAGCTGACTACCAATTAACTAAAAAATTAACTAAAATTACTAAAAGTAACTAAATTAACTAAAAATACTTGAAATTATTCTGGGTATGTAATGTCACATGTAAATTGTTCTCATTTAAGGGGCAGGGATGAAGTTTTCTTCCTCTCTATACTTCATTTCTGGTCCCCAGTATGGTGATCATCACAAAGTATAGTGTCAAAACCATCATTTGCTCTTCTTCTTCGCTACAGGTCTAAGAGGAGCCTGAGCTAAGAGGACTGCTATTAACAGATATCAGAAGAACCTGAAGCAATTGCAAAACACAGGAAGAGATATAAGCTTGATAACTAAGAAATGGAAAGAAGTGACTCGATGGGCATGGAGCTAACCTTCCAGGTAGACTCTCGGAGGAATACCACAACGAAAAGGGAGGGAAGACCTCAACAGAGGGGAGCATCTTTTGCTTGTATCCTATTCTGTGGTAACAGAGGGCTGAAGGCTAAGTCAGCAACATTAGTATTAATATTTTAAGAAAGAATGTTTCAGTCAAAGGAATGCGTAATTCCCAGAATATTTTCATTCTTTCACCTAATAGAAGCCTGATTCTAATCTAATCTTCACTGTTAGTGTTGTTATGATAAAGCATTTCATGACACTTAGAAGACAGTCTTGGCTCTCCTCAAGGATATAATTAAGTCAGGACTAACAAACAATGAAGAGATTTTTCTTTCATTTGCTGTTTTAGTTATAAATATGAAAGGCCAACCTCAGCTGTTCAGAAATACCCAAGGGCTGAAGGGAATTGACAGAGCGATGGTGGCAGCTGAGTTGGACTTAGTCTGGGAAGACTCTGTGTTGCTGATTCCCTGAGTGATTTGTTCTCTCCTTGCAACAACCTTGAGTTTCTTGCCTTCTGTTTGAAATTTAGTTTTAGTGTCTCTATTCCCCCGGTTCTTAAAATACACATTTTTAGATGCTGAACAACAAAAGTACCTACAGTTGGCAGAAAAAATTTGGGACAATTTCCAAACAATGGTTTTAAAAAACAATTTATCCAAATTTGTTTGATTTTTCAATTATATTGTCTTATTTTCCTGATTCACTGGAGTTAGTCCAATTTACTGATTACCCTTTCCCACACACTATTTCTCTTAAAATTGGAGTAAGGCCTATTTGAATGCCAGTGATAGAGAGTAGAAAGTACATTCTAAACAGGAGAAATAAAGTAGGGAAGATTGAGTAGCACTAAATCTAGAGTTTAGGTGTTGGCATGGCAACGCCAATGGCTGGCTCTGAGTATGCTGTGAGAGAAACCCTGAGGCATCAGAGAGAGTGGAGAATAAAAACTGCTAAGAGAGAAAAGACGAATGGAGAATACAATATACAGGTTTATAGTAAGGTAGTAAGGCATTTTGCCAAGTCTGATTCTAACGACTAGGATATGCCATCTATTAGCATATTAATTCAACAAAAACATGGACTCTTCCATGTGCTAGACACAATGCTAAACATTTAGAATACAAATTGATTTCAAAGTAACTTTTTCTTTCAAAGTAGGAACAATTTAGACAAGAAATATAATATTCCTAACTAATGTCAAATTATAAATTTGCTATCACTGCTGTTTTTGTCTTAGAAGCATCTTTCTCCTAAGATGCTTTTTGTGTATTGTCCACTAATTGTTTCCCTACTGGTAATAGTTTTACTGCTTTCTTAGCATATCCATTCATTTATTCACAGATTTAATTTCTATTCATTCACAGAAATGAATTAGAGACTTCAAAGTAAAAAAAAAAAATTGTCTCTACATTACTTTATGTAATCCCATCAGTAGCTTACAATAAGCTAGAGAAGACAAAGATTTAAAAAGTGATCAAAGAAATAAGTAGATAAACACCACCTAGTGATCAAGGATATTGCAAGTCTCTTTTCTGTTCTTTTCAAAACTATCTCTCTTTACCCTTGAGACAGTGGCAGCAGGAGTGTGTGTTTTGAGGAGTGGGGTTATTTTGTGTGTGTGTGTGTGTGTGTGTGTAAGAGAGACAGATGGAACTTGGGGATTCAAGGGCTTTAAGCTTGAGGACTATAGTATCTACAAGAGGGAGACACCTCACTTCAAGAACTCTTGGTGGAAACTGGTAGGTTTTCAGTGTTAACCCAGTATTTCCTTAGTGTCCTCAAATTGCCTTAGACATTTTTTACAATCCCCAAAAGATATCTGACAAAACTTCATCTCCAAGTCAAATTTACTTTAAGTCATTCGCTTCTATATTCACTCTTTCATCCGATCAATATGCACTGAGTGCCTGCTCTACACAATTATACAATCTATGTTAAGTAGAAAGAAGAAAGTAATCAATTCAGGTCGAGGCCTCTCATTCTGGAACTTACATTCTTCTTGTAGGTGGAGGGATGAAACAGACATATAATGACTAACAATACTACTAAATATTTACATAAATTATGACAGATGACACAAAGGAAAATATGGAGGCCAGTACAGATTATAAGGGAGGAAGCTGCACTAATCTGGAAAGAAGAATAACAGAAGTATTTCCTGAGATAGTGGCATTCAATATCATAATGTACCTAGATGAAGAGACAGAAAACAGAGAGATAATGACCCAAGCTTTGTGGTAGAAAAGGATCAAGTGATGTGAATAGAAACCTTACACTATAAAATCAGACAGAAAAGAAATAGCACTTCTATATTTCCCTTTAAATGACTCCAATCCAGCAAGATGACAAGGAATTCAACCTGTGTCATAACTCTGGCTTCCTGTCAAACTTCTCATAGCTGTCTGATATCCCCAATCTTCACCTGAACAGACTAGTCACAAAAGCCACTCCAGCTATTAGATCACTATAGCCACAAAAGAGATGTGGGCAGAGTGCTTTTATGATAAATCTAAGCCCAGCTGCTCTTCTATTTCTGTGCATCCTTGGGCATGGGAAACAGATTGTAGAAAGGACCCCTGGTCCCTTGGTTACAGTATTCCTAGATGTATCTCTTGGGTCCCTAAGAGAAAACCAACCAAGAAAACACTTCTAGTAGTACAGCTAACAGCCATCAACTTCTTCAAAGAAGTTTAGGCTATTGAAAAAAAAAAAAAGTTAAGTGGCTTGTAACTTTTGTTTTCAGTATTCTCAAGTCAAGGGAACACAAAATCTTGAGTATTTGGTGAATTCAATGCAAACATTAAGAAGGAAAAGTCGAGATTTAGCATCTTAATATACAATGAAGGGGCACATAGCATGTTTAAAAAGTTAAAAATATGCCACAGTGGCCATACATCCAAGATTTGGGAGACTATTACTATTTAGAGAGCAATAAAATCATACATGAATGCCACCTAAAATAGCATCTACTGTCATATGGAATATATGTTAATAATAATAATTCAGTTCAGTTCAGCCACTTAGTCGTGTACGACTCTTTGCGACTCCATGGACTGTAGCATGACAGCCCTCTCTGTCCATCACCAACTACTGGAGTTTACTCAAATTCATGTCCATTGAGTCAGTGATGCCATCCAACCATCTCATCCTCTATCATCCCCTTCTCCTCCTGCTGTCAATCTTTCCCAGCTCAGGGTCTTTTCAAATGAGTCAGTTCTTTGCACCTTATGGCCAAGTAATAAGAGTAGCATCTATCAATATGTTAATATTAATCATAATATAAATGATGAAATTTAACAAGAATATGCATATTATATATAATGCACAAACATATACATATTTTTAACTCTTCACTGTCTGAAGTTACAGTAATAGGTATATAGATTATTATACTAGTTAATAATGAGTGAGTCAAACTTCTTCAGTCATGTCTGACTTTTTGTGACTCCATGGACTGTAGCCCACCAGGCTTCTCTGTCCATGGGATTCTCCAGGCAAGAATACTGGAGTAGGCTGCCATTTCCTTCTCCAGGGTATCTTCCTGACCCAGGGATCGAACCCAGGTCTGCTGCATTGTATGAAGAATCTTTATTGTCTGAGCCACCAGGGAAGTCAACAATTAATAACAGAGGTATACATTAACATTAAAGTTACCATGAATCAGAAAAAATATTAGAGGGCCACCTACCTTTTAGAACATGATAACCACAAGAAAGCATACAGTGTTAAATCTACCTTTGCAGGAGATGTCCCACACTCTTCACTGAAAGAGTATATTTTAAGTCTCTCATCAGCTCCCATCATGGAGCAAAGAAAGGAGAAATGATCTAATCAGTCACATGGTCATTTTTTCTGGATATCATAGTATTTTGTAGGCAATTGAGAATTATAAGACTTTGTCTTTTTTCTTCTTGTTGCTAAGGCTTACAAAAGTTATTTATTTTCATCACAACAAAGGGACATGGAAGGGAAGTGGCATAGAAAACATGGTTATCAGATTCAGAATTTGACTAAAAGACCTAGCTGGAATGATAGGACTTGCTCTAAAATATTTTCATCCCACACAGGTATACACCAGGGCTTATCTGATGGAGAAAGAGGAGGATGCTCTGAGAAAGGAAAGGGAGAGATTGCAGGGTGCTAACAACAGAGAAGTAGTTAATTTAAATTTGAAGCCACATGACTTGGCTCTGATGCATCTGAATCAGAGACTGAGTCACTGAACAAAAGAATGACTATGAGTTGTTTGGATATGAGGAGAATGATGCGAACATTAGTGAGAGGGAGAGTCAGCCAGAGAGACAGAATCACAAAACATGGAAGCTTAGTCACCTAGGGAACGTCTGCTTGCCTACTCCTAAAGGTTGGCAGAGTGACAAACCGATGTCCATTCAATCAATTACAATAACAGTTACAAAACAGATATTCATTTCCTGCTTACCATTAACCAGAAATGGAACAGAGTCTTTTTTTTTAATTGTAACAAATTCAAGAAAGACTTTTTTCTTTATATTATTGTGTTGGTTTTGCCATACATTGACATGAATCCACCATGGGTATACATGTGTTCCCCTTCCAGAACCCTCCTCCCACCTCCCTCCCAATTCCATCCCTCTGGGTTATCCCGGTGCACCAGCCCTGAGCACCCTGTATCATGCATCAAACCTGGGTTGGCGATTCATTTCACATATGGTAATTTACATGCTTCAATGCCATGGAACAAAGCCTTGAGGTCAGGAAGTGGACAAAGAACAGATTAACTGTAACATTTTGACTACACTCAAGAAATTAATGTGTTAATTAGTTTTGCTCATAATATGTTGCATTTCTACTAGAATATTTTTGGATGCTATCTTTTGGATGCTATCTTTTCAACCATGTATTAATGTTTTATTAAATATTAATAATATTCATTAGACATTATTTAGTAACTATTATTAATGATGAGTTCATGAACAGTTCTACTCACCAATATTTCCTTTAACAGAAAGTTTAATGTAATAATATAATATAATGATATTTAAGCACCCAAATTAGGAAGGATTACTTTACATTATAATCATAGAGGGTATATTTTTTGAAAGTTATGGTGACAAAGCTATGCTAACATGAAGCATGTCTTTAAGTGAAATGATATTCTATTGTGTCTGATATGAATTAGTGCCCCTTTTGAAACAGTGTCTTTGCACTAGCTTGAAAGAGGAAGCAGTGAGGAAAAATAACTAGGCATGAAGAAAATATGAAAGAGAAACATGCTCCTTTCAAAGCACTGCCTCTTAAGCTGTCCCCTAGTATGGTACAAAAGAATGATCCTGTGACTCCAAAGACATAGGACCTCTCAATTCAATTCTCAGTTCTTCTCAATTCTTAGCCGTCTTCCCTTGAGATATTATTGTCTCATAACGAAGACTCTCATACATCTCTAATGTATTCTGGCACATGTTTTTGAAAAGAAGTACTTCAGAAAAGTATAATCACCTTCCCACGTCATCTTACAGAGGCTAAGAAAGAATGAGACAAAGCTGGAAAAGCGCTTGACCACTCTGATTGCTCTCGAGGTTCAAGACTGGACGTCCACAACACTGAAAAGATCCATGAGGGAGTAGCAGCTACAGAAGCCACAACAGCCCAGAAAATATCCCTATACATACATCCCTGTTGTAAGATACAAAGACTGATTCTCGAGTCAGGCAATCCTGAAAATAAAAACAAAATAAGCAACGACTACCCAGTAACAGAGTTCTCTAAACGTCCCATACCATATTAGCCTCTTCCCCTCAATTTTTTTCTGCTATTATTTTTCACTTTATGCAAAAAGATAAAATTGTTGAATATCTCAAAATGAACATTTTGATGACAAGTTGAACTCAACATTTAAAAAGCTAATTAAGCAAAATGATTGCATCATACAAGCTTTGGATATTTCTTGATTATTCAGAAATGATCAATGACCAGGGATTGACATTTTGCTGGAGTTGCGAGACCATTATTTAGATGAAATATACCACACAGATTTTGTATTTAGTAAAGGAGATGTGATTTGGCCTATGATTAAACAGACCCCAGTTATGAGTAAGTGTTTGTTGCTCAGTGATGTCTGACTCTTTGCGACTCAATGGACAGTAGCCTGCCAGGCTTCTCTGTCCATGGAATTCTCCAGGCAAGAATATTGGAGTGGGCAGCCATTCCTTCTCCAATTATGAGTAAAGGCCATTCCAAAACTGACATTTACACATCAACAATTTGGCACACACAATACATTTTATTATAGGAAAAAAACACTATATAAAAGGGTTGCCTTCTAAGTGGCACCACAAAACTAAATCAACACCGTGAAATTGACTATATGTAATCAACTTGCTGCTGTTAGGCCTCCTTTAATATTAGTATAAGTATATATTCCTTTGTTACCATTACCACAGCTACAACTACTGTGGAAACTTGCTGTAATAAAATAATCAATCTCTAAAAGATGATATGCTGTATTTTGTGAGATTTGTGAGTTGAAAAAAGTAACACAGTCAATTACTTAAGCATGAATTCTCAGGGTCCAGGTTTAATGATATATTGCTCTGTTTAAATATTAAAGGGGTAATTCTAGATTTCATGGCTGATTAAGACTGAGACAGTAGCACTGATCATAGCAATACTCTGGGTAATGAATACCACTATTATAGACCATTTATGGTATAGAAATTGGATGGAGAGAATAATGGGAAGTCAAGACATCTATCTGGAGAAGGAAATGGCAACCCACTCCAGTACTCTTGCCTGGAAAATCCCGCGGACGGAGGAGCCTGGTAGGCTACAGTCCATGGGGTCGTGAAGAGTCTGACCTGACTGAGTGACTTCACTTTCACTTTTCACTTTCATGCACCGGAGAAGGAAATGGCAACCCACTCCTTTATTCTTGTCTGGAGAATCCCAGGAACAGAGGAGCCTGGTGGGCTGCTGTCTATGAGGTCGCACAGGGTCAGACACGGCTGAAGCAACTTAGCAGCAGTAGCAGCAGCAAGATATCTACCATCTGCCTTCTCTCTTATTTAAGTTGGGGTTGCTATTACTTCTCTACAAAGCTTTATCCTCTCACAAAATCCTCTCTTAACACTTTCCATCACCCTCTGAAAAGCAGATCACTCTTCATATTTTTGTGAGGACATGAACAGACCCACTTGTAATATTTTTTCTGCCTTTTAATTAAAATTGTAAGTATAAATTTTCTTAAGTGATTATACTACACTACATATTTCATTTCTTGGGGACAAAAATAATACACTTCTCCTCTATGGTAGATCATGTTGGTGATGAATCACTGCCTAAAACAAAAGTGATAACATGTAAAGGGAAAACTTAAATAGCATCCTTAGGGTTCATGTAGGAATAGGAGGTAACCAAGAAACTGCCTTAAAATGGAAAAGAAAATACTCTGGAAAAATAGAGAAAGAGTGTACAACTTCTGATGGTCCTCACTTTTCAAAACTTCCATGGCTGCTCACTGTGTTTGTTTCTACTCTCCTCAATTTCTTATTCCAGGTCTCAATGCCATTACACACAACTGAGGGCTGTGACTACTTTCCCTTATATAGAGGGAGGGAGAGAAAAATACTCCTAAGCAAGTGGTAGTTGTGCTTTCAACACATATGCCTGGAGAAGACGTGGGAAACCTTTCCATA
Source organism: Antilocapra americana (assembly GCA_007570785.1). Taxonomy (NCBI): domain Eukaryota; kingdom Metazoa; phylum Chordata; class Mammalia; order Artiodactyla; family Antilocapridae; genus Antilocapra; species Antilocapra americana. The sequence continues at coordinate 2,767,017 of ML660771.1, forward strand.
CTTCAAAAAAGTGTCTAGAATCAGGTTCCTCCCAATTCCAAAAAATTTTCATGAGCTACAGGAGAAATCTGAGATATGAAACATAGTCATTAGGGAGTCAAAGAAAGAGAACCAAGCCAGGGAAAGGTGAGATAACCAGAAACAAGAGCCTATCTGATGGAGGTGAGGGGAGCAAAGTTATATGCATTTAACTTATGCATCCTACTTTTTAATTTGCCCTTTCTCTTGCCTCCACTGTCCACTCTTGTCTCTGTGGATACCAGGGTGCCCTTTCTCTAGACTGGATCTCGAGCACATAAGACCAGAAGGACTAAGTAGAAAGCCCTGGCAATAGCCAGCCAAGTAAAAAAAAAAAAAAGAGGTGGGGAACGAGAAGAGTCCCAAGTTCTAAGCAGCACCACTGGGAATCCTGGGATATTCTAGGTAAGCACTGGTTTGTAAAAATTGCCCACTATATGAGCTATTATAGTTTTTAAAAAGTTAAGATCCTACAATAGTTCATTTTGCGCTAAGGAATTTTCAGAGTAATATTAATCCTCTGCCTCCATGAAAAACAAATGTATACTGTCATATGTATACTATAAATTATTTTTCTCACATGAAAAATCCTCACATGTATATTATAAATGTTTTTTTCTAAATATGAACTGCTCTACACTAATTAAAATAAGGATATAATTAATATTTTTCTCTTCAAAAGTGATATTGCTATTATTTATTTTTTCCCTTTCTTAACTAGTGAACTTATTTCTGAGAATGTGTGAAGAAGGTGGAGAATAATATAAGATCTTAATAATACCTTTGAGGAAATGAAAGAACTCAGCAATGTTAACTTATTAATTCTCAATATCTATGAGTAATAGTATGAAAGAAGTATTAGCCATGATTGATGGAGGAGGAAACTAAAGCAAACTCTCATTAATCAGCTTTCCTAAGGTTAACAACCACAGCTACATTTATAACTATGGAGATTCAAGGACCAGACAATTTCCTCAGTTTGACTCCAAGCTCAAGCTGTGCTTCCAGTCTATCATATTTGAAGAAAAAGAAGAATTTTTAGGTACTGACACTGAAATTTACTTCTTTAATTCTGTTCCTGAGCGAATTTGGCTGAATTATCCAGCTAATTATCAAACTTAATTGTTATCCAAACTTTAGCATATTATGGCTAGTTAAAAAGATGTAGAAATAATTTTGTGTATAAAAATTAAAGTGATTAATATCACAGGGATTGTATGTATGGGAGATATCTGCAGTTGATAGCTAAACAAGGCAAAGGGGAAAAGGAAAGATATACCAATTTGAATGCAAAGTTCTAAAAAATAGCAAGGAGAGATAAGAAAGCCTTCCTCAGTGATCAATGAAAAGAAATAGAGGAAAATAATAGAACGGGAAAGACTAGAGATCTCTTCATGAAAATTAGAGATACCAAGGGAACATTATCATGCAAAGATGGGCTCAATAAAGGATATAAATGGTATGCACCTAACAGAAGCAGAAGATATTAAGAAGATGTGGCAAGAATACACAGAAGAACTGTACAAAAAAGATTTTCACAACCAAGAAAACCACCAGGGTGTGATCACTCACCTAGAGCCAGACATCCTGGAATGTGAAGTCAAGTGGGCCTTAGGAAGCATCACTATGAACAAAGCTACTGGAGGTGATGGAATTCCAGTTGAGCTATTTCACATCCTAAAAGATGATGCTGTGAAAGTGCTGCCCTCAGTATGCCAGCAAATTTGGAAAACTCAGCAGTGGCCACAGGACTGGAAAAGGTCAGCTTTCATTCCAATCCCAAAGAAAGGCAATGTCAAAGAATATTCAAACTACCACACAATTGCACTCATCTCACATGCTAGCAAAGTAATTATCAAAATTCTCCAAGTCAGGCATCAACAGTACATGAACTGTGAATTTCCAGATGTTCAAGCTGGATTTAGAAAAGGCAGAGGAACCAGAGATCAAATTGCCAACATCTGTTGGATCATCGACAAAGCAAGAAAGTTCCATAAAAACATCTATTGTGCTTTATTGACTAGGACAAGGCTTTTGACTCTGTGGATCACAACATATTGTAGAAAATTCTCCAAGAGATTGTACCAGACTACCTGACCTACTTCTTGAGAAATCTGTATGCAGGTCAAGAATAAACAGAACTGTACATGAAACAAGAGACTGGTTCCAAATTGGGAAAGGAGTTTGTCAAGGCTATATATTGTCACCCTGCTTATTTAACTTATATGCAGAGTACATCATGCAAAATGCCAGGCTGGATGAAACACACACTGGAATTAAGAGTGCTGGGAGAAATATCAATAACCTCAGATATGCAGATGACACCACCCTTATGGCAGAAAGCGAAGAACTAAAGAGCCTCTTGATGAAAAAAGTGAAAGAGTAAAGTGAAAAAGTTGGCTTAAAACTCAACATTCAGAAAACTAAGATCATGGCATCTGGTCCCATAACTTCATGACAAACAGATGGGGAAACAATGTGAACAGTGAGAGACTTTATTTTTGGGGGCTCCAAAATCACTGCAGATGGTGACTATTAGCCATGAAATTAAAAGATCCTTGCTCCTTGGAAGAAAAGCTATGACCAACCTAGACAGCATATTAAAAAGCAGAGATATTACTTTGTCACAAAAGTCCATCTAGTCAAAGCTAAGGTTTTTCCAGTAGTCATGTATGGATGTGAGAGTTGAACTATTAAGAAAGCTGAGCACCGAAGAATTGATGTTTTTGAACTGTGGTGTTGAAGAAGACTCTTGAGAGTCGCTTGGATTGCAAAGAGATCTGACCAGTCTATTCTAAAGGAAATCAGTCCTAAACATTCATTGGAAGGACTGATGCTGAAGCTGAAACTCCAATATTCTGGACACCTGACGTGAAGAACTGACTCATTGGAAAACACCCTGATGCTGGGAAACATCAAAGGCGGGAGGAGAAGGGGTCGACAGAGATGAGATGATTGGATGGCATCACCATATGGATGGGCCTGAGTTTGAGTAAGCTCTGGGAGTTGGTGATGGACAGGGAAGCGTGGTGGGCTGCATTCCATGGGGTCAAAAAGATTCGTATATGACTGACTGAACTGAACTGATTAGAGAAATTATACATGCACAAATAACTTGTACAGGTTGCAGTGCCATAAAAAAACCTTTATTCAATAAAGTCATTAATTTTACAACTCTTCATTCATTTCTTCTCTTGACAATTTACATACCACCATTAGAATATGATGACTCCCTAAAGAGAAACGATGGAGGAATAAAATAAGGAAATTTTTGAAAAATACTAACACATTCTAATGAGTTTGAGTTTAGATATTAAGAGATACTTGAAGTCAGAGAAGTATTAACAGTATAAAATTTGTTCTATGACTTTTATAACTGGTCTCAACAGAAAAACCAATGGAGTAACTATATTAGAACCCACTAACACAGAAGTTTATAGGGAAATAACAATCATGTATTTTATGTCATTGAGGAAAATAATTAGTAATCATAAGTAATGAATTCAATGATAAAATGCCTCAAAAGGAGTTGAACTCTTGGTAATTGCAGGGAAGTCCTATAATGGATTATTTTTCTACAGATATTAATCATCAATCATGTTCATACAGACATATATAATTTTATATTTAAACTACAAATATAAAAATATATATTTATAATATTTTAGACAGCAATAAGGCAGTCAGAGATTGGCAGGAGGTATTCCATCCTGGTGGCTCAGTGGTAAAGAATCTATCTACCAGTGCAGGAGACGCAGATTTGATCCCTGGATTGGGAAGAGCCCCTGGAGAAGCAAATGGCCACCCACTCCAGTATTCTTGCCTGGATAATCCATGGACAGAGGAGCCTGGTGGGCTAGAGTCCATGGAGTGGCAGTCAGAGAGAACTTAGAGACTAAGCAACAACAACATTACACACATGAAAGAATGGCAATGTTTACATGTCTTTTTCCTGAGGATCTTTACTAAGATGATCCTCAACGATCTTTGCTTCCTGGTATCCATGCCTTTGTGTAATCTCCTCCCCTTGAAGGTGGGCTTGATCCAGTCACAACTGTCTTCTAACACACTAAATATGGTGAAAGTAACAGTGTCAGTTCTGAGACTAGATTTCAAAAGTCTGCCTTCCATACTGCTCACCCTTGTTTGTGGTCCTCACGATGGAAGAAGAAATGCCAAGCTGTGAGGAACCTAAAGGCAAAGCCATTGTCAAGGCACTGATCTCTGGTGAAATACAGTGAGAACTTAAGGTGGCTAGCTCCCAGATGAAGGAGTCTGGGAACAGATTTCACCCCAGGTGAGCCTTGAGATGACTCCATCCCTGCTGCTACACTTGATTGTGGCTTTGCGAGAGACCCTGAACCAGAAGATCCAATTAACTTTCATCTGAATTTCTGTTAAAATATATGTTTTTAATAAGAAGTGCTTATTAAATTTTAGAGAGCAATCAAAATAGGCAGAAGCTGGTAGATATTTGATCCCTGAAAGAAAGGAACACTTGAAATCAGGTTGAGATAGGGTTTTCCAGCAGTCACAGTGGTAAAGAATTGTCCTGCCAATGCAGGAGACACAGGAGACTTGGGTTTGATACCCGGATCAAGAAGATCCCCTGGAGGAAGAAATGGAAACTCACTCCAGTATTCTTGCCTGAACACTACATGGACAGATGAGCCTGGCGGGGTAGTTCATGAAGTCGCAAAGAATCAGATGCAACTTACCAACTGAATGACGACAATATACAAAATGAACAATTCTTAATAACATACAGGAAAATTAAGTTAAAAGGGATCAAAATCTAATGTTAATACTAAATTATGTTAACACCATATTTCCAGAAGAAAACATATTTTTCAGTTATTATAGGTAAAAATGTATTAGCTACATAGGCACTAAACCTAAATAAAAAAATATTACCTTGACTTTAACAAAATTTAACATCTCTAGTCTTCCAAAGGCACTATTACAAAACGAAAAGATAAGCCAGAGAGTAGAATAAAATATTTACAATATACATATCTGTTAAGTAATTTTTACCTAAAACACATAAATATTTTTATAACCCAATAATAAGAGACAATCCAATTAAAAATGCAAAAAGTTTTGAAAAGACATTTCATCAAAATTACATAGGTGGCCAAGAGGAACTAAAGAAACAAAATAAATATTCTTATAAATCACTAGGCACCAGAATAATGCACAGGAGGAGATACTGCCAGAATAGCTAAATTTTTAAAATATGGACATTAATAAAAAGATGAAAAGTATAGGTAAGACACTGCACACATTTTGATGGAAATGCAAAATGGTATCATCACTTTAGAAGCAACTTGTCAGTTTTCTATAAAGTTAGACATGCGCTATGCTATGCTGTGCTAAGTTGCTTCAGTTGTGTCAACCTCTGTGAGACTCTATGGACTGTACCACACCAGGCCACTCTGTCCATGGGATTCTGCAGGCACAAATATTGGAATGGGTTGCCATGTCCCCCTCCAGGGGATCTTCCCAACCCAGGGATTGAACCTGCATCTCTAAAGTCTCCTGCATGGGCAGGCAGGCTGTTTACCACTAGCGCCACCTGGGAAGCCCCAAATTAAACATACATTGTCATAAAACATAGCAATCACTCTCTCAGGTATTTACCCCAGGAAAATGAAAACACATTTCCACACAAAGACCTGGATGTGGAATTTTAGAGCAACTTTAAAATAACCCATAACAAGAAAAGAAAGTCTAAAAGATAGTTTAAACATAAAATCGTGGAAAATAATGTATTGCCACTAACTTTGGGTAGATATTATATACTGCATAAGAACAAGAGGAAACTTTTCTGGTTGATGGAAATGCTCTTGGTTTTGATTCTTATGGTGGTCACATTCAGAGATTATTTGTTGTAATTAAAATCATTTGTTATGATTTACTGTATTTTCAAATGAGTAAACTTTACTACACGTAAATTATCCTTCAATAAGCCCATTTTTAAAAGTGGGAACCCTTTAACTCAAATGAACATTTTATTGCAGTAACTTAAAGTGTTTAACTTACAAAAGAGATTTGAGGATTAACTTGCCTTTAAATAATTGATTGATAACTTACAGAAATTGAATAGTTCCATTACTTAGATCTAGATGAAACAAAATAAGACTGGTAAACAATTGTTGCAAAAGGACAGATTTTATTTCTAGCTAAGGAAAGAGTCCCACCAAAAGGACACCTGCATATTCTATGAGCTAGTGAGTGCTCTATCACTCCACTAAGGAGAGGCTGGAAGTTCACAGATCTAAGATGATGCAGAGGGCTTATTACACTGTTTGGTTTTAAAGTTTGTTAAAGGTATATTCTAATTCTAAGGTCACTGGGTTTTATGCTATAAATCTAATAGACAGGAATAGAAAACATAATAGATGGTATTTTCATTTTTGTGACAGACAATAATAACATCATCATCATAGTTTTATCTCCATTTTACATTTTGTAGGATCTATAAGTTTTAACTATATCAAATAAGTTAAATTATTATTTATAGCATGTAAAGAATGAATAAAGTAGATGAATAAATTATTGACTTAGCATTAGTAATTTAGTATCACTTTAAATTAAAATTTATACTATATATAAGTATTATTACTTTGATATATTGTTATATAGCACTGCTTTAATAATTTACATCACTTTGAATTAGAATTTATATATTAGTTCTATAAGATATGTTAATGTACTACTCCATTTCCATCTTTAATAATGTAAATGAATCTGTATTTTTACATATTGAGTCATTTGTAGCTGTTCTTTAGATTATTGACTATACTCTGTATAAGTATTATTTGCTTATCTGAAATGTGGTCCTTATAGTTTCCTTCCCTTCTAATAGATTAAAGTACTTAAACACTAAATATAATTATGGAAAATAGTGTGGAGATTCCTTGAAAAACTGGAAATAGAACTGCCATATGACCCAGCAATCCCACTGCTGGGCATACACACTGAGGAAACCAGAACTGAAAGAGACACGTGTACCCCAATGTTCATCGCTGCATCGTTTACAATAGCCAGGACATGGAAGCAATCTAGATGTCCATCAACAGACGAATGGATAAGAAAGCTGTGGTACATATACACAATGGAATATTACTCAGACATTAAAAAGAATTCATTTGAATCAGTTCTACTCAGGTAGATGAAACTGGAGCCTATTATACAGAGTGAAATAAGCCAGAAGGAAAAACAAAAATACAGTATACTAACGCATATATATGGAATTTAGAAAGATGGTAATGAGAACCCTGTATGCCAGACAGCAAAAGAAACGCAGATGTATAGAACAGTCTTTTGGACTCCATGGGAGAGGCCAAGGGTGGGATGATATGGGAGAACGGCATTGAAACATGTTAATCATCATATGTGAAATCAATCGCCAGCCCAGGTTTGATGCATGATATAGGGTGCTCAGGGCTGGTGCACCGGGATGACCCAGAGAGAGGGAATTGGGAGGGAGGTGGGAGGGGGGTTCTGGAAGGGGAACATATGTATACCCATGGCAGATTCATGTCAACGTATGGCAAAACCAACACGATAATGTAAAGAAAATTTAAAAAAATAAATAAAAGTTTTAGTTATGTTTATCATCTTGCCTCTTAAATTTTGATAATGGAATCATATCATTCCAGACACTGTATTTTGCCCAAATTAGAATAAAAAACTTAAGAGATTTTTTTTTCATATTTAGGATACAAAAAGTACACACTCCTGTTTCTTTAGAAAATACAAGTTTTTAGTGAATGTCTGCTACATGGCACTCACAAAAGGAATAGAAATACAAAATTAGAAAGTTTGTCTAATAAAAAGTTTTCTATAAAAAACTCACAATATCTAAAAGAAAACAGAATTTGATAAATAAGGATATTTCTATGAAGAAACAGAAATTTTTAAAAAACTAAATAATTAAGAAAATATATTAAGAAGTCAAATAAGAAATAGACTATTTTAATTTCTATCAACAAATTAAAAACTTTTTATGTTTTAGTTTTAACTATTTTATTTTTTAAATTATGAGAATAATCCCCTAATAAGATGTCATCTACTTGTGAAAAGTTTGTTTGGATACTTCAAATAACAGTATTTCAGAAACAACGATTCAAAAGTTCGGGTTATCAGCAAAGAATGAAAAGACAAATTTGAGCCATGAAAAGGAGAGGCAGGAAAACAAAGTTCATAAGACAGAAAATCAAAAAACAGCACACCTTGAAAATTCAGAAAGTTAAATTGGCAATTGGTCACATCTGAAAAAAGAAATGAACTAATGAAGAGCCATGATTGAAGAAGCAGAAAGGGCTGCTTCTTCTGAAGATAAATAGGCTCAGGGGGAGGTAAGAGGAAACGGTAAAAGTGCATAGAATGAGTGATAATGGCTGTACAGGTAGCATGTTTATCACAGTAGCTCATGGCACTGGAGATAAAACCCAAAGTGTATTAAATCATTTAATTGCTTGCTATGAATTATGGAAGAAGACCCATTATTGTAGTATATTGTTATATAAAACTAGTTCAAGAAAAGATATCCAAACCATCTGCAATGTTCCTCGAGGATCTCTTTATCAATTTAGAATTCTCTCATGTGAACTACATCAAGTATTAAGTGACTCGCAGAGGAGTAACAAATCTTGTGTTCTCCAGTATGGTGCAATAAAATTTAGCAACTCACAGACATATGAATTAATCACCCAATCGGTTGAATGCAAAAAAAAAAAAAGAGTCAAACTTTCGAGATGTTATCAAAATTTAGATGGCAAATATTTTTTTCCAATAAAGGAATGGCCTCAATAAAAGAATCAAATATAATTGCAGAATCTTAGAAAAGTAAGTTTTCAAAACCAACATTTTTTTTCTTTTAAAATGTAAAATAAGACAGTAATCAGAATGCCTTTTAGTTTATGAAATAATTATTCATACATGAGTATGTTGAACAATAATAAATGGCAACTAAAATTATGCAAAGGAAATGGAAACTAGTTAGTTACATATTGATTATGTATTAGTCTCATTAGAAATGATGGTTTAGTGGAAATTATACCATATCTTAAATTTAGGGTTTTGAATTTGGATTTTGGGCTTTAAAATAAAAAATATAAACTCATGTGCTTTATGCATTCAAGACTAAGAAAATCAAATTAAAATTTGATAAATATACCCATTATTAATATACTAGAAATTAATTAGTATGACTTTTTAAATGGGAAATGGTTTTGTGTTGATACAAACAGAAGGATTAATTACTACAGTTAAAAACAGACATTGGATCATTTGCCACTTTATTTTATAAATTAATCAGTAAATCAACAAATGCTGATTAATCAGTAATGAGTTTTTAGTAGTGAGCTGGACAATGCAAGAGATACAAAGGAAGAAAACTACACAATTCATACAATCAAAATGTCAATTGTTGGGTGACCACCATGACTTATTTATGATTTTAAAATTTTATAACACAGAATTCAAAATGTATTGTAAGTGAATTCTTCTAAACAAAGCAATGTTACTGGTTTATATCTATGAAAGTACAAGTTTTCCTTAATAGATTGAAAACTTATATTATCGGTGTAGGCGAAACATTTGCACTAAAAGGTGCCTGTTCTGCCTCTTGAGAATTTGTAAGAAAAAAATCAACTAATTTGCTAGACTGAGTTTTTCAATGAATTGGTTAGTTTTTGCATAGGATCATTAACATTTATAAAACCAGGTCTCCCGCATTGCAGGCAGATGCTTTACCATGTAGGCCACCAGGGAAGCCATGAGTAAGTAAATAAGTAAATAAATACAATTAAATAATACTAATTCTATGCAAACTCTTCCAGATAACTGAAGAGGAAAGATTCTCTAGTTCATTGCAAGATACTAGAATTACTCTTGATATGATAAGACAGCTCTAATTTCTTCATGAACACAAATGCAAAAATTCTAAACAAATTATTAGCAAATCAAATCCAAAAGCATATAATATTTCATGACCCTATAGTGTTTATCCCAGGAAGACAAGTTTGATATTCTACTTGAAAACTTATCAGTCTAAGTCACCTTTTAACAAATTAAAAAAGAAAACCATATAATATTCTTAATGAACACAGAAAAACATCCATTCCTCATTATAAGACCAAAAAAAGTCAACAAAAGCCATAATAATAAATCTTTCCATAAACAAAAAACAAGGATACCTCCTGAATCTGGTAAACAACAATTAAAAAAAAAAAAACTATTCTAACCTCATACTTAATTATGAGAATTGAATGGTTTCTCCCAAGATCAAGGGCAAGACAAGGAACTCTCCCATCACCATCTCAATGTTGCATGGGAGTTATAGCCCAGTACAAAAGACAAGACAAAGAAAAGACCAAGACTGACAATAAGTAAAACTGTCTTTATTCCCAGAGAACCTGATCACCTGTGCAGAACATCTGTTGAAATCTACCAAAAAGCTGCCAGAGTTAATGTGAATTTATCGACTGCAGTATATGAGATTCATATAAAAATTAATTATATTCTTGCAGACACAGATAAAAGAACCCCCAGGAAAAGCCTGCTTCTCTAGCCAAAGACCTGGGGAAAGAGACAGCTCGAAGGAGACGTTCTGACAATTATACACTGCACTCCAGCCAAAAATCAAAGGAAAAACAGCTCTTTCTTTGATCACAGAGTCAGGCATAAATTTCAGCTTCCACCACCAGCCAGCAACTACCTTGGGGTTCCCAGGTGAAATTTTAAACTGGCCCCTTACACAGGGAGCTAAGAGACCAAGAATAAGGTAGATTACTCCAACTGGTAGGTGGCAGGTTTAATAAGAAAGGGAACTTACCGGGCTTGTCTCTGGTGGTTAAAAAACCAAACAGATCTCCACACCTGCTCGCCTGGGTCTTGAGTTTATATGGAGGCTTTAATAGGATTAAGCTATATGTACAGTCTAGGTTTCAATAACACATGACTGTCTCAATGCAGGGGCAGTGCAGAAGCACACGTGAGAGGAGCAACCCCATGCCCGAGGTCAGGGGCTGCGGCGGCGGAGAGGAAGCCAAGAAGCGGCGGCTGCGCAGGCGCAGGAGGGCCGAGAGGAGAGGCGCTATTCCATGTTTGAGGTCAGCAGGGGCGGCGGGAGGAAATACCCCTCCTCCAAGGTAAGGAGCAGCGGCTGCGCTTTGCTGGAGATGCCATGAAGCGATACCCCACGTCCAAGGTAAGAAAAACCCAAGTAAGACAGTAGGCGTTGCCAGAGGGCATCAGAGGGCAGACACACTGAAACCATAATCACAGACAACTGGCCAATCTGATCACAAGGAGCACAGCCTTGTCTAACTCCGTGAAACTAAGCCATGCCGCGTGGGGCCTCCCAAGAGGGCCGGGTCATGGTGGAGAGGTCTGACAGAATGTGGTCCACTGGAGAAGGGAATGGCAAGCCACTTCAGTGTTCCTGCCTTGAGAACTCCACGAACAGTATGAAAAGGCAAAAAGATAGGACACTGAAAGATGAACTCTCCAAGTCGGTAGGTGCCCAATATGCTACTGGAGGTCAGTGGAGAAATAAGGCCAGAAAGAATGAAGGGATGGAGCCAAAGCAAAACCAAGACCCAGTTGTGGATGTGACTGGTGATAGAAGCAAGGTCCAATGCTGTAAAGAGCAGTATTGCATAGGAACCTGTAACATTAGGTCCATGAATTAAGGCAAATTGGAAGTGGTCAAACAGAAGATGGCAAGAGTGAACGTCGACATTCTAGGAATCAGCGAACTGAAATGGACTTGAATGGGTGAATTTAACTCAGATGACCATTATATCTACTACTGTGGGCAGGAATCCCTTAGAAGAAATGGAGTAGCCACCATGGTCAACAAAAGGGTCCGAAATGCAGTACTTGGATGCAGTCTCAAAAATGACAGAATGATCTCTGTTCGTTTCCAAGGCAAACTATTCAATAGCACGATAATCCAAGCCTATGCCCCAGCCAGTAACGCTGAAGAAGATGAAGTTGAATGGTTCTATGAAGACCTACAAGACCTTTTAGAACTAACACCCCAATAAGATGTCCTTTCATTATAAGGGACTAGAATGCAAAAGTAAGAAGTTAGGAAACACCTGGAGTAACAGGCAAATTTGGCCTTGGAGTGCAGAATGAGGCAGGGCAAAGGCTAATACAGTTTTGCCAAGAAAATGCACTAGTCATAGCAAACATTCTCTTCCAACAACATAAGACAAGACTCTACACACGGACATCACCAGATGGCCAACATGGAAATCAGATTGATTATATTCTTTGCAGCCAAAGACGGAGAAGCTCTATACAGTCAGTAAAAACAAGATCAGGAGCTGACTGTGGCTCCGTTCATGAACTCCTTATTGCCAAATTCAAACTTCAATTGAAGAAACTAGGGAAAACCACTAGACCATTCACGTATGACCTAAATCACAGGAGGCTGTTGTCAATAACAGCCTCAAGAAAAAGAAGTGCCAAAAGGCAAAATTGTTGTATGAGGAGGCCTTACAAATAGGTGAGAAAAGAAAAGACGCAAAAGGCAAAGGAGAATAAGAAACACATACCCATCTGAATGCAGAGTCCAAAGAATAGCAAAGAGAGATAGGAAACCTTCCTCAGTGATCAATGCAAAGAAAGAGGAAAATAATAGAACGGGAAAGACTAGAGATATCTTCAAGAAAATTAGAGATACCAAGGGTACATTTCATGCAAAGAGGGGCACAATGAAGATAGAAATGGTATGGACCTTAAAGAAGCATGGGCTTCCCTGGTAGCTCAGACGGTAAAGCATCTGCCTGCAATGTGGGAGACCTGAGTTCAATCCCTGGGGTGGGAAGATCACCTGGAGAAGGAAATGGCAAGCCACTCCAGTACTCTTGCCTGGAAAATTCCATGGATTGAGGAGTCTGGTAGGCTACAATCCATGGGGTTACAAAGATTCGGACACGACTGAGTGACTTCACAAAAGAAGCAAAAGACGGTAAGAACAGGTGGCAAGAATACACAGAAGATCTATGCAAAAAAGACCCAAATAACCACGGTGTTGTGATCACTCACCTAGAACCAGACATCCTGAAATGTGATGTCAAGTGGGCTTTAGGAAGCATCACTACAAACAAAGCTAGTGGATGATGGAATTCCAGTTGAGCTATTTCAAATCCTAAAAGATGATGCTGTGAACATGCCTCACTCAATATGTCAGCAAATTTGGAGAAATCAGCAGGAACCATAGGACTGGAAAAGATGAGTTTTCATTCCAATTCCAAAGAAAGGCAATATCAAAGAATGTTCAAACTACAACAATTTTACTCATCTAATACGCTAACAAAGCAACTCTCAAAATTCCCCAAGCGAGATTTCAATAGTACGTGAACCATGAACTTCCAGACATTCAAGCTGGATTCAGAAAATGCAGAGAAATCAGAAATCAAAGTGCCAACATCTGTTGGATCATTGAAAAAGCAAGAGAGTTCCAGAAAAAGATATACTTCTGCTGTACTGACTACACCAAATCCTTTGACTCTGTGGATCACAACAAATTGTCAAAAATTCTTAAGAGATGGGAGTACCAGACCACCTGACCTGCCTCCTGAGAAATCTGTATGCAGGTAAAGAAGCAACAGTTAGAACTGGACATAGAACAACAGACTGGTTCCAAATCAGGAAAGGAGTATGTCAAGGCTGTATATTATCACCCTGCTTATTTAACTTATATGCAGAGTACATCATCGGAAATGCCAGGCTGGATGAAGTACAATCTGGTATCAAGAATGCTGGGAGAAATACCAATAACCTCAGATATGCAGATGATACCACACTTAGGGCAGAAAGCAAAGAACTAAAGAGCCTTTTGATGAAAGTGAAAGAGGGGAGAAAAGCTGGCTTAAAACTCAACAATTCAGAAAACTAAGATCATAACATCGAGTCCCATCATTTCATGGCAAATAAATGGGGAAACAATGGAAACAGTGAGAGACTTTATTTTGGGGGGCTCCAAAATCACTGCAGATGGTGAGTGCAGCCATGAAATTAAAAGATGCTTTCTCCTTGGAAAGAAAGTTATGACCAACCTAGACAGCATATTAAAAAGCAGAGATATTACTTTGCCAACAAAGGTCCATCTAGTCAAAGCTAAGGTTTTTCCAGTAGTCATATATGGTGTGAGAGTTGGACTATAAAGAAAGCTGAGCTCCAAAGAATGGATTCTTTTGAACTGGTGTTGGAGAAGACTCTTGAGATTCCCTTGGGCTGCAAGGAGATCCAGCCATTCCATCCTAAAGGAAATCAGGCCTGAATATTCATTGGAAGGACTGATGCTGAAGCTGAAACTCCAATACACTGCCCCCTGATGTGAAGATATGACTCATTTGAAAAGACCCTGATGCTGGGAAAGTTTGAAGGCAGCAGGCGAAGAGGACGAAAGAGGATGAGATGGTTGGATGGCATCACCAGCTAGATGGACATGAGTTCGAGTAAGCTCCTCGAGTTGATGATGGACAGGGAAGCCAGGAGTGCTGCAGTCCAAGGGGTCATAAAGAGTCAGACATGACTGAGCAACTGAACTGAACTTACTGAAAAGTACTAATCTGTACACATTAGCAATATTGACTGAAAACCTGAATTAAAGAATAACTATAGAGACACTAGCCATTGCCTCATATAGTGCATATTCATAAACACAAACCTTTCAAAAAATATGAATTTATAGTTCCATCTGAATTTGATGAATATAAACAAATACATAATAAACAAACTAATTCATAAAAAAAAAAAACAGGTGTTCAGCCAGGACAGAGGACCCTGTTAGGCTGCAGTCCATGGGGTCGAAAAGAGTCGGACACGACTGAGGGACTTTACTTTCACTTTCACTTTCATGCATTGCAGAAGGAAATGGCAACCCACTCCAGTGTTCTTGCCTGGAGAATCCCAGGGATAGGGGAGCCTGGTGGGCTGCCGTCTGTGGGGTCACACAGAGTCGAACACGACTGAAGCAACTTAGCAGCAGCAGCAGCAACCAGGACATCTATGCAATAAATAATAAAATGCAACTTTTCTAGGAATTTAGTTATCATATTGTTACATATAGACTCTGGACACAAACTCATATGATAATGAGAAAATACTCTAGTTAGAGTTATATTTTATATAAACAGCCTGTAATTTGGAGAGGTTGTGCCAGCCACCTAACTTAAAATTAGGAGTAAAAAACAGAACTGAGGAAAATGAGTAAAGTTGATACTCAGACTTGATGTCAGTTCTTAATTTAAACACTTATTTTTATAATAGTTTTACCATTATGTTCGAAAAGGAAAAATAAAAGGTAGAGATCAGAGAGTTAAGTAACATGTGATTTCAGAAGACTAAACAAAAATTCCCATTTCATTACGGAAGCATTCAACTTACCACATCCTGATGAATAGTCTAGTCCCTAGGAAGCATGTCATGTGTGGGATCAATCATTTAGAAGGAATCTGGCAGGTTTATATAGAAAAGTAATTGAGTAAAGAAGCTCAATTAAAAGATGAAACAATTTAATTTAATATATATCATAAGCATATTAATCAAGAAAGCTTTTATACATTTTACTTCAAATAAGAAGGTCTTCCAGGTTTGCTAGCTGGAGGCAAAAAATAGAAGCAGAAAGGGTTGTGCTGCCTTATGACAAATTTCATTAGTATGCTCAGAATTATTCTGTCAGCCTTTTTAGGTAGACATTTAATTAGATTTGTCTTAAAAAACCTTAAGTGACAGGAAGACAGCTGCATACTTACCTTGAAAATGACAAGCTACGTTTTCCCTGTAAGCTGAACTGCTGCAGCTGTCTGATAATTTTCGCTCTTTTAAGGAAGTGGTTTGTAAGAACTAGACAAGTGATCAGGTTTGGGGCCATACTGACTTTTACAAGATTTTGGAAAGGCTGGGCAAAAGAACAAAGGGAAATTTATATCAGGGATAAAAATTGGTCATGCACTTGTGATTTCTGCTGGTCTGCTTTGGCTTATTCATTATGACATTAATATGTCTTTTTTGGAGAAAGAAAAAATATTGAGGCAAATTTTGAAATGCAAATATTACAAACAAAGGAATAGATTCAGCCCTGCCTATGTGGTAATTTAAAATTGGTGCACTATATTTATGACTTTTCATTCATTTCCAGTAATGTTTTTTTTTCTCATTCAAATGTATGAATTACTCTATGAATTACTCTATGAATATTCCAGTAGAGGCACTGGAATATTCATTTATTCTTCGTTACTTTTGCACAGTCTGTTATTTTAGAGGAAATACACTGAGGCTAATGGGAAATATATTGCTAGAGAGATACAGAGCGACAGTGAATGAAGAAATATTTCCAAAAATTACAATGCCTAAAGTTTTACTCAAAACATTTAAGTCACATGCCTGATAGTTGTATAAATCATGGGCTCTGGTAGACTCAGGGAGGGACGTAGGGAACTGGTGGTACTGGCTACCTAAGAAGTATGTCACGTGTGGGATCAGTGATTTAGAAAAAGCCTGTAGTAGGCTGAAATAGAACAAGCTTTAATTTTCTGGGACCACATAGCACAGGTGGAGGTCAAATTGAAGAATAAGAGAGATCAAACACAAGAGGAGAAAAATACATGTTGATGTAAAGATTAAAAACAAAAGAAGAAGATTGTTTAAGATCTTTAGAGCCAAGAGAAAAGAACAGGGGCAAGGAGGTGCCCCAAACAGCCTATCAATTTACTAAAGAGTAGCTTGTTTGCGAGAGCTCCATCAGTTCAAGCCAGGGCGATTTCTTTGTTGTGGGACTGTCTCTAGTCAGTGTATTTCAAGGACTAGCAACAAACATCCCTGGGAATGTTTTACAATTTCGTTTTAAACACATCCTTATCTATAATCAATTATGCCTCTTACACTCTTGTCTCTGAATTCAAGGAAGCTTAAATAGCAGACAAGGGAGGCTGACTCGGTGATCTTGATAGGTTATGAGGAAGAGACTTGGGCAAGTTCAAAAAAGTAGCACCATGAGATGAACCTGAAGCCGAGTTGGGCATTCAATGAATTTAATTGCTCCTTCCCCCAAACTCACCCCATCATCTCATTTTTCTTACTCACTGGGCTTAACATTTGACCCTAGAGTCAACCAAAAGCAGACTGGTCAGCAATACATGAGGAAAATGAGATTTTCACCTTTATGAAGCTGTTCTATCTGCAGTTCCATAAACTCCACTGTGAATACTCTGGGTATTACTGATAGGCAGCTCAGCTTTCACCCCTAAACCTCAAGGCTCTGAAAGGCATTCCATGCAAAAAATTCACACCCTGGTCTAAGTCATATATCAAATATTTCCAGCCATATGTTCTGAGATGGTTCTTGGTTGTTACACAATAAATCCAAATGCCAATAGAAAATTACTCCAAATAGTTAAATGTCAGCATTATTAAAATATGCTAAATTTGAACCAATATTTATTCCCACACTTGATTGTATTCCAGTTGAAATTCAAGGGCATATATTAGATAACTTGATCCTTTATATCTTAAAGAAATAAAAAGCTAAAATACTTAGGTGTAAGGAAATTAAAATCCTCAAAAATCATATTGCTTATTTTTTTGTTATTACATTGTTTTAGCCAGATGAATCTCATTTTGATGCCTGAATAGTGTTGGGATTCCTTCACCAACTGTGATCTAGGCTGTAATCCAGGGGGACTGGTCTAGCCAACTATAGAAACTGAATTATTTCCATAAAAATCCTCTTAATCGAAGGGCGTGGACATATCTTAACTAAAATCCTTAAACTTTCCACCTGGATTTCAGTGCTCAAACTACTACTTATGATTATAAGTTTCAAATAAAATACATGCTGGGATTTTAAGGGCTCATCTCAAATTCAGGCTTTAGACAAATAGAGGTCACACATGTGGATTATAACTAATCAAAGTTATGCATGAAGATGCAACTTTATATAAATTCTAAAGGATTTTTTACAATATTTCCTTTATATTTAATTTAAAAAACACTGAACTAAGGAACTCAGCTTAGGAACATGGAAAACAGAATTAAAGCCTGCAAAGTCTAAGTACCTATGAAAACTAGAGGGCTCAGTTGTACAGACAACGCTTTCGATTTTTCTACCCGTGTTACCAGCTTAGTCAAAGAAGTGGCGAACTCTCTCCTGGCTGACATGGGAGCCATAGCAGCAGCGATAACATAACCATAAAGTAGCTGTAACACAGCATACCATAACCTCATATAACATAACCGTGATGTTGCTCGAATGTAGCCCCACTGCAGCAGCAGGCAGGGCTTATCATGGTAGAGCTCATATAGGTATACTGCACAAAGTAGCCTGTGACCGAGCAAGTACCTCCTGACAAGAATGTGCAGTGCTATAAGTGATCTCCGCATTACACAACCATGCAAAGACACTGCTTACAGAACATGGGGCGAGAGGGCATGAGAGCTTGGGGTAGGAAAGCCTGACTGGCACCATCTTTTTTATTTCCCCACAATGACGTATTTAAATATCTGATGGAACTCTATCTACAAATAAAAATCACTTGAATTTTCAGTTACACTATTTAATAAATCTTTCTTTTACTTAAATATGTCTTGCTAAGTTTCAGTCTTATGTAATAATAATTCAGAACTGATGGGACATCTGTACCAAAAGAATAACAAATAAGATATAATCAGACACTGTGTTCAAAGATGTTTATCACAATAAATCTGGAAAATATACAAACTGCTGAATTAAATTTTCATAAACTAGTACAAAGGAAAATTATGTTTGATGTAGAACAATCTTGAAATTAATTTCAAAAAAGATAGGTACAAAACTAAATGTATATAGTGTAATTAATTTAATGTAAATTAAAATAATTGTATATCAACATGTAAATATATGCATATGTTCCTGTTGTTGAGTCACCCAGTTGTGGCTGACTCTTCCCAACCCCATGGCTGTAGCACATCTGGCCTCCCTGTCCTTCACCATCTCCTGAAGTCTGCCTAAGTTCACGTCCATTTTGCATCAGCCAATTCATCCTCTGATGCCCTCTTCTTCTGTCCTCAATCTTTCCCAGTATAGGGACTTTCACAATGAGTTGGGTGTTTGCATCAGGTGACCAAAATATTGGAGCTTCAGCTTTAGCATTGGTCGTTCCAAAGTATTTAGGGTTTTTTTTCTTTAAGATTGACTGGTTTGATCCTTGCTGCCAAGGGACTCTCAAGAATCTTCTCCAGCACCACAATTCAAAGGCATCAATTCTTTTGGCACTCTGCCATCTTCACGGTCCCCCTCTTGCAACATTTTACTATACAGACCTTTGTCAGCAAAGTGATATCTTTGCTTTTCAACACACCGTCTAGGTTTGTCATAGCTTTTGCGCCAAGAAGCAGAGATTAAGAAAAGGAAGATTTGCTAATAATATATAACTTATCTTACCTTGATATTTTTATCATTAATTAAAAATGTAAATAGAGATTATCTTTTGGTAGCAGTGTGGACAATTTTTATTCTTTGTTTTAAGATCCTAATTTGAAATTACTAATAAGAGTTATCATATTTCAAGAATGTCTATGAAGCTGAAGGTGGCACAGAGCTATGAATGATAATATATCTAATTTCAGATAGATAGTAGCCCCTTGAAGAGAAGGATCATAATTTCTTTATCTTTTCTCCTTAATGGTAACATTTAAATTCTGCCAAATTGATTTGATATATAATGAATGGTTTGATGATATGCATTAACTGCCAAGTTCTTTCCTCTTTTTTCTTAGAAAACCTGCTAGCCTTATTTGAAAATATACAATTCTTCCATAAAATCATATGAAAAATTACAAAACTGAAAATTAAATGATCATATGATCTATTTTATGGCCAACTTTACATAGAAAAATGAACTTAAAAGCAACAGGAATTGTGATTTTTACAAAATGTCAGACTCTTCCTCTTATAATTGTCTTCCAGTGAATGAATTTCTTGGACTTTAGGACAAATTGCAGGGTTCATTCAACCTTGAACATTCAGTACATTTTCATTTTCTTTTAAAGAAAGCTCTGATATTCTGCTTAAGTAGCTGGTAGTCACGAATGAATATGGGAAACATAATTTCAATAGCAAATCTCAAATTCTGTTATATGGCTACCTCTGTAGTAAATGAATAATGTAAATGAAGTTTCCAAAATTTTCTATATACCATATGCACTTTTATTCCCACTCTTTTATCTGTGAATATTTATGCCAGCTTGTGATTTTGTATCATTGCAAGTGCAAGGCAATTGTAATATAGTTATAAAACATAACATAGTAACAATCTAGATGATCCTCCAATATGCATCCAAAACTTGTTAAAGTTCAGTTTTTTCTTTAAGAGTTATAGCTTATCTCTAATAATAGAAATGTTGGATAAGTGGTTTATTTTTTATATATTTCTAAATTTAATATATTAAATTTGTATATGTGCAATAAACACAATTTAAACAATGATCAAGTTCACCCTATCTCATTCAGGGAATATTGAAAAATAGAGTATTTAGAATTATCACAAGGATGATATCAGGTATTTTTCTCAATGGCTTGATCAAGATTATATAAACTATAAACTTAATGATGCCTCTTACATACAATAAACATTATTATATTTAGATTCATTCCCAAAACAAAATTCTATATTTGAAGGCAGTATACACCATCTTCCCTAAAATAGACTTTATTGGTTTTAACTCTCTCATTGAAAATATTATGCTGAAATGCATTCATATGTCACAATAATTCATTCCTTTTTTTAAAGGAAACTCCAAATATAAGAATATCTATTTTCTACAAATAGATAATCTAACACATTCAAAGATCATTTTCTTTTACTTTTAAAACATAGGATCTTAGTAGTAATGCTTTTAAGGCAGCTCTGCAATGCTGGTGTAACTGGATGGTTTTCAGGTATCTGAAGTTGGGTTATTTTTCCCAAGAGTGCATTCTAACAAATATCCAAGTGAGTTCAGGCAAAGTTGTTATTTTTGAAGAAGCTTTGAAACAAAGAAAATGTCATGGGACTCTGAAATAGCAAACTGGACAAATAGTCAAATGGGTTTTCCTTGCCCTCTCATTCATGAAATCAAAGGCTAAAATTAGAATTGAATTTGAAAATATATATTAGAAGGTATTTTTAGAAACTAATTATCTTTGAATAATTATAAAATACCTTAAATCAGCATAAGTAAATTTTAATTTTCAAATATACTTGCACAGATTTTATTTTATTGTATCTTATTACAAATAAGATATTGAAATTCCATTTTTCCTTTTTTTAACTCTTTTAATTTTTACAAGTTTTATTGACAGAGCAAGTATATTATACTCTATTAATCAAGATAATTTCTGTGTATTCTGTGTATTTAACCTCTCTACAACATCTTTTAATGATCTCTTGGCTCAAATAATAGTTATGTTTAGCAAAGCCTAATCCAAAACCCAGGTTTACTAATACCTAGAACAAGTCCTGGCCCACTATTTGACATTGCTTAAGTTGAGATGGTTGCCATTCATTACTATTCATGGTCTAGAATATGGTAATACTTACAAAAAATGTTATGAATATTGAAAGACTACTTCAAATACCAGTTTATAAACTAGCATGTATTTAGAGAAGTTACTCCTAGAGAAACTTAAGAAGAAATGACAAATGAGGCTGAATCATATTTCATTGTTCTTTTAAAGTGGTAACAGGACATAATTCAAAGCAATGTTTGATGTTTGGTAAATTGCTTACAAAAAAAAATCAAATTAGATATCACTTAAATTGGATTCTCATTGTAAAAACCATCTTAAAAGGCTTCCCCAAGTTAATTGTTCATAGTACCAAAAGCAAAGCTTACAAGTATCAGAGATTGAGGGATGTGTTGCTTATGAATGTATTCATATGTTTACATATGTATTTCTGTGTATTTTATATTCATTTATGTATATAAATTATTATATGTATTTTATATATAGATACATAAGGCAATATGTGTATATATATATATGTATATATATATACACACACAAAATTAGACGTAATAATTTTATTAGTATAAAAATAAATATAAAATTAGATATACTCAAGCATATATGTATATTATAGTTATGTGTATTATGTGTTTTGGTTCAGAGACCAAAATTCTAGGAGAAGGCATGCTATCCATCTATACAGAGAGAGGGACTTTGGGGTTAGGGCATGGAAAAGTGTCATTGCCAATTTTTGTCTCATATACCTCTGAATTTTAAGTAAAATTTGCAAGGAGCATGTCATTGTGGATTATTTTTTATATAAAAAATCAAAATTTAAGGAGTAAATATGTGTTTTTGTAGTAGCTCATTCTTTTTCAGCACTCTGGAATTCTGAATCACTTTAGCTGTAGTTTTCAGGTGATGGCAGTTATTCTTTAGAAAGTATCTTTTAGAGCACTTCCATCATCAGGTTTTGTTATGAAGCTATAATTAGTAAAACATAGATTGACTAACAATTTTGCAAGCTATTTTCACATGCCAATATATATGCATGGGCTTCTTTTTGCTCAAAGATGTACCACTGGTTCAATTATTTAGATTCATTGCTGTTGCATACCCTCTTCTTTTATATCTAGAGACATAAAACTAGGAGAATATAAACATATGCCTGAAGTTAATACACTCAGATTTTCTCTACAGACAAGAGTTCCTGAAAATAATGTACAGAGTTTGAAAAGAAAGAGAGAAAGAAATCTAAATATGAAATAAAAGAAAGAAATCTAAATATAAAATAATATAGATTTCATGTCTTAATTTCCAGTAAGTCCATCCTAATTTCTTTCTGATTATGGGTCAGTACTGGTTAATATTTCTTTTTGTAGCCAATATAAGTAAATAATATTTTAACATTGTAAATGGACTCAATTTTAAAATCACTGGAAAAAGGGAAAATGTTGTTTGCCATTCTCCTATGCCAATATGTCTTATCGGAATTATCCAAGAGGGGAAAATCCATAGTGGTAATGATATTCTTTAAAAGTTTAAATTTAGTATTTCCCTAAGCTTTGTAACTAATTTACTATTTCCTCTACTTTCTATCATATTTTCTGCTGATAAAAGTTGTGAATCTCAAATAGGCTGTTAATACCTATTAATAGCTTTCTGCAGGGATAAACAAATTTATTAAGGAAATAAAATAAATTTAACATGCTCTGATTGCAGAAAACCTTGTAGAAAATAAAATATTTTAAATGTAATTTTGAGCAAAATATTAAAAAAAATCATCATCATCAAGAAAAGGCTATATGTTTTACTATTTTAAATTGTTATTTTACAAAATATATATTCTAAAAAAATAGCTAATAGCCAAACTTCCAACAAGGATATTTCTTCAATTTGCTGACAAGGATATCTTAAGTTTAAATATAAGAAAAGTTCATGACTTTGAGTACACATAAAATAGAACCAAACTGTGGTTTGCAAATATTTAACGTAAATACTTACCAAGAATAAAGTAGCAAGGACCACAGAATAATAAAGCAACGCAAAACTCATTTTAAAAAATAGAAATATTTTGACAAACCAAAAATTAAATGAACAAAAAATGATGACAGATATCATATAATAGCACACATTGCTTGTATATGGAACATGAGCTGATGTATTTTTCAGTCAGAGATATACAGTGATCGCTCTTGAGATTTAAAATAAATGCACAGATTTGTCAGATACAAGTGATATAATTCCAGTGTAGTCAATAGACTATAGAACCTTACATAAGCAAGCAATTTAATGCAATGTTTAACTCTTAGGCTTATTAGAAAATATTTAAATATCAAGACCCATTGTCATGTTCACCCTGGAGGCAACACTTCTTAAAGGTAATTCCGAAAATCTACAGAGTATGAAGACTGCTTTTTAAAAAGTCATAAATGAATTAGTTCAGTCTATATAAGAGTATACATGGGTGAGACCCAAGCAATGATTAATCTTTAGATCCATCCAACTGAAAAGCTACTGAATAGATTTATTTCTTAAGCCTGTTTTTCATCTAGATATGTTTTCCCTCTAGCTTCCTATTGATTTTCCCACTACTTCCAAGGGTCATTTTACCAGCTGAAGAAAATATTATCAACCATGTGAAAAACTATATAGTGATAAGGCAATCTTTAAATACTTAAATACTAAATATTGAAAAAAAATTAAATTGTTAAGAAAATATTGTTTTAAATGTATAATGCTGTACCTCTATATATACTCTGTTTTATAAAATGCTATTTGATAATAACATATATATACCTCATGACATAACAGTGAATTTAGCTAGTGCACAGCATAACAGATGAAGAAAAATAACTGTTAAAATTCTAAAAATATAAATTATAAACCTAAAAAGAAACTTTTTCCCCTTAATAAAAGCAAAAAAAAGATGGTGTGTGAATGAACTGACTACAGGAATGTTAAGGAAATTTAAAATTGTTCTTCACATTTTAAAACAATATAAATTAAAAAAAATATATTTTGCAAAATTAATTTAGTCTATTATTTACTAAAAACAGAAAAGTTTAATTAAAAAATATGATGATGCATGAAATGATAAGAAGAAAAAGCTAAAGTGTTACCTTCATTTCCTAGTCATTTAAATAGTCATGATATGATGAAATTATCAATAATACCAAAAGTCAGGTATTATATACAAGTTCATTTATCAAGTACATTATCCTTGCAACATATTTATCAGATATCCAGCTCAAAACATTGTCATTCTGGTGTCTCTTAAGAACTTATCAGTTTTAGCCCCAAAGGATCTTTTCTAAGATCATCATCTTAGAAAACTAAGATCATGGCATCTGGTCCCATCACTTCATGGCAAATAGATGAGGAAACAGTGGAAACAGTGGCTGTCTTTATTTTTGGGGGCTCCAAAATCACGGCAGATGGTGATTGCAGCCATGAAATTAAAAGACGCTTACTCCTTGGAAGCAAAGTTATGACCATCCTAGATAGCATATTGAAAAGCAGAGACATCACTTTGCCAACAAAGGTCCATCTAGTCAAGGCTATGGTTTTTCCAGTGGTCATGTATGGATGTGAGAGTTGGACAATGAAAAAAGCTGAGTGCCTAAGAATTGATGCTTTTGAATTGTGGTGTTGGAGAAGACTCTTTAGAATCCCTTGGACTGCAAGGAGATCCAACCAGTCCATCCTAAAGGCCATCAGTCCTGGGTGTTCATTGGTAGGACTGATGTTGAAGCTGAAACTCCAATACTTTTGCCACCTGATGCAAAGAGTTGACTCCTTGGAAAAGACCCTAATGTGGGGATGGATTAGGGGCAGGAGGAGAAGGGGACGACAGAGGATGAGATGCCTGGATGGCATCACTGACTCGATGGACATGGGTTTGTGTAGACTCTGGGAGTTGGTGATGGACAGGGAGGCCTGGTGTGCTGCAGTTCATGGGGTCGCAAAGAGTGGGACACGACTGAGCGACTGAACTAAACTGAACTGATCCTAGTTGCAGACCTAGTTTGCTTTCATTGTCAATATCTACTGGCTTCTCCAAGTAAGGCCAGCTTTGGGGAAGATTTTCTAAACTAGGTTAAAATAATCCTCTCACTTTGCCATGATTAGAGAACAGTCTCTCCTTTCACTAACATCTATAAACTACTTTTAGTTTAAATGATAAAATTTTGGAAAAGCTTAAAGCATAAGGTTATAAATCTGGAAAAATACCTCTTCTATTAAATATATAAAACATACCATTATAAGTCAGTACAATTTCAAAGTTTATTTGTATTTCAGTACCCTGGTTCATCTCTTGAATACAGGGAAGCAATGTGTGTTGATTCAAAAAAGATTTGCAAATGAGTTTTCTCCTTAATATTTCTTTTCTTTTCTTGCGTATATTTTTAGCAAAATAACTCTAATTTTCTAACTTTAAACTATTTTATAGTATTTTAACATTGTAATTAATAATTACACTGTCATCTAAATAAACTTGGTAACTGATGACTATATGCTTATTTTTTTACAGTGATTTGCCATCTGAAGCTAGGAGTTTCCATCTGGGTTAAGCAATTTCTCACAAAGGATTGAAGATCCAAGAAATGAAAAACTATGAATAAAAAAAGAAAAACAATGAAATAATTTCAATTTCCAGATAAGGCAAGAATCATTGTATAAGATTCCAATAAGTAAAAAGAAAGTTATACAAGGAACAGAATATCCACATAATTTCAACACTGTGACTGTTAATGCTCATTTCACAATAAATAATTTACCACAAATATTCTGAGCTCCCATTGAGATCTCCCATCTGAGCTCCCGTATCATTTTCGGTATTTGCTGTTGTTATCAAATAGTAAGAAAATACAGGGAGGCTCAGATATAAGGAAATAAACCATGGTGTTCTAAGCTTTATAGTTGTCTAACCAAAGCAGAAGTAAATTTATGAGAAGTGAGAGTTCTGGGTAGTGGAAAGCTAAAGGCACATAAGGCTTCAGAAAGCAAGTAGATCTCTCAGGCCAAGGGTTGACAAATCTTCACCATCAAAATCCAAATATGTATGAATCCCGATCTATTTGTCTAAATGCTTTCCATGATGGAGAAGTATTTGCCGATCAGTGTGGAATAAAACAAATTATTTACCCATGTACTGCCGGGGTCCAGCCCCAGCGGGTCCGGGGGTCTTGAGGGATGAGTGGCGTTGGTGGAAGAACTGAGCTGAATCCATGTGTGGTGATGGAGCAGTCTCTCATTTATTGTTGTTGTTTTACAGCTTTATAGCCAAAAGACATCCCCATTACATCATTACATCACCTATCATTCTATACAATTTTTGTTTTCTACCTTCCATAGCAACCTTATCATTGAGCTCATTCCCCAATCTATCATGAAACATTCCCCTTACAGTAGTCAGATTTCTATGTAATTAGATTTAACAATAGTATGTTTACCGTTTGAATGTCTTCAGTATACTTCATTCAATCATGATAAGTACATCAATCTAAGTAGAAAGGTTACATTTCTCTTATCAGGTACAACTATGTAGAAGCTAGAGGGAAGGGCTAAAGCTTGAAACTGTTTTATTCTAGTAACCTACTCCAGTTCTTATGAGGAAAGAGGAAAGAGGACAAAGAGACAGTTTAGAAACAGGAAAGAGGACTAAGACAGTTTAGAGAGAGGAAAGAGGACTAAGAGACAGTCTAGAAGCACTGCTTAGCAATAAAACCCTATTAACCTTATAACTACTATAATGAATTCATTTGTCTACAATATCCTAGAGCAATCAATGTCTCCAAATATGCTGGCCACAATTATGAGCATTTGTAAGTCCCAATCCAGCCTGGTTTCTTCGAGGAAGGGAGCCTCCTCCGTGGAGTGGTCGGGAGAGTGGGATGTGGAAAGGTGACCCAAGTACGGGCCTTTCTGGTGGTGGCCTTGCCATGACCCCCAGAGAACTCTTGGTAAACTCCCCAGTAATTAGTAGGAGGAGTAGTAATCTATTTAAATGTCCCTTTCATTCCTCCTTAGCCCCCGGGGAAGGTGATCCACCTTCCTGGATCCTCTGGTCGATAAGGTCTGGGGGGGTTATCTCAGGACAAATTCTTTCCAACTGTGACTGACCTACTGAGATGAGCCAATGTTCCGAGCATGGACAGAACTCCCAAGAAAAATACCGGGTGGGGGAGCTTGCCCAGGATGCCCCGATAAAGAAAGTCAGCTTTGCAATTTCTTTCTTAGTCGCGTGACCTTGTCATCCGAGCAAGGGGGCATCCTGATGGCACCCAGTAATATACCTAAACTATCTTACAATCCTGTGCAAAGTAAAAAATATTATTATGACTTTAAATTTCCTTTTCTTTCTCTGTGTTTCAAGAGACAATGGTCCTTATTCATTTTAATGAACAGATCCATGGGTCAGAGTGAAAGTGTTAGTTGCTTAGCTGTGCCTGACTCTTTGCCACCCCATGGACTGTAGCCTGCCAGGCTCCCCTGTTCATGGGGTTTTCCAGGCAAGAATACTAGAATGGGTAGCTGTTCCCTTCTCCAGGGGATCTTCCTGATCCAGAGATCAAACTGGGTCTCCTGCATTGGACACATATTCTTATTAGCAGGTTCTGAGCCACCAGAGAAGCAAAGTAGTGGAACAGAAAACATGCTATGGGCCTTGATGATGAAAAGGTTTCTTAGAAACTTAACAATCAGTGGTGCATCCTGGTTTAATTACTAACTCATGTCCAACTCACTGCAACCCAATGGACTGTAGTCTTCCAGTCTCCTCTGTCCATGGGAATTTTGTCCTAGAATACTGGAGTGGGTTGCCATTTCCTTCTCCAAGTGATCTTCTCAACCCAGGGATCAAACCCAGATCTCCTGCAATCAGAGAAGACAGCAAACCCAGCCTCTGAGAAGAAGAGTAACACGCAGTAGTGTTGGCACCCTGAAATTCATAACAGAGTTTTATGCTTTGAAACCTGCTTCCCTGGTGACTTAGATGGTAAAGAATCTGCCTGCAATGCAGGAGATCAGGGTTCAATCCCTGGGTTGAGAAGATCCCCTGGAAAAAGGAATGGCTATCCAGTCTAGTATTCTTGCCTGCAGAATCCCATGGACAGAGGAGCCGGGCGCACTACAGTCCATGGGATCACAGAGTTGGATTTGACTGAGCCCACTAACACTCACTACTTTCTGTTTCTGTGGCAACTGGTTTGGAGAGCTGGTTGGTTAAGTTACATAATTTTTTCAAATTCAATTCTATTTAAAAAATGTTTAGCTCTTTCACTTACATGGAGAAATAAATACATTGTTTTTTGTTGTTTTTTATCAGGGGATTGGAAGGGGTATTAGATAATAATTTCTGAAACATTGCATTTTATGCAATTTTGGGCATATATTTTGCATATAAATTAGAATATGAGAGTGTAGGGTTAGAGACACCTTTAAGAATAATTTATATCTTTGAAGCCAGAGTCCAACAGAGCCAAATGCCTTGTTTCTACACCATTGGAGGTCACTACCCTAAGAAGGAACCAAGGAAGATGAGACTGGATGCCAATTTACTACTTTTAGAAGTATATTTTGGTATACTTGCCAAAAAATAATAAATCTACTAATAAGTTATCACTGTTGTCTTTATACAAATACCACAAAAAATTTGCATCTTGTTTTCTTTTTCACACTTGATTTTCTCTTTCTCATATTTTCCAAGTCAGTTTTGAGGCAAATATTATCTAATATAATTTTTATATGCAGTTTTTTTCTGAGTGGCTTCTCTGACACCATTACCTAAAACATTTAGTCTTTTTTTTATCCACAACAGAAGCAATGTTTAGGATTATGGTTGATCTTACAAGATCAAAGAGAGTATATGCAAATCTATATTTTTATTGTTCTCATTCTGAAACACAAAGAGCCTAAGGATACAAATAAGGGAAAGTCATGGCAAATGAGAAGAAAATATTTAACATTAAATGCAAATGAAATTTAATTTGCATTAATTGTACATATCTGGCTCAGAAGTTGTGAAGTGTCATATCTGTGGTCTCACATAAAGGGGATATTAAACTTTAAAAATCACATAGGGCAATTGATGCTGGAGAACACTTGGTTTTATCTTTAAGCCTAATTTTGCTTTTAGAGGATTTAAGCTATTATTTAATTATGTTTTTTATACAAGTTCTCATAAGAACTAATTGAGGCCAGGCATAGTAGAATTGACATTTATTTTTATTTTATTGCTATTATTATCACTACTACTACTGTTTTCCTACAGGAAGGCACTGGCTTTTCAGATTCCTTCAAGAACATGGACTTAAATAAGCCAGCTAAGTGGGAAGAGATCAGATCCCACTTTAAATGAATGCTGATGAATTATAAATGACTGCCAGTGAGGAGTTACATTCAGGTTATCAATTGTTGGAAATACAACTAGATTAATGCTAACTTTAATGTCTACAACACACATTTGAGGAAACACCTGTTTTGAAAATTTGACTTAACTTCTTGCTTTGATATTTATTGTTTTCACAACTTCACTCACTCCAGGAAAAAAGAGAATCTGGATTTACTCAACCAAATAGACTCTTGCAGAGTAATGATAAGAATCACAAAAAATTTATTGCAAAAGACACTGTGCCATCTAGGCATTTTACTTGAAACATTTTTCCATCTTAACCACTATTAAGATTTTCAGTATATAAATAAGGAAGATATACTCAAAGAGCTGAAATAATTTACCAGTGCACATTCAAGCTAATTAATGCACCATCCTGATACAAAAGTAGCTGTCTATTCATTCTTTCACATTTTGTGAGTCAATGCCATCATTATTCATATTATCCAGATGTGAATATCTATGTTTAGAGAGTAATTTTCTTAGGATTATCATGTAGAATCAATGGTTGAACTCAAAATAACATATCAAACTAGGAAATCAAAGACATAAATATCACTGAGATAAGAGTCATTCAGTAAAGGTCCAGAAATGTTTATGTGCACCATCAACTTGATCAGCAGTTGGCACTAACTCTATTAACACATTCACTCATTCATGTTTTTAAATAATTCATCTCAGTTCAGTTCAGTCACTCAGTCGTGTCTGACTCTTTGCGACCCCATGAATCACAGCATGCCAGGCCTCCCTGTCCATCACCAACTCCCGGAGTCCAACCAAACCCATGTCCATTGAGTTGGTGATGCCATCCAACCATCTCATCCTCTGTCATCCCCTTCTCCTCCTGCCTTTAATCCTTCCCAGCATCAGGGTCTTTTCAAATGAATCAGCTCTTCGCATCAGGTGACCATAGTGTTGGAGTTTCAGATTCAACATCAGTCCTGCCAATGAACACCCAGGACTGATTGCCTTTAGGATGGACTGGTTGGATCTCCTTGCTGTCCAAGTGACTCTCAAGAGTCTTCTCCAATACCACAGTTCAAAAGCATAAATTCTTCTGCACTCAACTTTCTTCACCATCCAAATCTCACAGCCATACATGACCACTGGAAAAACAATAGCATTGACTAGATGGACCTTTGTTGACAAACTAATGTCCCTGCTTTTTAATATGCTATCTAGGTTGGTCATAACTTTCCTTTCAAGGAATAAGCATCTTTTAATTTCATTGCTGCAGTCACCATCTGCAGTGATTCTGGAGCCCCTCAAAATAAAGTCTGACACTGTTTCCACTGTTTCCCCATCTATTTGCCATGAAGTGATGAGACCAGATGCCATGATCTTAGTTTTCTGAATGTTGAGCCTTAAGCCAACTTTTTCACTCTCCTCCTTCACTTTCATCAAGAGGCTCTTTAGTTCTTCACTTTCTGTCATAAGGGTGGTGTCATCTGCATAGCTGAGGTTAATGATATTTCTCTTGGCAATCTTGATTTCAGCTTATACTTTCTCCAGCCCAGCATTTCTCATGATGTACTCTGCATATAAGTTAAATAAGCAGGGTGACAATATACAGCCTTGACATACTCCTTTTCCTATTTGGAGCTAGTCTGTTGTTCCATGTCCAGTTCTAACTGTTGCTTCCTTACCTGCATACAGGTTTCTCAAGAGGCATATCAGGTGATCTGGTATTCCCATCTCTTTCAGAATTTTCCACAGTTTAAATAATTAGGTAACTAAAAATTAGTTAATTCAGGTTTTAAAAGTCCGAAGTGTTGTATTCTTAAATGAAGTGAATTAAATAAAATGCATTTTGAAGTACTTAGGAGGTGGAGATACTAAATTGTAATATATCTTACAAGTAGAGGATGTGATCCTAGTTGTAGCATGTATTAGCCATGAAGTTGCCAGGAGCCATCAGGATGCCCCCTTGCTTGGATGACGAGGTTACGAGACTAAGAAAGTAATTGCAAAGCTGACTTTCTTTATCGGGGCATCCTGGGCAAGCCCCACCTTAGTATTTTTCTTGGGAGTTCTGTCCATGCTCGGAACATTGGCTCATCTCAGTAGGTCAGTCACAGTTGGAAAGAATTCATCCTGAGATAATCCCCCCAGACCTTATAGACCAGAGGATCCAGGAAGATGGATCACCTTCCCCGGGGGCTAAGGAGGAATGAAAGGGACATTTAAATAAGATACTACTCCTCCAAGTAGTTTACCAAGAGTTCTTTGGGGGTCATGGCAAGGCCACCACCAGAAAGGCCCGTACTTGGGTCACCTTTCCACCTCCCACTCCCCCCACCACTCCATGGAGGAGGCCCTCTTCCTTGAAGAAATCAGGATCGATTGAGACTTAGGAATGCTCATAATTGTGGCCAGCATAGTTGGAGATATTGATTGCTTTAGGATATGTAGACATAGGAATTCATTATAGTAGTTATAAGGTTAATAGGGTTTTATTGCTAAAGCAGTGCTGCTTGACTGTCTCTTAGTCCTCTTTCCTCTCTCTAAACTGTCTCTTTGTCCTCTTTCCTCTTTTCTCGTAAGAACTGGAGTAGGTTACTAGAATAAACAGTCTCAAGCTTAAGCCCTTCCCTCTAGCTTCTACATAGTTGTACCTGATAAGAGAAATGTAACCTTTCTACTTAGGTTGATGTACTTATCATGATTGAATGAAGTATACTAAGACATTCAAATGGTAAACATACTATTGTTAAATCTAATTACATAGAAATCTGACTTCTGCAAAGGGAATGTTTCATGATAGTTTGGGGAATGAACTCAATGATAAGGTTGCTATGGGAGGTAGAAAACAAAAAATTGTATAGAATGATAGGTGATGTAATGATGTAATGGGGATGTCTTTTGGCTATAAAACTGTAAACCAACAACAATAAACGAGAGACTGCTCCATCACCACACATCAACTCAGCTCAGTTCAGTTCTTCCACCGACGCCACTCATCCCTCAAGACTCCCGGACCCCGCCGAGGCTGGACCCCGGCATGAAGTAATCCTACCATTTCAGTTACCTCCTCTGTTTGTATAACATTAAATTATTTCCTCCATTCGATACGTGACCTACAAAAATGTTTAAGGGATCTGACTTAAAACTTTAAAATCCCCTAGATTCTATAAATTCTAACTGCCACAAGACCCAGCACAGCACTGCTGTTCCCACTAGGAAGTTTAATTGATAACAAAAAAACAAGAAGGATAGAATTTTGTAGAGGATTCATTGCTGCCATTGTTCTAGAGATAACAGTAAATGTCTAGCTCAGAAATCATCAAAGTATGCTATTTGAGCCCCACAAAAAATCTTGGTAAAGCTTTCCTACAATATTGTAACCTACTTAGGATATTTTCAGACCAATTTGTTTGAAGAATAAGTTTGATTTTTAGCATTTTTGATACAGGTACACCAACTCTTACAGAAAATTTTATCACAAAACTTCACTGAAGTGTCATACACCTAGAACTGGTAATCTGAGATGATGAGAATGTTAGGGACATTCATATTATGGAGTGGGAAAGTAGATGAAAGATAACTTTTGGTTCTTAGGTCATCTGAGGTCATGCATTCACTGAGAATAGGGCACTAGGGATTGACAGGCGATAAAACTATGTATTTAGTTAGCATCAGAAAGCTAGAGAAAAACAGTTTCAATCTCTACATTATTTCCTTTAGTTACTAAAATATTACATCCTCATACACACACATATGCTTCCCAGGTGGCACTCGGGGTAAAAAAAAATCTGCCTGCCAAAGCAGGAGATGCTAGAGATGCAAGTTCAATCCCTAGGCCAAGAAAATACCATGGAGGAGAGTGTGGCAACCTACTCAAGTATTCTTGCCTGGAGAATCCCATGGACAGAGGAGCCTGGTGGGCTATAGTCCACGGAGCTGCAAAGAGTCAAACATGACTGAAGTGACTGAGCACGCACGCACACGTACACATGTGCACACACACACACACACACACCGGAAATCTTTCTATGACCATTCTGTAAAACTGCATTGTCCTTTGTAGCCTTTGCAGACTACAAGAGTAATGGCAACTTGAGGAAAATAAAGATTTTGGATCAAAGTTACTGAGTTATAATGGCAACAGAATTATGCCACCAGGTCTTGTACATAGAGTAGGCCACTCATAGAGGAAAAAATACAATGTCAAAATTCAGAAAGATGACACTTGGAAGTAACTTATAACTAATCCAGAAATCAGGAATCGAACAGAGCTCAACGTAGAAGGACACAAAAATATTGAAGGCCAGTATGTATCTGCCTTGCACAGCAGTCCCAACATGAGCAGTTCCTATGAGCAAGACAGCTCTTGTAGCACCTCCATCGCCTGCAGCCTTTTGGTGAGTCTCTTTCAGGAAAAACTGACAAGAAGCCACTTAGTAACACCACAGTTTCCACTATTGCAGCTGGCTCTAAGACCACCACAACTAATACTCATCATCTTCCTCTTCTACACTTCATTTTGATTTTCCGTACTCTCAACCAGCATCTCTGCTGGTTTTAAAGGATCTCCCAGGCCCTTGCTGCTGAGAGGTCTAAGCCCTGGTCTTTATGCCATTACTATGTTGTGCTTCTTACTATAATGTCTTTCCACTGTAAAAATTGAGCAAGAAATTACCAAGTGAGGCCCCAGAGAGTAACTAGGTACGTTTCTCCATTGGTTAGCAGCAGCTCTACAATAATCTGGTGATCATGTCAAATTTCTTTCTTATTCTTCTCAGGATTAACCATGAACTAAGTAAATGGATAGGCAGAGCTTGAACTGTAATGAGACTTTTTCTATGTCCTCTATTGAAAGCATTTTTCCTCTGGAAAAGGCTTCCTTTGGAAGCCCTTTAAACTTGTAGGGCCCAGAGTAACACAAATTTATCCAAGTAAGCCTCTGGGAGGGACAGTAAATAGGATCCTTCACACTGACTCCCTTAAGTTCTCAAATCCAAGCATTCTGTCCCTAAATCCATAGACCCGAGTGAAATAAAAGAAAATGATGATTGTTCATTTAGAGTATAAACTTATCATGGAAGATGGCACTCCATCACTGCAGTTTCATCACCAAGTTCTTATCTCATGAGGCCATTTCACGATCCTATCCATACTGTCAGTTTCTGAGTGATGCAGCATGGAATACGTCCAGTTAATTTCAAGGTCATATCCCTACTGCTGCATATCCTTTTATGTACAGTATGTCTCTTCATCCAGTGAAATGTTAGGTGAGAGTCTGCAATAATAGATCAGAAGCACTCAGATAATATTACTGGCTAAGGTCCAGTAGTGCAAAAAGACAAATCCATACCCACAATATATGTAGATTTCACCAAAGATGAATGCCTACATCACTAAAGACAGATAATCTAAATAGTCAAGTGGTTGGTGGATGAGATGGTGACATACAAGGGACCACCTTTACACTCTGTTGCTAGCCTGTTAAATATTTTCAACAGCAGTAAGTAAACGAGCCTGGGTTGAGTGAAAGTCTACGCTTGTAACTTCTCACCATGGAAATCTACATGTGAATGTTGCAGCAGCTTTGTTGAAAGCTGCAAAAATAAAACAGTGAAAACAGTCCTGTTGTTTCCAATAGGAAAATGAATAATCAAATCACTGATATATCTATACAATGGAACACTACTCAGTAATAAAAGGGAAAAACAGGAATGCAGGTAAATCTCCAATTCATTATTTGAAGTGAAAGAATCCAAATTCAAAAGTTTATATTCTGTATGATTACATTTATATAATACAGCAAAGGCAAAATCGTAAGGACAGAGAACATTTCAGCAGGTGACAAGGTTTTATGGTTGGGGGGAGGATGATTTGACTACCAAGGGACAGACAATACAAGGGAGTTTCTGATTATGATTTGGCCACCTGATACAAAGAACTGACTCACTGGAAAAGACCCTGATGCTGGGAAAGACTGAAGGCAGGAAGAGAAGGGGACAACAGAGGATGAGATAGTTGGATGGCATCACGACTGTATGGACATGAGTTTGAGCAAGCTCCAGGAGTTGGTGAAAGACAAGGAAGCCTGGGGTGCTGCCACCCATGGGGTCGCAAGGAGTCAGCCCCAACTGAGCTAGTGAACTGAACTGAACTGATCATGACTCTGCATTTGTCAAAACACACAGTGTACACCCAAAAGAGTCAATC
Organism: Antilocapra americana; assembly: GCA_007570785.1. Classification (NCBI taxonomy): domain Eukaryota; kingdom Metazoa; phylum Chordata; class Mammalia; order Artiodactyla; family Antilocapridae; genus Antilocapra; species Antilocapra americana. The sequence continues at coordinate 2,803,094 of ML660771.1, forward strand.
TGACTTTATCCAAGTTAGAAATTAAAAATTAACAAGGAACAAATAATTAAAATCTTAGAACATACAGATGGATCCTTCTTTTTAAAGAGATAAACCCCCCAAAATCATGAAACAGCTCATCCCTTTAATGCTGATTATTGCACCCATTTAAATAAATGGAATTTTGAGCTATTAATAATATCAGCTTAGAGAATGTAAACACTTAAATCTCTTTTCTATTCAGCATTTTTTAAATTGGTGGATCATCAGTGAATAAAGCAAACTACTCATGCTGCTCTGTAATGATCCTCTTTTAATTACTTTGACTATTTTCTACATGGCACTATTTCTTAAAATCTAAAAGATCACCAATATTTTTTGAACTGGAGACATTAAAAAAGAGAATTATCTTTATACCTCAGCTTTTATTTCTTTATGTTCATGCTTTCTTTCCAGAAATCGCTTAATACCTCGCCAATCTCCTACTTCTAATTAACCAATCATCATTACTTGTTTTTAGGGTAACTTCATATTCTGCTAAAACTGCTAAATGTCTTTATAGATTGTCTCTCTCCCTATTTTTTAGCTTCTGTTTTTTAACTCCTTGTAAACTCTGAGGCAAAAAATAGGAACTATGTAGATTCTTCCCAAGTCACTCTCATGGATCACAGCAAGTGAATCCTGACATTGCCATTTCCTATCGGCTTCTGGGGCCTGATGATATGAAAATTATCAGATATCAGAGAGAAAAGACCAAGAAAAAGAAGAGATACTGGGAAGACAACATATGATAAATAATTAACAGAGCTGTTTAGTCCTGTCCAAGTAAAGCCAGTTAAGAAAGAATTAGGGACTGATTTTGACTTTGAATCCTGTTGCCAGGACTGCTTATCTCTCCCAGGAATTTAATTTTAAAAAGTCATTTTTATTCGTGTTCTCCTCTGAACAATGCCTGGGGAAAAGATTCTATTTTCAGATATTGGTTGCATCACACAAACTGCTTATTTGTAAAATAAACTTATTGCACAAGATATCCTGGGCAGGTGAGCATCAAACACCCAAGCTCACATATACAAGTGAGAAATGAAGGATTTCGGGGATTTAGATTTGTTTTCTGACATTCCCTGGCTTTATGAACACAGCCATACATAGTTAGCTAATATTTTGTTCAGGAATTCCCGGAGAAAGTTACTGAAGTCATAACTTCAGCCATGGTCTTCAGATCCACCCTTCCAACAACTCATACTAAACAGATGCTTTGACCACCTGTTGATTTGAGGGGGAAAAGGGAGGGGGAGTGGAGAGAAGAGTCACAGGAGCAAGAAGAAGAAAGAAAAAGCCTGAGAAGTACTGAAGTAGAGTCTACATTGATGAAGAAATGGACATGGACTGAGATAAATATGTGATACTTATTTTTATAAAACTTTATCTTTTTAAAACTATATTTACATAAATTATTTTACATGCTGCCTAGGGATTTTTCTAAAGCAAATAGACCAAATAAAATTACTGGCTTTCGTTTACAAGACAACTGAGTCTCAAAGCAATATATCAATTTGCTTGGACAGCTACTACTGGAATCTGTATTGTTTTTAAGCTCAGCTCTCTCTTCACAATACTCAGTAGAAGCCTATAAACAAATATGAACTAGAAGTTCTTTCTCATTTTTATCCACATTTCAGTTGTTTCTCATTTCCCACTTTATTCTTAAAATAATACCCATGTTCTTAGCAATATTAAGTCTGAGGCAAGGGGACCCCTTCAAGATCCTTTCTATGATGCTGATTGCTGCTATTGTTTAGTCACTCAGATGTGTCCGACTCTTTGCAACCTAATGGACTGCAGAGTGCCAGGCTTCCCTGTCCTTTACTGTCTCCTGGAGATTGCTCAAACTCATATCCATTGAGCTGATGATTCCATCCAACAATCTTATCCTCTCTTGCCTCATTTTCCTTCTGCCCTCAATCTTTCCAAGCATCAGGGTCTTTTCCAATGAGTGAGCCCTTCACACCAGGTGGTTAAAGTATTGGAGCTTCAGCTCCAGCATCAGTACTTCCAATGAATATTCTTTTAGGATTGACTGGTTTGATTTCCTTGCAGTCCAAGGGACTCTCAAGAGTCTTCTCCAGAACCACAATTCAACAGCATCAATTCTTTGGCACTCAGCCTTCTTAATGGTCCAACTCTCACATCCATAATGACTACTGGAAAAATCTTAGCTTTGACTATACATGCTGATATCCTATAATAAAGGCTAGGAAATAACATCTACTATTACATATTCTCTCCTTTTAGTTTTTTTCTATTCTTCTTTTTTTAAAATATTTATTGTTAAAATGCCTCTTAGTTATTTTTTATATCTTGCCACATTCAGCAATTCTGCTTAAGATGAGGCTTGATAGGTGTAGTTATTCCTAATAGTTCTCTTGGGCTTTATTGGTAAAGTCAGTATTAACTTTCTTTTCTGATGATGTAATGAGAGCTTAGTGAAACAGAACAATAATGATAAAATTCTAAATTCTGCACTATGTCAGAAGCAGTCAGCTCCTATTTTAAAGTGAGTATCGTTCACCAGGAGCAGATTTCTATGTAGTTAATATTCTCTTGGTTCAGTTTTATGAGGTCCTTTGTTGGTGACTGGGCAGTCTCTATTCCTGAATGTCATGTTGGACCTCTGTGTGTGAAAAAATGAAAAGGTAGTCCTGCTACCTGGCCAGTGAACACATAAAGAGTTTCTCCATTGTGTCATTCTTCTGAGGAACTATCACTATCGATAACTATGTAATCTGTCATCAGAGAGCATTAAAAATGATGTATCATTTTGCCCTGTTTGTACCGTAAAAGTCTTGACATTACCAATTCTAACTTTCAGAGTTGGCTTAGTGATGTCATTTGCTTCAATAATTTTGAGCAAAATAGACACAAAGGAAATGTAAAAATAGAGGCTTTTTCATGATTTTTCTGGTTAGTTAGTTTTACTGAAAATAGTTGTTGAAAAATAGTGTGCATGTAATTTTTCTATAACAAAACTATTACCAAACTAGAATGTATTTGTGTGTAAAGTGACTCTTCCAAACAGTTTAAACCTTTCTCCCTGGCTTCCGCTTGTGGCTCTCTGGTATTTTTACCACAGGTCTTTGTATATATTTTTATTTGGGCACACATACACACACACACACACACACACTTATATATGTTGCTGCTATTGTTTAGTCGCTGAGTTGTGTTTGACTCTGTGATCCCATGTATAATAGCCCACCAGTCTTCTCTGTCCATGGGATTTCCCAGGTAACAATCCTTGAGTGAGTCGCCATTTCCTTCTCCAAGGGATCTTCCCAACCAAGAACCTTGCCTCCTGCATTGCCAAGCAGGTTCTTTACTGCTGAGCCACCAAGGAAGGCCCACCTACTGCACAGGCACGCAGTAAATAACTTTGAAATAATTTGAGTGAATATAGATTATAAATAATTTGCTTGTAAAAATTCAACAAATTTAAATTGGAATGAATATGATATTATAAGAAGGCACTTTTCATAGATTACAATATAGACATAGAGGTGACTACAAGAACAACAGGTTTTCTAGGTAGCTCAGTGGTAAAGAATCAGCCTGTCAATGCAGGAGATGCAGGAGACACAGGTTTGATCCCAGGGTCAGGAAGATTACCTGGAGTAGGAAATGGCAACCCACTCCAGTATTTCTCTCTGGAAAATTCCATGGACAGAGAAGCCTGGTGGGCTGCAGTCCATGGGGCTAAAAGAGTTGGACAGGACTGAGCATGCATCCACTTGAACATAACAACAACTCTTAGTTTCAGAGCCCAGGACTCAAAGCAAAATATCTATCTGCCTGTCTGCCTATCAGTCAAACTGTTGACATAATGTATTATACATACATATGCATATAGTACACATTTGAAAAAGCCAGGTAATGCTCTGCTTTTCTTTTTTCTTCTTCTAACTAGTAATGAGATTAATCAAAACACTTTTAATTTCTTAAGACATTTCTTACATTCATAGCATCTATTTCAAAGTTAAATGTAGTCTAACTGTGGAAAATTAAAGGAATTCAAACATAGACCTTTCTATTTAAAGCTGTAATACTGTATCTGAAAATACATTACTAGCAGTTACTTCTCACCACAGTTAGTAAATTAACGTGAATGTGGAATAAGGATTTGAATTCTTTTGCAGTAAATATAGTTAATTTTAAGTGAGCTTTTTCCTATTTTGATTTGCATTTTATTCATGCATTAAATGTATTTACATACTGCTCTCAATAAAATAATGCATGTTGATGAATCTATTCACTCCTTTTAAAGTCTTCCCCAACCCATTAGATGCCTATACACATTAATGACACTTTTCTAATAATAGAAGAATAGGACCTTATGAAATAATTTAATTTCTTAATATCACAAGCCCATATGTACTTTTTTCTATATCATTTCTTAAGTTCAGTTTGAGTTCTTCTTCCTAGATAATAATTGCTTATGTCAAAAGACAGAATCTGTATTTATGGTAACAAATTAAAATTTGAAAAAATCTATAATGTTCTAATTCTACAGTATTTATTGAGACAATTTACCCATTATGCTCCTATGAATCATGTTTCTAATGTGTGACCTTTAATAATAAAACTAGGAATAAAGTTTTAGCTGCCTCATAAAATGTAGTAAAATTGCAAAGTAAACAATCAAAATCACCTCTATTTGTGCTTACAAAAACTTCCAAAATTCCTCAATAGTAAAGTTATATATCATAGAAAAAAACAATTTGAACATCATCTCATAAGGGATTCTTAGGTAAGCCAGAATCTGGTCTGTTTCAAAACTTAAAAATATATATGTCAGAGGAGAGGGAACTAAGATGGTGGAGGAATAGGACGGGGAGAACACTCTCTCCCCAATAAATATACCAAAAGAACTTTTAAAGGCCGAGCAAACTCCAAAAAACAGGAACTGAATGCTGGCAGAGGACAACGGGCATCTGGAGGGGCGACCCATTGCCGACGTGAGGAGTAACAGTGAGGAAAACTAGACCCACCCACCAGAAAACCACACAAGCCTTCCCATCCAGGAAACTTCGACAAACCACATATCCAACCCATCCCACAGAGAGGAATCCCCACAATAAAGGGACAACACAGCAAGACAAACAAGATGAAAAGGCAGAGAAATACCCAGCAAGTAAAGGAACAGGATAAATACCCCCTAGACCAAACAAAAGATGAAGAGATAGGAAGTCTACCTGACAAAGAATTCCGAATAATGATAGTGAAAATGATCCAAAACCTGGAAAATAAGTTGGAGTCGCAGCTCAATAACCTGCAGGCAAGGATTGAGAAGATGCAGGTAAGCTTTAACAAGGACTTAGAAGAAATGAAAAAGAGTCAAAATACAATAAATAATGCAATAAATGAGATCAAAAACACCCTGGAGGGAACCAACAGTAGACTAACAGAGATAGAAGACAGAATAAGTGAGGTAGAAGACAGAATGGCAGAAATAAATGAAACAGAAAGGAAAAATGAAAAAAGAATTAAAAGAAATGAGGACAATCTTAGAGACCTCTGGGACAATATTAAACGCACCAATATTCGAATCATAGGAGTCCCAGAAGAAGAAGACAAGAAGAAAGACCATCAGAAAATTCTTGAAGAGATAATTGTAGAAAACTTCCCTAAATTGGGGAAGCAAATAGCCACTCAGGTCCAAGAAACACAGAGAGTCCCAAATAGAATGAACCCCAAGCTGGACAACCCAAGACACATATTAATCAAATTAGCAAATATCAAATACAAAGACCAAATATTAAAAGCAGCAAGGGAGAAGCAAAAAATAACTCACAAGGGGAATCCCATAAGGATAACAGCCGATCTCTCAACAGAAACGCTTCAGGCCAGAAGGGAATGGCAAAACATACTTAAAGTCATGGAAGAAAACAATCTACAACCCCGACTACTGTACCCAGCAAGGATCTCATTCAAATTTGAAGGAGAATTCAAAATTTTCTCAGACAAGCAGAAACTGAGAGAATTCAGCAACACCAAACCAGCCCTCCAACGAATGCTAAAGGAACTTGCCTAGATAGGAAACACGGATGGGATAGATAATCTGGAACCCAAAACAATAAAATAAATGGCAGCAGGATCATACTTATCAATAATTACCTTAAAAGTAAACGGCTGAATGCCCCAACCAAAAGACAAAGATTAGCCGATTGGATACAGAAACAAGACCCCTATATATGTTGTCTACAAGAGACCCACCTCAAACCTAGGGACACATATAGACTGAAAGTTAAAGGCTGGAAAAAGATATTACATGCAAATGAAGACCAAAAGAAAGCAGGAGTGGCAATACTCATGTCAGATAAAGTAGACTTTAAAATAAAGGCAGTGAAAAGAGATAAAGATGGACATTACATAATGATCAAAGGATCAATCGAGGAAGAAGAAATAACAATTATAAATATTTATGCACCTAACATAGGAGCTCCACAATATGTAAGGCAAATGCTAACTAGTATGAAAGGGGAAATCAACAACAACACAATAATAGTGGGAGACTTTAATACACCACTCACACCAATGGATAGATCAACTAGACAGAAAAGTAACAAGGAAATTCAAACTTTAAATGATACAATAGACCAACTAGACCTAATTGATATCTATAAGTCACTCCACCCCAAAACAAGGAATTTCACCTTTTTTCTCAAGTGCACACAGGACCTTCTCCAGGATAGATCACATCCTGGGCCATAAATCTAACCTTGATAAATTCAAAAATATTGAAATCATCCCAAGCATCTTTTCTGACCACAATGCAGTGAGATTAGATATCAATTACAGGAGAAAACCTTTCAAAACTTCCAACATATGGAGGGTCAACAACATACTGCTGAATAACCAACAAATCACAGAAGAAATCAAAAATGAAATTCAGTTATGCATGGAAACGAATGAAAATGAAAACACAACAGCCCAAAACCTATGGGACAATGTGAAAGCAATGCTAAGGGAAAGTTCATAGCAATACAAGCTCACCTCAGGAAACAAGAGAAAAATCAAATAAATGACCTTACTATACACCTAAAGCAACTAGAAAGGGAAGAGATGCAGAAGCCCAGGTCTAGTAGAAGGAAAGAAATCTTAAAGATCAGGGCAGAAATAAATGCAAAGGAAACAAAAGTGACCATAGTAAAAATCAACCAAGCCAAAAGCTGGTTCTTTGAGAAGATAAATAAAATTGACAAATCATTAGCCAGACTCATCAAGAAACAAAGGGAGAAGAACCAAATCAACAGAATTAGAAATGAAAACGGAGAGATCACAACAGAAAACACAGAAATACAAAGGATCATAAGAGACTATTATCAGCAACCATATGCAAATAAACTGGACAATTTGGATGAAATGGACAAATTCCTAGAAAAGTATAACTTTCCCAGACTAAACCAGGAAGAGATAGATAATATCAATAGACCCATCACAAGCACGGAAATTGAAACCGTAATCAGAAATCTTCCAAAAAACAAAAGCCCAGGACCAGATGGCTTCACAGCTGAATTCTACCAAAAATTTAGAGAAGAGCTAACACCTATTCTACTCAAACTCTTCCAGAAAATTGCAGACGAAGGTAAACTTCCAAACTCATTCTATGAGGCCTCCATCACCCTAATTCCAAAACCCGGCAAAGATGCCACAAAAAAAGAAAACTACAGGCCAATATCACTGATGAACTTAGATGCAAAAATCCTCAACAAAATTCTAGCAAATAGAATCCAACAACACATCAAAAAGATCATACATCATGATCAAGTAGGCTTTATCCCAGGGATGCAAGGATTCTTCAATATTCGTAAATCGATCAATGTAATACACCACATTAACAAATTGAAAAATAAAAATCACATGATTATCTCAATAGATGCAGAGAAAGCCTTTGACAAAATTCAACATCCATTTATGATAAAAAACCTCCAAAAAGTAGGAATAGAAGGAACATACCTCAACATAATAAAAGCTATATATGACAAACCCACAGCGAACATTATCCTCAATGGTGAAAAACTGGAAGCATTCCCCCTGAAATCAGGGACAAGACAAGGGTGCCCACTCTCACCACTACTATTCAACATAGTTTTGGAAGTTTTGGCCACAGCAATCAGAGCAGATAAAGAAATCAAAGGAATCCAGATTGGAAAAGAAGAAGTAAAACTCTCTCTGTTTGCAGATGACATGATCCTCTATATTGAAAACCCTAAAGACTCTAAGAGAAAATTACTAGAGCTAATCAGTGAATATAGTAAAGTTTCAGGATATAAAATCAACACACAGAAATCCCTGGCATTCCTATACACTAACAGTGAGAAATCAGAAAGAGAAATTAAGGAAACAATTCCATTCACCATCGAAACAAAAAGAATAAAATACTTAGGAGTATTTCTACCTAAAGAATCAAAAGACTTGTATATAGAAAACTATAGAACACTGATGAAAGAAATCAAGGAGGACACAAACAGATGGAGAAATGTACCGTGCTCATGGATTGGAAGAATCAATATAGTGAAAATGAGTATACTACCTAAAGCAATCTATAGATTCAATGCAATTCCTATCAAGCTACCAGAGGTCTTTTTCAAAGAATTAGAACAAATAATTTCTCAATTTGTATGGAAATACAAAAAACCTCGTATAGCCAAAGCAATCTTGAGAAAGAAGAATGGAACGGGCGGAATCAACCTCCCGGACTTTAGGCTATACTACAAATCCACAGTCATTAAGACAGTATGGTACTGGCACAAAGACAGAAACATAGATCAATGGAACAGAATAGAAAGCCCAGAGATAAATCCACGCATCTATGGACACCTTATCTTTGACAAAGGAGGCAAGAATATACAATGGAGAAAAGACAACCTCTTTAACAAGTGGTGCTGGGAAAACTGGACAGCCACTTGTAAAAGAATGAAACTAGATCACTTTCTAACACCATACACAAAGATAAACTCAAAATGGATCAAAGATCTAAGCATAAGACCAGAAACTATAAAACTCCTAGAGGATAACATAGGCAAAACACTCTCTGCTATAATCCAAAGCGGGATACTCCATGACCCACCTCCCAGAATATTGGAAATAAAAACACGAATAAACAAATGGGACCTAATTAAAATTAAAAGCTTTTGCACAACAAAGGAAACTATAAGCAAGGTGAAAAGACAGTCTTCAGAATGGGAGAAAATAATAGCCAATGAAGAAACAGACAAACAATTAATCTCAAAAATATACAAACAACTCCTGCAGCTCCATTCTAGAAAAATAAACAACCCAATTAAAAAGTGGGCCAAAGAACTTAACAGACATTTCTCCAAAGAAGATATAAAAATGGCTAACAAACACATGAAAAGATGCTCAACATCACTCATTATCAGAGAAATGCAAATCAAAACCACAATGAGGTACCACTTTACACCAGTCAGAATGGCTGCCATCCAAAAGTCTACAAGCAATAAATGCTGGAGAGGATGTGGAGAAAAGGGAACCCTCTTACACTGTTGGTGGGATTGCCAACTAGTACAGCCACTATGGAAAACAGTGTGGAGGTTCCTTAAAAAGCTGCAAATAGACCTGCCATATGACCCAGCAATCCCACTGCTGGGCATATACACTGAGGAAACCAGAATTGAAAGAGCCACGTGTACCCCAATGTTCATCGCTGCATTGTTTACAGTAGCCAAGACATGGAAGCAACCTAGATGCCCATCAACTGACGAATGGATAAGAAAGCTGTGGTACATATACACAATGGAATATTACTCAGCATTAAAAAAAAATTCATTTGAAGCAACTCTACTCAGATGGACGAAACTGGAGCCCATTATCCAGAGTGAAGTAAGCCAGAAGCAAAAACAACAATACAGTATATTAACACATATATATGGAATTTAGAAAGACGGTAACGAGAACTCAACATGCGAGACAGCAAAAGGAACGCAGATGTATAGAATAGACTCGTGGACTTTGTGGATGAGGGTAAGGGTGGGATGATATGGGAGAAGGGCATTGAAGCATGTTAATTGTCATGTGTCTAATCAATCTCCAGCCCAGGATTGATGCTCGGGGCTGGTATAGCGAGATTTCCCGGGGGGGGGGGGTGAGGGAGGAGGGAGGGGGGTTCCGGAGGGGAAGCATATGTAAACCCATGGTGATATCATGACAATGTATGGCAAAAACAATTAAAAAAAAAAAAGAAGTGTTAGAAAGAATAAATGAGTTAAGTTCATGGACACAAAATGTTTAATAAGTGTTAAATGTTACTTTTGCAGACATTTCAACTTCCTGACAGGTAGTCTGGAAATTCTCTTTCCCCTTTGTTTAGACTAGGGTTTCTGAAAGCCTAGCCAGGTGGCTACTGGAGTCAGAGCCATCTACGATTGGCTTTGTGCACAGTATTTATTAAACAATAGAAGCTACAATGACTTTGGGGTATTACTTAAATGAGGAAGCAGAGGAGTGTGCCATCGGCCTGGCAGATTTATGGCTTTGAATTTGTGCCCAGAAGCTGTTTGCAGAGTGAGTATTTTTAGAAATGTGAAAATAAATACACTTAAATTAAAAATATATATATATATATATGTCATATCTAAATTTTTAAGTAATTATCTCCATATTAAGAGATGTTAATGCTCAAATCTATAAAAATACAATATATTGCATATATACTTATTTAACAAAACAGCCTGGCTTGTCAAGAACCTGGTACTTAAGCAGGAGGAGTCAGTTGCCCTCCTTTGGAAATGCTCCTTCCCCAAATACAGCTGCTGGGATCTGGGACTTGGAGGCTACATGGTAAGAGAACATTTTCCCCCCTCTTAGAACACTAGAGGTAGAATAAAATAAATTGATATTCAAACATGTCCTTACTTAAACTTGTCTGGTACATTCTCAGTTAGATATAGAAAGGAGTGATGAATAACAGTAGCTCCCAAGGGAAAACTCACCATATGGTAAATGGGTCTCTGCAGGTAATCAATTTTAACTTTAGAGCCGAGGATATAGAAATTAAGCATTGATTCTCTGATCAGCATGCAGTTAATGCACAAAGAGTTCTCGGCCCACTAAACAAAAAAAGAAGAAAAATTCCCATTTTAATATTAGTGCCACAATGAGGACTTGAGGAAGGTTAATTATAAAAAAGCAACAGCACAAGGGACATCTCTCTAACCCTCACTGAGCATTAAAGTGAAAAAAGCATAATTCCTCTCAGCCAAAGGAGACCAAGAAGCAATCTTGATCTGCATAAATAAGCATAAGAAAGTGGTCATGATGAACAGACCACAGTGGGCTTGCAGGGATAACATGGGAGCTTTCTTGGTCTTCCCTGAGAATGAGGCTGAAATGATGAAGGGATATGAAGCCAACCTAAACAGGACATGTGATTCCTTGTAGGTTATCTCAGGGGCACATGGAAAGGATTGATTCAATGACAAGTATGTTACCCTGGGGTCTCTCAGGATTATATCTAGAATGAAATTTTACAAAGAAAAAGACTGAATTCCATACTAACTTAATGGTTAGAGTTTAATAGGTATAAATAATTATAGCAGTGAAATCTAATTATATGCCACCCATTCTTTACATTGGATGACCCAGAGGGATGGAATCCGGAGGGAGGTGGGAGGGGGGTTCTGGAAGGGGAACACATGTACACCCATGGCAGATTCATGTCAATGTATGGCAAAACCAACACGATAATGTAAAGTTAAAAACAACAACAAAAATAAAGTGCTTTTCAATCCTTAAAACCACTCCATTTAATAGATGGACTAACTGGGGTACTGAGACAACAAGTAAATGGCCCAAGTACACACATTCAGTAACAAGTAGAAACACTGTTAGAACCCAAGAAATCTGATTCCAAAATGTCCTTTTAACATCATTTCTCTAATACTGGATATTTTAGGAAATAGAAACTTACTATGGAGATGAGGCTAACAGGATCTATAATGTTTGGGTTTAAATTGATCTCCTTTCTATTACCTGCTTTTGAAGATCATTTAACTTACAATATATAACTTCTTGTATCTTCCCAACTAAAAGTTTAGTCATTTCTACGAATGGAGTTGAAAAACAAATCTATTTTTTGATAAATAATCACCTTGCTCTCAGCATCTAAAACTTATTACCAGAAATATTCTGCCAGGTAGACAAATGGTATTATTTATCCTAATGCTTTAGGGTATGATAGGCATTTTGATTATTATTATTTTTATTGAATTTATTTCTGGAATTTTCTATTTCTTTGAGGTTACTATCCTTGTCATTAGCTAGAAGCTACAATATGAATTTTGCATTCAAATTTCAGTGTCTTTTTCTGTGCATGCAAATATTAAACTTCTTTCAAGTGATAATGTCATCTGTTCACATTTTTTATTGGAAGAACTCAAATATTAACACTTTGTTCTCTTTGAAGGTGGTGATCTAAGTTTTATAGAATAAACACTCCAATTATATTATTGGTTTGAGAGGAAATTTCTGAATTTTGATTAAAGATACTTGACAATTTTGATTAAAGATACTTGCTTTTGTCAGATTAATGAGGCATAGCTATACTTAGTTTTCATTGATTTAATCTGATACATGGGCAGATAGAATTGCTTTGATTCATGGGTAAACTGTTTTTTAAAAATAAAAGCATTTCTAAATTTCAAGTTTATATTTAAGATGAGTATAAACATGCTTAGATTGCTTCAACACTTTCACTATCTGTAAGGGAAGATTTTGATTTAAAAGTTGTTCTATTCCCTTCAATCCAACTAAAATTTCAGAGTATGACTGATTACATAGAAAAACTTTACAAAAAGCCAAAAAAAAAATCATGTATAAAACAAAAATTTATGCTCATAGCATATTAATGAAAGTAAAATCAGCAATTCATAAGAGATATAAAATAATCATTCATAGAGTAGCTGCAATCAATTATTATTATAACATTTAATCAGTATTATAACATTCCCCAGGTTCAAGAGAATTAAACAAAATCCGTATAAACATTGCTTACTCATTAACAAACCAGCTGAAAGATTATCAAATGCACTGCCTTTTTTTTTTTTGGAGATATTTAAGATATCCCAAGTTAACAATTCAAGGTATTATGAAGGGATTTTAAATGAAATCTTTTGAAAACTTCCATAATGGGTGCCTCTGAAGTCTGAACCATTTATATGAATAGGATTTGTCTGATACTCTCTACTGCCTTTTCAAGACTGGATAAGAGAGGAACATGTATTAAAATCAGACACCATTTCTTACATGTTGTAATTTAGGATGGTCAAGGAAAGAATACCACTTTTTTGTATCTCCCCTTACATTTTGTGTAATTTTACCTCTCATCCTTAAGAGGCATTTATTAATAACAATCAGACTTTGTTTCAGTAAAGGAAGAGTGATGTACACTAAATCTCCTGCTGATAACAATTTTAAAAACTTAGACACAAACACCTGCTTCAAGACACAAAGGAAATGCTAAGGTTGTGAAGAATAACCAGCTAGGATCCGAGAGGGGATGAAAGCCTAGGCAGAGGCAAGGTTAGGGCTTCTTTTAAGTATTTTCTGACTCAAGAGAAAGTAGCAGAGAAATATTTTCTGACTCAACAGGAAGTAGCAGAGAAGCTGAATATAAATATGCTGTTATGAGTCTTCCTATGCTAGGGGGCAGAAATTGGAGTTCAGAGATGGTAACCTGTGAACTCATCTTGATTTCAGAGAATTATGATCAATAAGTAGAAGTCAGATAGATAGAGTGCCTCAAGAACTGCGGACTGGGGTTTGTGACATTGTACAGGAGACAGGGATCAAGACCATCCCTAAGAAAGAGAAATGCAAAAAAGCAAAATGGCTGTCTGAGGAGGCTTTACAAATAGCTGTGAAAAGAAGAGAAGTGAAAGGCAAAGGAGAATGCAGAGTTCCAAAGAATAGCAAGGAGAGATCAGAAAGCCTTCCTAATTGATCAGTGCAAAGAAATAGAGGAAAACAATATAATGAGAAAGACTAGAGATCTCTTCAAGAAAATTAGAGATACCAATGGAAAACTTCATGCAAAGATGGGCAATATAAAGGACAGAAATGGTATGGACCTAACAGAAGCAGAAGATATTAAGAAGGGGTGGCAAAAAAACACAGAAGAACAATACAAAAATGATCTTCATGATCCAGATAACCATGACGCTGTGATCACTCACCTAGAGCCAGACATCCTGGAATGTGAAGTCAAGTGGGCCTTAGGAAGCATCACTATGAACAAAGCTACTGGAGGTGATGGAATTCCAGTGAGCTATTTCATATCGTAAAAGATAACGCTATGAAAGTGCTGCACTCAATATACCAGCAGTGAAAAACTCAGCAGAGGCCACAGGAATAGAAAATGTCTGTTATCATTCCAATCCCTAAGAAAGACAATGTCAAAGAATGTTCAAACTGCCCCACAATTGCACTCATCTTGCACACTAGCAAAGTAATGCTCAAAATTCTCCAAGCCAGGCTTCAACAGTACCTGAACTGTGGACTTCCAGATGTTAAAGCTGGCTTTAGAAAAGGCAGAGGAATCAGAGATCAAATTGCCAACATCTGTTGGATCATTGATAAAGCAAGAGAGTTCTGGAAAATCATCTATTTCTGCTTTATTGACTATGCCAAAGCCTTTGACTGTGTGGACCACAACAAACTCTAGAAAATTCTTAAAGATATGGGAATACCAGACCACCTAACCTGCATCTTGAGAAATCTGTATGCAGGTCAAGAAGCAACAGTTAGAATTGGACATGGAACAACAGACTGATTCCAAATAGGGAAAGGAGTACTTCAAGACTGTATATTGTCAGCCATGTCAAATAAACCTGCTTATTTAACTTATATGCAGAGTACATCATGAGGAATGCTGGGCTGGATGAAGCTCAAGCTGGAATCAAGATTCCTGAGAGAAATATCAATATCCTCAGATATGCAGATGACACCACCCTTATGGCAGAAAGTGAAGAAGAACCAAAAAGCTTCTTGATAAAGATGAAAGTGGAGTGTGAAAAAATTGGCTTAAAGCTCAACTTTCAGAAAACTAAGATTATGACATCCAGTCCCATAACTTCAAGGCAAATAGATGAGGAAACAGTGGAAACAGTGGCAGACTTTATTTTGGGCGCCTCTAAAAATCACTGCAGATGGTGACTCAGTTCAGGTGTGTTCAGTTGCTCAGTCATGTCCAACTCTTTGTGACACCATGAACCGCAACACACCAGGCCTTCCTGTCTATCACCAACTCCTGGAGCCTACCCAAAACCATGTCCATCAAGTCAGTGACGCCATCCAACCATCTCATCCTCCTCAGTCATCCCCTTCTCCTCCTGCCCTCAATCTTTCCCAGCAACAGGGTCTTTTGAAGTGAGTTAGCTCTTCACGTCAAGTTGCCAAAGTATTGGAGTTTCAGCTTCAACATTAGTCCTTCCAATAAACACCCAGGACTGATCTCCTTTAGGATGGACTTGTTGGATCTCCCTGCAGTCCAAGGAACTCTCAAGAGTCTTCTCCAACACCACAGTTCAAAAGCATCAATTCTTCAGCGCTCAGATTTCTTTATAGTCCAGCTTTCACATCCATACGTGACTGAAGCCATGAAATTAAAAGAGGATTGCTCCTTGGAAGAAAAGTTATGACAAACTTAGACAGCATATTAAAAAGCAGAGAAATTACTTTGCTAACAAAGTCCATCTAGTCCAAGCTATGGTTTTGCCAGAAATCATTTATGGGTGTGAGAGTTGGACTACAAAGAAAGCTGAGCAGCAAAGAATTGATGCTTTTGAACTGTGGTGCTGGAGAAGACTCTTCAGAGTCCCTTAGACTGCAAGGAAATCCAACCAATCAGTCCTAAAAGAAATTAGTCCTGAATATTCATTAGAAGGACTGATGCTGAAGTTGAAACTCCAATACTTTGGCCACCTGATGCGAAGAGCTGACTTATTTGAAAATACCTTGATGCTGGGAAAGATTGAAGGCAGGAGGAGAAGGGAACGACAGAGGATGAGCTGGTTGGATCGCATCACTGACTCAATGGACATGAGTTTGAGTAAACTCCAAGAGCTGGTGATGGACAGGGAGGCTTGGCGTGCTGTGGTCCATGCGGTTGCAAAGAGTCGGACAGGATGGAGTAACTGAACTGAACTGAACTGATGAACATCACAGTGATGTCAGTCGGCTCAAGGCACTCCTCCCCCACCCTAAGAATTTAGGAAGAAACCCTCCTCAGACTCTTTGATTTTATCTCTAAATGTGCTGAGCTTTTACTTAAGGAAGAAGTCATTAACCCTGTGTGGTTAATTTTAGAGTAGATTAAATATGGAAAGTGAATTTAAGCCATTAAAACAGAAGAGATTTGGATAAGTGCAAGTTTCTTTACTCCTCAGCAGGTTGGGAAACTGAAGGAGATTAATGAGACAAAGAGGTAATTGTCTCCTAGATACATTTAAAAAATTATTGTTAGCTCTATTCTCATTTATCGTATTTTTTTCTTGATCTATTTCATTATAATTCACCACTGTGAAGATATTGTTGCTCCCACTATATTTTGCAGTGATGTGTGGGAGCTGTGAGGTACTGTGCCTCTATTTAACATTATGTGATTAGCGGAGTCTACTCTTTTTAATATTCTTGTTCTTTTCTCCTTTAATCAGGATTAACATCTAAAGTTAAGACTTATGTTATGGCCCTTTAATAGGCAGGGGCTTGGGGGTACAGAGTCGACGATAAGAAAATAAAGGAAGAGAGAAAGGAGAGAAAGAGAGAAATGAATAGAGACATGGAAACAAGACTCTGATGGAGTAAAGGCATTTATTCAGCATAATGTGGGCTTATATATATACTGTCTTACAAGATAGCCTTTTCAGCAAAAATAAAGATCAAAAATCTTACAACTTATCCAGGAAACAAAAGGCTAGAATCCATCTCAAAGAGAGGGGGTTGTAAAACTCACTTTCCATATCAGAGAGGGAAGAAGGCTGTAAATAGTTACTTTTACTTTAAGAATGTGTGCATTCCTTTTGTTTCCAGGAGAGGTGTGCCTCTCCACTCATCTCTGAATATTCAGGGATTGATAAGGGACATCAGAAAACAGCACACAGGAAGCCTCCTGCCAAATGTTCCCTGACAATCTTGCAGTAAAGTTGGCTCAAAAAAAATCCAGATCATTTCCTTCAAATTTATATACTGGCATTCTTCTTTGCCGAGGTTTCTAACACTTCATATGAAAACATAGATAGCCAATTCAGAAGCCCTGTTTAGAAAGAAAATTTTCTTTATCCTAAAACTACCTGAATATTTTCTATTCCTATCTCCTATGGAACTTAGGGGAAGAAATTTTATTAAGTTAAAACTGAATTAATAAAGCTATATTGCTTTAAGCACTACCAATGACATTCCACAGGCAGTGTAAGACATTAGCTACAAAACCTGTACAAGAAGCTACCAACAGTATTATAAATACACAGGAAGAGCATGACTCATCCTGTGTATTTTGTCTTTAAAGAGTTCATTCTTTGGGGACAGTCTGCTAACAACAGTACAAACCCCAAACATTTGTAAAGACAGTCAGAAAACGATGAAATGTCAGTAGAAACAAAATTATAAAGCATCATGTAAATTTAATATATAAATATATATGAAAAGGAAATCTTCTTATAGCATTCTTTAGATAAATTTTACCCAGTTATGCATCTCAATCAGTTACCATTTATTAATCTAATAGTTTCTTTATTATCTCCAATATTCAGGTAGAGATAAGTAGAATTAAATATTTCAATTTAATAATAATGTATAATAATGATGTTACATTTACTCAAGTATAAATCTGCGTAATAAATACAACTTTACAGTTTACAAGTCACTTTTGCGCTAATAGTCCTTTAGGAAATTATTGTTGCTGTTTAGTCGCTAAGCAGTTTTTGACTCTCTATCACTCTATGGACTGTAGGCTGCCAGGCTTCGCTGTCTATGGGACTCCCCAGGCAAGAATACTGGAGAGGATTGCCATTTCTTTTAGGAAGTAGAAAGGCATTTATGACAATTGACATTTCACAGATAAGGATACTGAAACCGGAAGACTGCAAGTTACTAGCTCATAATCATCATGATATTTAGAAGAGGAGGCAAGATAAAGACAGAAGCCTTTTGATAGTAAGCACAGTACTCTTTTTGACACAGTACTCTTATTTTTCTGAAAAGTTTATGTTTCTTATGTTTGTGGTTCTCTGGTGGTGTCTGAGATTTGCATTTGCTATGCTTCACATCAGTGTTTTAAAGGAAAGAAAATAAAATTGGAATATGCTTTATTTATCAACAGTTTACAATATTCCATCACTGTCTTAAGTTAACACATCAGTTAACACATTTATTCATCCCAAAATGCAATGAAGATGATACTCCTCTTCTAGGATACTCTTCTAGGATACTCCTCCCTAGTTGGAGATGCTGAGACTTGGACGGTTTCAGGGCTAGGAAGAGTGCTGACTAGACTATGTACAGACCGACCTGGTCAAACAATTCATCCCCAACAGAGACCACGTTACCCCAGATCTATCTGCTCCCTGCTGTGAGTGACCACAGGATGCATCTCTGTGACAAACACCAATGGATTGAGGGAAACATTTGGATCCACATTTTTTTTTAATTGGATTGTTTTTTTAGGATATTCTTTTTTTTTTAATTTATTTTTTTCTTTACATTATCATGTTGGTTTTGCCATACATTGACATGAATCAGCCATGGGTATACATGTGTTCCCCTTCCAGAATCCCCCTCCCACCTCCCTCCTGATTTCATCCTTCTGGGTCATCCCGATGCACCAGCCCTGAGCACCTTGTATCATGCACCAAACCTGGGCTGGCGATTCCTTTCACATATGATAATTTACATGTTTCAATGCCGGATTTTTAAGAAAGCATTTGTTTATTTGTTAAATCACAGAGCATGTGGGATGTTAGCTCCCCAACTAGGGACCAAACCCACATTTCCTGCACTGGAAGCACACAGCCTTAACCACTGGACTATAGAAGAAATACCTGGCTACACTTCTAATCAAAGCACATTTCATCCTGACTTCAGACTCATTCTGTAAAGTTCAAATGGCTACTGTTCTCCAAAGGAGTACTGGAAAGGAAATTAATGATGCTGATCATCATGCTTGTTCTCACTGGTCAATGGCCAAAGAACAGGTCCCTGCCATGTGCTGTCATCATCACAGTGCTCTGATTCGTTTTTGGCCCTTGACTGACAGGTCGACACTTACACTGCCCACAAAAATCTAAACACTACGGTCTCTCCAGCTCCAAAAGGGACCCCCATGCCCCATATATTGTCATGTCCTCAGCAGTATTTCTCAATATTTTTGAAACATGAGTTTTCCTTAAAACATTATTTCCTATCGATCAGTTTAAGTGAAGATCTTTTATTCTCAGAAAATATTTAAGCCAGAGGCAACATTCTTGATCACCACTTCTCCTCCTCTAAAAGTAAGCATTCAGAGCATTTAAGAAATACTAATACCTTAATATTTAGTGAGAATTCATGTGTGTTAGTCGCTCAGTCATCTCTGACTCTTTGTCCCACCAAGCTCCTCTGTCCATAGAATTCTCTAGGCAAGAATACTGGAGTGGGTAGCCATTCCCTTTTCCAGGGGATTTTTCCAACCCAAGAAGTGAACCTGGGTCTCCTACATTGCAGGCAGATTCTGTTCCCTGGTCTGAGCCACGAGGGAAGCCTAATGAGCACTTACCAAGTGCCCAATCTCTTTTGAGCAGTTTTTATGTACTTGCACATAAATCCTCATAATATCTATGAGACAGGATTATTGCCATCACTCTTTGATAGATTTTACATCTTAAGCTAAGAAGTGATCTTTTTAACCCTTATTATAACTTCCATGCTATACCATATATCCGTATTGATTCTCTTCAGCCATACTTCAAAAAATCAACAATGTTTTTTTCTTTCAATAATAATTTACTTAGCTCTATTAAGTAAATACATAATTATTTTCCCTTCTCACACTTCAATTATTTTCTACCATGCATTACTTGTGTTTTAATGAGGAAGAATCTTCTTCATTTCTTGCCATTCATTTCTTTAAAAAGACATTTAACCCAAATTTGGGTGACAATATTGTTATGACTTTTGATTTATATGGCTACTTACAGTTTCTTTTTTCTGAATCCATATACTTAGGAAGGAAATAAAATACAAATTATGGAATCTAAGATCTATTTTTTAAAAGAAGTATTATACAAGAGCCTTAAAAGAGGAAGATTTCCAGAAATCCAATTGTGACAAGTCTCTACTCTCTGACTGTAGTAAACCTGACGTGGTTGCTCACTAGGTCATGTGTATTAACTGATTTTGAAATCAGTCTGATAGGCAAGGCCATGACTTAATATGGCTATAATAATTGCTACACTTTGGCTACTGAACCTATTTTAATGTCAGAGATAATTTTTGATACACATATATTTAGATTTTGTCCTCTTTTATATAAAATAAATGTGCTAATATCATCTACAGAAAGCAACAGCTTTGTAGCCCGGCTACAAAAGTTGTTATTCAACACACTACAAAATTATTTATGAAGAAATAACCATTGGAAATAAGCACATAAACTTAGGGAAAGCATCTAGTATAAAAGAACATTTGGGACTTTTCTTTAAAAGCCTGTTTATATTTTCAACATAAAACATTAAGTACTTACCGCCAAATCCATGTGCCAACATGTTTGATGGCAATAGCTATGACTAAAAATTTTTTAAAGGTACATAAGGTAAAACAGGACTTCCCTCATAGCTCAGTCGGTAAAGAATCTGCCTGCAATGCAGGAGACCCAGGTTCAATTCTTGGGTTGGAAAGATCTCCTGGAGAAGATAATGGCCACCCATTCCAGTATTCTTGCCTGGAGAAACCCATGGACAGAGGAAGCTAGCAGGCTACAGTCCACGGGGTCGCAAGAGTAGGACAGGACTTCTCAACAAAAGAGAGAGAGAGAGAGAGAACAAAAACAGGGCTTCCCAGGTGGCACAAGTGGTAAAGTACCCTCAGGTTCGATCCCTGGGCCAGGGAGATACCCTGGAGAGGGCATGGCAACCCTCTCCAGTATTCTTGCCTGGAGAATCCCATGGACAGAGGAGTCTGGAAGGCTGAAGTCCATAGGGTTGCACAGAGTCAGCCATGACTGAAGTGACTTAGCATGGACGCAAGGTAAAACAAGTGTCACAGACCCCAGACAACTTTTTTTTTTTTTTTGGCTTAGTGCTATTGCATTAAACAAAAAGGCTTCCCCTGTGGCTCAGCTGATAAAGAATTTTCCTGCAATGCGGGAGACCTGGGTTTGATCCCTGGGTTGGGAAGATCCCCTGGCAAGAAGGGAAAGACTTCCCACTCAGTATTCTGGTCTGGAGAATTCCATGGAATGTATACCCCATGGAATAGCAAAGAGTCAAACACGACTGAGCGACTTTCACTTCAACTTCTTCAACTGCATTACAACCCTCTTCTTTAAAACATGCAATTCCCACTAGCAACAAAACTTGGCTTAAAAATCAAAGAAAGACTTGAAAAGTCACAAATATTTTATGAAAATTGTTAAAATAAACTTTGAAAATTACATCACGGAATTCATATTCTGGGCATATTTGACATCTACCTTAGTAAGAAAATTGGATTGACAACTTTGTAACACAGCTTAGAAGAGGCTTTACTGATTGAATTATATGCTACAGGGTTAATGTGCTTTGTTCCTTTTTTTTTTAACCAATGTTTATTTTTCTTTGTTTTTCGTTATTACAATTTTGAAAAATTTGTGTTTTTTTATAATCTTAAAAAATGTTTTCAAGGATTAGTAGTTTATGTTACTTATGTAACATTTGAAATCTTTTCACTCACACATATCAGTATCATTCCCTTATTATTCTGTTATTACATCTACTGGATAATAATCTGTTGAAAACTTACTACATGCCAGATATGATTTTACATTCTGGAAATTCATCTGTGAACAAAATAGCTACCAATGGCTTATGCTTTAATGAAAGGAGACTGGTAGTAAACAAACAGAAAATAGAAAAATAAAAAAACTCAGATGATTATAAATGCTATGCCAGAAATAAAAATTGGGTGATGTGATAAAAGGGAGATGAATGGCAAATATATGCTGTGTTGCCAGAATATTTCTTTGAGGAAGTGACCTAGTAGCCATTTTCCTGATACTTCTTGTCTAAAAGAGCATTGACTATATCCATCTATTCACTCTTGAATAGGATTCTTAGGTTTGTTGATGGCATAATAACCTTGAAAAGAAAGTAAAGAGAATGGGCAGAGAGACTGCACAAGTGCCTTAATATCTTTGGACTTCTTCATTAACTAGCCTTGTGATAGTCCTCCTTCCAGAATTCTTGTAAGTAAAATAGTTAAGCAACTATAAAGTTACTCATGGGTACATCTTTCATTCATCTCAGTATCACCATTCTAAAGGATACACACGTTGCATTTAAATTAAAGCATGAAGGATCAAAAAAAGAGCCCAGGTATAACAAAGTCAGAGAGAGGTACATTCAAGAGAAAACGACTGGTTCAAAGCGTGTATGGCTGGAATGAGCCTTTGAAAAAGAACAGAGTGTATGTTTAATGGTAAGGAAGGCAGTAACAAAGATGAAGTCAGAGCCACAGCAGGTTCAAACCAAGTAGTAGGGTTTTGTTAGTCAGGTTAAGGTAGGTGTTTGACCTTTTTCTAAAAGTATAGGAGTCATCCCAGTGTTCTAATCTAGGGAGTAGCAATCTCTGGTTAGCATTTAAAGAAACCCCACTAGTTCCCATTAGTGGGGGAGTAGAGAACCAAATGTTGAGAAGACGGTGACCCATTTAATATAGAATTGCAGGAGTCTTGGAGTCTTAAAGAATTGGACATGACTGAGTGACTAACACATACACACAGGCAAGAGATAATAGCAATATGGATTTGACAATGACAATGGAGAAGAGAAAGGAATAGATTTGATATTTATTTTCTGGATCTGTAAGACATAATCATGAGTTGGATAGATTTACGAAGAATAACTGCTTAGTTTTTTAACTAGTCTTCACCTAAAATGGCTTCAAATATTTAGAAAGAGTAAATTAATCCTGCATAAAAATGTACATCTAGCATGAAAGAAATTAAACCTATTTTCATAGAATTCAAAACTTTTTCTCACATAAAATAAGTAACATTAAATATCTACTATAAATTAAATTTTGTGTCACTTATTAGTGATGAAAATATGTAAATTTTTATGTAAATGTCTACCTTAACATGTAGTGAATATTCTAACAGGAGTATCTCTAAGACTCTATAGGTAGCCAACATAGTAGTTGCATAATTGTAGGTGTCTTTTGTTCAACAACTAGGTTGGAAATTTCCTTAGATGCGGGCATGTTTATTTCATTTCTTTGTTGCCCCCATGGTACCAAGAATAGTGTGAGGAATATAATGAATGCAAAATACACAGAAGCCAAGAAGTTCAGATCTGTACAGTTAACCAGCAGGCATTTTCCAGTAGAGGCATAAAGGCAAATTCTGAGTAAAAACTCATCTAGAAAAACACTTTATTCTTTTGCAAAGACCAAAAGAATCATCTAGAGCAGAGTAGCTCTTCTTTAGCAATAACCACAATAATAGAGTCCACGTAGTCAGACACTATTCCTCCATCAGTAAAACAAGGTAAATGTCTCATGATCAAAGTTAAAAGGTATGCCTTAGGTGCATGAGTAAAATAATGTTTACTTTAGCTTTTATACATGTGAATTATCACCTTTTTTTTTCTTGAAAGAGTTCTATATTCTAGCTTAATTCTTTGTTTAAAATGGGCTAAAGTAGAGCTGTAGAAGACAGGGCCTCTGCATCCCACTGAGATCAGGATCACCAGAGCATCTGTCCTCCAAAACAAGAATGCAGCCAAGTATGCAAATACCCTCTACGTGCTGAGGGGGGACATGCAAGTGACCTGGTCCTCTGGCCAACTGGCAATAACCATGTTGGTGGTTTAGCAATTTTTTTTAACTTTTGTTGGGAGGGAAGATAAGAATATTTTGAGGGAAGATAAGAATATTTTTGCTTGTTTGACTATATATATATATTTATATATTCATACACACATATAGAAAGAAAAACAATATATACATATATATGTATATACAACATATGTATTGTACACACATACACACACACACACACACATATATATATACACACATATATAAAACAAAGTATACATTTTGCTGGTAACTTGTTTGCTGATTTTAGTGAGAGAAAGGCCTAAAGTTAATCAGCTCTGCCCTCATTATTGCAGTCAGTGGAAATCATTACAGTTGGCTTCAGGGCACACAAGGATAATTTGTCCACCCAAGAAAAGGAATTAAACACTGCAAAAACAAAAATCATAAAACTGCGGTATAGTATGAAGAGACCAACCTTCTTAAATTGCACAGAAATGTTTTAGCTCTAAACAAGGCACAAAGTAACATCTTCCTAAATTAAATTATAACATATTTTGATCTTTCAAAACTCAGGTTTGCTGCTGTGTTAAATTTGTTATGAGATTAAATTTGTATCTGTATTATTCTACACCAGCTTTTCTTTATTTTATCTTAATATCCTAACTCACTATTTTATCCATTTCTATAAAAGACATTTACAAAACAGATACTCTTTGCAGGACTTTTATACAAGCTCAAACGCCAGAAGCACTGAACTCCATTTGGTAGCTATATAATGGGATGCTTTAATTTCTAACCTGAAGCAGCTCACCCAAAGATTTAAAATGCCAAGGGGATCAATCTATTGTTGAAATGTGCTTTTCAGACAGACCTATTAAAAATAGCCCTGACAAACACATTCAAAGATTCCCTGTCGGGTCAGCTATGGTAAAGTGCTATCTTTGTGTTTGACCCAACTCTGGTTGAGAATCAGCATTAGCCAAACTCCAATCTTCCTTGACTTAAAATTAACTTTCTTTACTTAAATATAACATTACCTGAGTGACCTCAATGGATAAATTTCTCTCAAATCCATATAGGTCCCCTCAAAGAATAACATGAATGTAACGAAAATAAACATGTTCTGAGGGGCTTCCCTCATAGCTCAGTTGGTAAAGAATCTACCTGCAACGGAGACCCCGGTTTGATTCCTGGGTTGGGAAGATCTGCTGGAGAAAGGAGAGGCTACCCACTCCAGTATTCTTGGGCTTCCCTTGTGGCTCAGCTGGTAAAGAATCTGCCTGCAGTGAGGGAAACCTGGGTTTAATCCTTGGGTTGGGAAGATTCCCTGGAGAAGGAAAAGGCTACCCACTCTAGTATTCGGGCCTGGAGAAGTCCATGAATATAGTCCATGGGATCGCAAAGAGTTGGAGACAACTGAGCAACTTTTACTTCGGTTCACTTCAAACATGTTCTGAGATGCTATTATGATAACAAAATTAGAGAGGAACGATAATTATGAGTTTCAAAATCATACATAAACTCTCATACATGAATCTTAGGTTAGTCATATTTCACTGGATTTGGGATTAAGGTTTGGTTTGACAGGTACTTGTCATGGTAACCTCAGCTAGCTGAGTTTCCTTTGCTGCTGCTGCTGCTGCTGCTAAGTCACTTCAGTCACATCTGACTCTGTGCGACCCCATAGACGGCAGCCCACCAGGCTCCCCCATCCCTGGGATTCTCCAGGCAAGAACACTGGAGTGGGTTGCTATTTCCTTCTGCAATATGTGAAAGTGAGAAGTGAAAGTGAAGTCGTTCAGTCGTGTCCGACTCTTAGCGACCCCATGGACTGCAGCCCAGCAGGCTCCTCCGTCCATAGGATTTTCCAGGCAAGAGTACTGGAGTGGGGTGCCATTGCCTTAGGTCTGGTTTTCTCATTTTTATTTTCTTCTCTTTTCTCCTTTCCCTCCTTGACTCCGTCCCTTCTTTTCTACACATCTTGCTACACAGTCTGGTGTAGGTAGCTGGACAGTGAAACAGATGACATACCTGATGTAAGAGCTATGGAGAAAAAATACAGCAGTGAAAGAGAACTGACAGCACCTGAATGGAACATTTGGTATGCTAAACAGGGTGATCAGGGGGCTTCCCCAGTGTTGCTAGTGGTAAAGAGTCCAGCTGCCAATGCAAGAGACTCAAGAGACATGAATTCAATCCCAGGCCAGGAAGATCCCCTGAAGTAGGAAACTTGTAACCCACTCCAGTATTCTTGCCTGGACAATTTCATGGACAGAGGAGCCTGACAGGCTACGATCCCTGGGGTTGAAAGACTCAGACACAACTGAGCATACACACACACACACACACACACACACACACACACACACACACACACA